>WARS01000059.1:2082500-2630000 GCA_008933995.1 Datnioides undecimradiatus | reverse complement strand
TAAATGCTGGCCCGGTGTCTCGTGGCTCTTCTTTACACTATATAAGGCCTCTGCTCAGCCAGTCAAGCTGAAGCATGACCAAAAATAATAAGATATTATATGCACATTCGGATAAATCACAATTTAATGCCTGTTCATGTCATTCATCAGTATTTTAGATTGAAGCACTATCATCCATGTAAATCAAGCTGCAGGGATTTTAGTCTGTAAATTATAAACCGTTGTCTTTTCAGTGATTTTCCTCCCTGATGAGAAATCTGTTTTATTTGGACTTCTCTGAGAAATCCAGGGAATATCGTGCATCCTGTGCTGCGGTGAATCACACGCCCTTCCCTTTATCTCTGCATGTGTAGCTTGTTTTCCTGCATACATCTGCCTATATAATGTGATGGCTGCACGGCTGCTCGTTGGGTGAATGTGTAGCCGCGTCTCTGGTCAGAGTGCCGCACAGCTCCTCTGGCTGCTGCGAGGCTCAGAGGAACACAAAGCGTCGGACTTGTGCCGGAACGCTGCTATTTACATATCAAACAGCTCCGACCGAGACATTACCTGTGTGTGTGTGTGCGCGTGTGCGTGTGTGTGCGGGAGCTCGAGAGCACTGTACAGGCAAAATGCCGATCAGTGATGCAAAAAGGCAGCATATCCGCCCACCCACACCACACACACAGACTCACACACAGACTCACACACACACACACACACGGTTAGTGCTCTCTCTCCCTCTCTCTCTCTCTCGCCCATTTATTCTATTAATCCCTGACTGAGATGAAAATTCTGATTATAATCCCTGAGGCGCCCCTCATTCAGAAACAGCATCACTAATGTCTCAAAAGAGAGGGGTTTGTGCGCGCGCTTCTCTGTGTGTGTGTGTGTACATTAATGTGTGTGAATGGCCACGTCTCTATCTCTCTTTTTTTTTTTTTTTGGAAAAAAAAAAAAGCAAATCTTGGCTCGAAAATTGAAATTCAGAACGAATTCTTTGTGGATTATTTGGGACAGTAAATACAATTTCTGCCGTCCAGTTTTGCCAATTGATTTCTGGTAATTGGCATCGAGGATTTAATCCTGCCCTCTGTGGGAAATCACTCGTAATGTGTGCGTTAATGAGCCGAAATTGATACGAGGCCAGCGCGCCGAATTATCCCTCCTCGTATTGACCACCGATTTTTGCTGAGCAGCGTTGGCTGGTTGAGCTGCGTCAGCCTGGTAATATCAGCTCATTAACAGAGATATCGGCGCTAACGTGATGATAAATCCCCCAGAATTCCTAGAGACCCGTTTGTCACTGATCACCACCACGCTGGTATTTTCTGCTTTTCGGCCCTCCGTCGCGGCGAGCCCCGCTGAAGAGTCATCCTGGCTTGAAGCCTCGTAACATGAGCATTGTTAGCCCGTGATCTAGTGATTAGCAATTAGCTTATCATCACCGGCTAATGCTACCCACCTCAATACACATTAGTGCATTTTTAACACCCATTCATTGTCTGGCTCCGTGTCAGATCGCTCTCTATCTCGCGTCTATTCTCTCTCCCTCCTCTCCTTTTTTTTTTTTTTTTTTTTCTCATTCTCTCTTTTGGCTCATGTGTCCGTCTCTCTCCCTGCGACATTAGCAGTCAATGCAAATCCGGGACAGCCAATTGATACTGAATCAATTACAGTATGTTTGGTGTGTGCATGTGTGCGTGCGTGTGTGCGTGTCTCGTGCTGCAGCACATCCCGGCGAGCCTACAAAAGAGATTTCACACGCTGGCTGCCATCACTAATCTATTGTGGCTCTCTCTTTCTTTCCCGACGCAAGATTTTATTTCGTGGACTCGAGTGCAGCGTTTGAACTCCGGCGTTTTTGCCTCCCAGTAGCTGTGGCGATCCGACTGTGTCGGCATTTGGAACGAGCTTAGTGAATGTAAACGTGTGTGCAGGAAACATCACTGGCAGGCGAGTGTGTACTGCAGGCCGCTGGAATGACTGGAAAAGCTAATAATCTACCACCAAGGCCAGCGGGCTGTATTGTGTTTTATATTCAGCACTCACAGACGCGAACCTCCATAAAGTGCATATTGACTGGACTGCTGATTATTGTCTCGCTGTAAGTGCGTGGGCGTGTGTTTGCAGAGTGCGTCTGGGATCCAGACGGCACCCAAAAAACTTGGAATTCACTGCTGACGAGTTCTGGACGCGGTGATGAAACGAGGAGAGCTCGGCGTGGCTCAGAATAGAATCTGAAGCGCTTCACGTGAATTTCAAGTTGCTTTGCTCCGGCCTGCTCTGGGAAAGTCCAGACCTGTGAGCCTGTTGATTTATCGTTTATCCTGTTTGGTAATGCTCGCAGCACACACACACACACACGCAGCCATACAGACACACACACCCAGATTTTGTTACGTAAGACAGCATTAGAGCAGCAGCACTGAGTTGCTGAACTAAATCTAGTCTGCTCTAGTCCTGGCTCTTCGTTTGAAGGGATCCTCCAGCGATTGCAGTGTTGCACTCAGCAGCAACATCGGCGTGACTCATGAGACACAAGAGATGGAGGGATTAAAAAGACAGAAGAGCTGTCCAGTTCGGACCACCAGAAGCTGAGGAATCCTGATTTATAGTCCCGGGTGTGCTAAGGCCTACATTTCCCACAATGCACCGATGCATCGAACGTCTAGTTTTTAAAAACCTTCCCTGCATCTTTCGAAACTCTGCAGCTGCAGTGTGGCGCACGCTTTCGTTGTAAATTTGTGGTTTCTGGGCCCATGCTATGATGTCACTATGACATCATCAGGGTTTTTAATATTTTTTTTTTTTAAAGCTGAGGTTTGACAAAGGCACAGAAGACATTACGCAACTGTTTCCTCAGTCTGACACGAGTAAACTGATCTCTCTGTGGACAGTCTGTGGAGTTCCCCCATAAAAGGCTCTGGTTAACCCAGAACTTGCCCAAGTGCCTTTGAGCAAGACGATCAGAGCGTGAACTTTGACCTCTGAGTGACGTGGAGACGGCATTAGTCGTTTTGGGGATGGATGCAGTACAGGCGGCGGCATAACTGCGGCGTGTTGTTTCTTTAACGGTGTAAATTAGATTCGCCAGCGTCGCAGTGACACGCGAACCGCCCTAATTCAGCAGCGAAAGATCTTAGAACACAGGAAGCGACGCGTTTCACATGCGCGCGGTGGCATGATCACCGCCACCACAGCTGAGCAGACAACAACAACAACGGCGAAACATCAAAGGGCAGGGGAAAAAAAAAAAGATCCAAGAGAAAGACGTCACGTTGCCCACACACTCTGACTGACAGCTGATCCCTGGGAAACGCAGCGCAGACACACCGCAGCGTCGGGCGACCAGAGATGGAGACAGATCTGTAGAAACCAAAAGATCTCCCAGATTATCGTGGTCGCCCAAACCATTCTGAAACAATGACAATGGCGGGGAACAATAAGACCAGTGTTATTCCCCAGCTTTACAGCATTTGCAGCAGTGACAGTGTGTCGGTGACGTGCGTGACGTCAAGCGGACTACTGTACGCGCCCTGTGACGGGGAGGGGGGGGAGGGGGGGCTGTTTATTGATCCGGCTCGTTGTGTTTATGCGAGCGATTCGACGTCCACGCTGCATCTCCTCCTCCTCCGCGGCGAGAGGGAAAGCTGCTGTTTTTGGCTCTCTCGCCGCTCGCTCTCTGCATGTGTGTGTGTTTATTCCTGACACACTCACACACACACACACACATGCTCGGTCTGCTCACGGGGTGCACATGTAACTCAGCTCTCTTATTATGTCCAAGGCAGTTGAAGGCCTGTTCATAAAACTGTTTATACACTACAAAGCTTATTTATATAGGCCACTGGATTACAGACTGGCTCTACACACACATACCACACACACTCACACACACACACACACACACACACATTCACATCTCACCGCCTACATATGCATCCATTTGTCGCGGCTGCTCTCAGGATGTACCTGTTCAATTCTTATGCAGCTCGCCTGCATGTATGCATGTGTGTGTTTTAGTGTGGCGTTGGTAAACAGTGTGTGTGTGTGTGTGTGAGCTGGCAGTGTGAATGCAGGACATCCCTTGGTGAAGTGTGCCAGGGCTGAGCTGGCAGTGCGTGTGTGTGTGTGTGTGTGTGTGTGTGCATATGTGTGGAAGGGCCTGGCTCCTTGCTCTGGTTTCATGTTCCCCATTTGGCTGCACCACTACTACAACAGCAGAAGAGCAGCACACACACACACTCTCTCACACACACACACACACACACACACACACACAGAGTGACTGCGTGTGTGTTGATAAGTAGAGTACATACAGCGTCTGCACATGTGAGTGGGTCTAATCTTTTATTTTGGCATTGTGAGCGTCAGTCCTCTTTCTCTCACTCCCACCACCTCCTCCGCTTTGCCTCCTTCTCTTCGGCAAATCAGAGGCGCGTTTAGCGTCGAATGCAGCGTTCCTCAAAGCAGGATAACATATGTAATTCTTGTGATCTCCAGAAACTCACTCGATATATATATATATATATATATATTTTTTAACACGGACAACTCGCTGCAGACGTGCGAGACAGGACAACCGAGGCCCCTGATGGCGTTTTAACAATTTGTTCTTTTCGAGGAGGACCGTCTGACTGCTTCAGCCTGAGATCAGCAGCAGATGCAAAAAGCCGAAAACAAGCTCAGGCAGCCGGAGTGATGGTGTCACGGACAGTAAAGCTAATATATAGTCAGCCGCTCAGAGGGGACCATGTATCTGCAAATCAGGCGTGTGTTAAAAGAGCATATTCTGTAGTATTTAAACAGTTAGTCGGTGAATGAAGGGGTAGAGTTTTTGAAGTGAAAATGGCAAAAATAAGAGTTTCTGATTTTTTCAGTTTTGGACATTGTTTGATTCTTGGACCGTTGGTCGCACAAAGCAAACAATGTGAGGACGCCACCCTGGGTTACTGATTTATCAAGAAGGTGAAAGACGAACAGGTGACGAAACCAGTTGGGTGGCACCTTCACCCTCCATCAACATGGAGCCAGCGGGGGTCGTCTGAAAAACGCATCGTCACGGGACGCAAACGACGACAGGCCGACGCACCGCAGGTGCCAGGGGCCAGGGGGCTGTTTAGATGTGCCTCTGTGTTTTAACTGGGTGTCAAATCCAAAACATTTTTTTAAAAATGTAAAAAAAAAAAAAAAAAAAAAAAAGTCAGACGACAGAGAATCAGCTGCTGTGCCTGATGACATCACAGACATTATCAAATGCCGCGTTAAACCCAGAACCCGGTAATTACGCCGGTTCCCTCCTCAGATGTCGAAGAATACACCATTTAATAGTGCTTAAAAAAATCATACGCATAAACACACACACACACACACACGCAGAACATATAAGGAACTCCCCCATCGCCACCACCACCAGCAGCAGCAGCAGCACTGACTTTTCCCGATAATTTGCGGAGGCTCATTTGAATTTTAAGCGCTACTTTAATCTTCAAAGCTCAAATAGCTTTATGAATATGCATGCAGTGGGCAGACTTTAGTTCATTACCTAGTTGTAAATTCTAATGACCATTAGGTCCTCACAGTAATTGCCAATTGTTTTGCATTTTTGATTGGCCTATTACCATGCGCATTCGCGGCGCACATCAGCTACGCTTGTCAGAGCCGGCATGTCAAGGGGTGTGTGTGTGTGTGTGTGTGCATTTTCTCATTTGTGCCTTGGGTGAAAAATGTGTGTGTGTGTGTGTGTGTGTGTGATCGGGGTGTGTTTTTTAGGCTAATATAAATGAAAGTTGCATTTTTTTTAATTGTGGGAAGATTGAGAGGCGAGCCAGAGATTGGACATATTTAATTTACATGATGTCTCGTCTGTTCCCTCATTACACTGCTTGTCTCTCGCAAACACACACACACACACACACACACACACACACACAAAATACACCCAATGCAAACCATCTGGCTCTCTCCTGTACGTGTCTGTCTTGACATGGTAAAATGATTTCTCAATGCCCATCTCTCTCTCTCTCTCTCTCTCTCTCTCAGTGAGCCTATTCATTTTTAGTGTCACCCCCCCCTTTCTGTTTCTCCTTGAACAAACAGATGTCAGATACTTCTCTTTTCTCTCTCCCCGTCCCTCCCCGACTCTATCTGAGGCTGCCATTTTGGAGACGGCGATTCGTCTTCCTAAGTGAGTTTCTCTGTAAACATGGATGAAAACTCCTGAAAAAGGACAGCAAAAAAAAAAAAAAAAAAGGATTCCATTGTTCTGTCTCCGGCAGAAAAATGCACCCCCGCGCATGTGTGTGTGTGTGTATGTGTGTGAGAGAGAGAGAGAGAGAGAGAGTGTGTCTGTCATGCGGTTGTGCATACACACGCAGGAAAATAGGCACCTGCGCGCGAACACTCGCTCGCTCACTCACTCGCGGACACACACCTTATGCTTCCTTTGTACTCAGAAACGAGGCCTGTTCTGTTCTGAGAGAGTGCGTGCGTGTGTGTGTGTGTGTGTGTGTGTGTGTGTGTGTGTGTGTGTGTCTTTTTCATTTTGTTAGAGGAAGACAAAAGAAAATCAATAAAATAAGTCAATTTTCATCTAATAATGAGGCGGGACAATTAAGAAAATGAGAACAAAGACAGGAAAGCAGCAGCAACAAACAAGAACAACTGGTGCACGGCCGCTAATCTTTATGTTTTCTTCTCTCCTTCCCTTTGTTGCTTCCCCCCCCCCATCTTTACACCCTCCCCTTCTACCCCCATAACACACACACGCACACACACACACACACACAGGCATGCACACACCTACCTCACGTCTTCCTGGTTTGTGTACAAGTGCTGTGAGGGAGATATGTGAACCTACATAGCGATGAAAAGGAATTCTTAATTGCCCAGAAATGAGCAATGTTACAAACGGCGGTGTAATGGACGCAGCCGAGGGGAAGGATTGTGTGTGTGTGTGTGTGTGTGTGCGCGTGTGTGTGTGTGTTTCGAGGGGTTGTCTCCGGTGGGACTCACGAGGCCTGTTTCCTGAGGTCTCTTTTAGCCCCCCTACAAATACTCGCGCACACACGCACACACACACACACACCCTATATACCTCTGGCTGCTGTTACTCACTTCAAAGTTGTTAATATTCAGCTGGGAAACTGTATCCAGAGCACAGCTAAATTATTAAGCGTATGAACTTTTTAGGCAGTAAGATGAACTGATGGGCCACATCTATGAGATCCTCCTCCTCTACACATGTGTGTGTGTGTGTGTACATGCCCTCTCCTCCTGCCCGATGCTTGGTCTTTGGCCAAGGGCATGCATAATTGATCCCGTGCCCACTATCATTTTCTTGATGTAATTGCCCCGGTAAGATATGATGAAATCTAATGGATAATTTATTCCCCCAAAACGGATAAAGAACCGCTAAGATGGACTTTACAGCTGCCGTTCGTCTGAGTGTCTCGCCTTGCGCGTTCAGCAGCGCGCCGATAAACACGAATACTCCAGCTGCGCGTGGTCAGCGTGGAAAAAAAAGCCCTGTAACTGATATTTTAACGCGTCCAATGACATTTTTTTGAGGTCATCTCAGCAAAACTGCCAACTGTGATGCTGGCATGGATCATTGTTTTGGAGATTAATACTAAATGTGAATTTCAGGACAAAAGAAATAAATATGTTTCTATTAAAGGAAATAAATGACATTTTATCAATGCTTTCCAGGGAAAACGTGAGTATTACTGTCCTTTTGTCTGAAGCTGCCGGTTTAATTCCCGCTGCATCGGTGACATGTCAGAGAGTCAGCTGTGTTTTTAAGATGTCGTAGGAGTTTGTTAAATTTTTCCAACTGGGCACTGGATGAAAAAAATAATAAATATATATATATATATATTTCAACCGAAGCTAAAATGACAAAATTGCCCTAGAAATCACACCAGCGCTAACAGCAGCAGGATTAAACACACTCTTTCCCTCACCTGCCCTCAGACGTTGGACCCAACCTGCCCCCAAAATACAAAACCGGACACAAAACCCACATATCTGAAGATAAAAACTGACTTGTTAAATAAATATGGAGGTGTGAAAGAGAGCGTAGTTCCTTGAACTCTTGCCCCGCAACAAATAATCCAGGAGCTAAGCCACTCTTTTGTGTGTTTTTGAGCAAAGAAAAAAAAAAAAAAAAGCACCGTCACCTGCCCTTTATGAATTTCCCTTCATTTTCAGTTCTCTTTCTTTCTTTCTGTCTTTCTTTCTCTGTCTCTCCCTCCTCTCTCTGCATCCATCGCTCCCTCTCTTCCCCCTCTGGTGCTGCAGTTTTCCGTTGGAAGACAGATGTGTTTCAACATGCTCTGGACTGTAGTTAAAACTGCTGATCTCTCTCTCTCTCTCTCACACACACACATACACACATACACGCACACACTCTCTCTCTCTCTCCCAAACACACACATACTCTCTACCTCCCTTAATTTAATGGAACCTAACCCGTCCTTTGGCCTTTTGTTTGATTTCTGATGTTTTTGTCTCTAGCTTGGTGAAAAGCGCCTATTCTAAGGTATTCTCTTAAGATCTGTGTGTGTGTGTGTGCACGCATGCAGCACACCCCGAGCACCGTCTGCTGACAGACAGACAGACAAAGGGACGCACACATATACACACGCGCACACACACACACACGCACACACACTGTTTATCTTTGCTGTACAAGGGAAATGCAGGCCTCAATCTGCAGCGCTGGGAGAGGTGGGAAGGGAAAACAACAGACAGAGAGAGAGAGAGAGAGGGAGACGAGGAGGAGAGGGCATAGGGGTAGAGCGCCCTAGGGGGATAGGGGATGTGAGAGAGAGAGAGAGGGTAGAGCGAGGTAGGAAAGGCTGGGTCCTGGTGGTGGCTGTCCATTAACAGATGAACTTGGCAGACGTCCAACTGTTTGATGAGACGGGTGTCATAGGGCCAGCTGTGTGTGTGTGTGTGTGTGTGGATGGGTGGGTGTCGGGTCTGCACACACACACAATTACACACACTATCTCTCCTCGCCCCTGCTCTGCATATTAACCCACTGTTAGCGTTGGGTGGAAGCTCTGGTTCCCATTTTATCTACCTGCACACACGCCCCTCTCTCTCTCTCTCTCTCTCTCTCTCTCTCTCTCTCTCTCTCTAACACACACACTCAAACCAGCTCGCTGGCACGGAAACTGTGCCACGGCGGGTTAAAGTGGGAAAGTACAAAAAGGAAACGCAACAAAAAAGTTCACACAGAAGCAAAAAAAAAAAAAACAAAAACCTAAAAATTACAGCAGATTTCCACTAATGCCCCTGACCCCGCCGGGCCCTGCGCTTCAAGAGGCAGAGCATCTCACACAGGGAGAGAGAGAGATCGACAAGGCAGTCAGAAAGCAGGAGGAAGTAAAATATACATATTTTTAACCTTTGTGGAGCTGCTGCTTGTGTAACCGAGTACGAGTTGACAGTGCGGGAGCACATTTATATTTACACCAACAGCCGGGGTCGGGAGGTGCAGCAGGAAGGAGAGAGGGTTACACACATTCTATAAATTTACACTGCCGAGCCGCCGCTGCTTCTGCTTCTGCTACTGTTGGCTGCAGAGCAGGTTCAGTGAGTCTGCTGCCTTGCTTAAGGGCGCTCACACGTCCGTTGACTGTCCTGACTGTCTGGTTGCTGCACGGCGGGAAAGCAACGAGTTTCCAGCCTTTCACTGCCAAACATTTCTTCCTGGTTGTGTTCCGGTTCTCCCACTTCTCCACCAACTTAGCGCCCTTGCTCAGTGCTACGTTGTGCAGCGTTCATTTCAGCTAATGTGCTGATAGAGCCACGCACGACCTCCCTTCTAGACTTTGGCACGGCCGCAGACCCGCTGAACTTTACCTGTGCAGGATTTTGTCTTCCTGCGTGTCAGAGCACGTGCCCTCCGTCTCTACCGTGTTGGACAAGACACCCTGTCTTTTACACTTGTAATAAAGATCAAAGGCAGCACGCACAGTGTGCGGGTTGCGTGACTAAAATGTGACTGTAAACATTCAGAAAACAAGCCACAAAGTCCACAGTCGGGAGCTCTCACACACACACACGCAGCTCTGTATACACTCGCACCTTTTAAAGAAGACGGCTGCAAAGCATCAAGACATATCTGAGAAGCTCCCCGGGAAGTTAGAACTTAGTCTGTGGAATGTTATAAAGACAGCACATGGGAATCCCTTAAATGACAGTATTTAATATCCTTTGCGGATCCATTCGCACATTTGAAGCATGCAGGGTGGCCGCATTGTCGAAAGGTTTTGCTTTTCTTTGTCTGCGAAGGAACTTGAGTCCTGAGAAAAAGGCAAAATGTGCTTTCATGTCGCGATTCAGCCTCCGTCTTTTGAGTAAATATGTGGAAATATTGTGTTGAAACCTCACAATCGTGGCGCGGGACGTAGTTACACTTCCCTGAAGAACAGGAGAATTCCATTCCCTTTGTGCTGCCCGTGATAACTCAGCCCGGTGGAGCGAGACTGGACGGAGGTGTCACCGGAGCTGCACTGCAGATGTGTGAGGTTTTGGGAGCGTGACATCTGGGCACGAAACACTGTCTCTGTGTAGTAAATGAAGAGAATGCATGTTCATACAACACATTAAATATGACTATATGTGTCTTTACAGTGACTGTGCACATGTCTGAGCACACCAGTGCAGTGTAGTCACTTCGCTCGGCTGTTTCACAGTACATAGGCGTCACATGGTTATGTCATTTACCAAGGGTCAGTGGGTGTATTCTGCACGTACTGTATGTGTGAGCTTGTGTGTGTGTGTGTGTGTGTGTGTGTGTGTGTGTGTGTGTGCCATACGATAGGACAGGTGGTATGTGGACTTTATGTTTGCAGTGTAGGCCCTTCGAGTACATGCAACATGAACTGTGAACTGGACACCATGACCTGCACCTATAAGTACAGACTGAAACACATGCAGCGAATATGGGACAGTCAGCTTATGTAACCCGGACTCCGGCGGCCATGTTGGACGTCCAGCTGAACCGACGCGGCTCAGTTCCGTCATTTCGTCGCCTTGCGGAGCCGCCGGGGCGTTTGATTAGCGCACGAGCTGCATGCAAACGCTTTTAAATCGGCGTTAACTGATCGCCGGGCCTCAGCGAGATGTAGTCACAGCAACAAGCGCCCGCCCTCAATGATATGCATTAAAAATTCATCATAAACCTATTGATATTTGATTAGAATTGTCCTTTTTTTTGTTAAATCCATCCTGATAAATCCACACATTATAGCTTTAAACGCTCTTTTCACGTGCTTTAAACTAAGACGTTCCATCTACAATCGTGCCGCAATCCCCTTTATTGCAAACGAGCAGCGTGTATGCAACGGCGGTTAAGATCCCTGACCGCTGCTGCATAGCGTGCATATCATAATGCGCGCACATTCCCCCCCAAGGCCTGTAAGTGGTGTAACTTACTGTTCCTACCTTTGGCTATATCTCTCCTCAGCCCCTCTCCTGCAGGCTGTTTGTGGCAGCATTTGCTGCATTAAAAATGAGAGCTGCTTGGCTCGGAGCTACCATATCGGCTACCTTCTTTTCTCCCCGCGCTCTAATCTTATGTAAACATAGAAATCAGCTCCCAGCTCTCTCTGGCGGATGCAGGCCAGCAGTGATGTCCCACTGTGATACATCCCTCCAAAGCCTGGATTAAAAGTTTGGAGGCACGGGGCGTTTAGGGGGAGGGGAGTTTATGTAGGAGTTAGGGGGGCAGCTGTCATCTCTGCAGTGTATTTATACCTGAGAAAGAAAGAAAGGAAGCTTGAACCGAGGTCTCAAGTTGGTTGCAATCCAGCCGGTTTATGTGAATGCGGTCGGACTTTGCGAGAACAAGCCCAGAGAGGAAGCTATAATTGTTCGCGGGAGGCAAATGTTTGCAGGAGGGGTCGCGGCAGAAATGAGAAATCTATTTTTTTCATTAATGGGAGGGTGGCAGCTCGACGCTTTGAAGTGCCTGTTCTGCCAGAAATCCACGGGAAGAGGAGAGAAACGAGGCAGGGAGACAAGCATCCCAAAAGAGAGACAAAGATAAAGTGGAATAAAGAGATGGCGAGAAAAAGATATGTGCAGCACGCTGAAAGAAGCACGTTGTGATGTGACCCATGTCCAGCTCCATGTACGCATAAAAGCATCTGTCTTCAAAGACATATTTTATGTATGTGTGCGCGCGCGTGTGTGTTTATCTGCGTCTGCGGCTGTCTGTGTGTATCTGTGTCTGTGAATGATCTATGGTTTGTGTTTACCGTGCCATATTTCGGCCTGGCCTGCCGTCACCGGCGTATGAATGATAAATTGCGGATGTCCATCGGATTCACCCGAGCACCTGTGGTCCCTCGCTCCCCCGGCCGTGTGGCAGGAGAGCAGAAATAATAAATAAATAAGCAAAGTGAGAGATAAACAAAAAAAGGCCTCTTAGGGATGGGACTGTTTTTTTTTCTCCGGGGCTCGTTCGGGTTTATGATTTATGGAGGATATTTAAAAGACACATCCCGTCTCTTACCGTCTCTCCTGCCTCAACGTCCCGACCATCCACCTCTGACCTGTTTGACCCAACGCGTCTGAGGAGGCTTCTCCACCCTGACGCCAAAGTTCGGTTGATTTAAAACCGCAACTTTAAGTAACATCATCATCCTTGGTCGCTAAGTCTTCTTAAGTTTTCAGTTTGAGGCAGTAGAGGTAGCAGGTTTCGTTCATTTTGCTGGATGAACTTTAAGGCAAGATGAAATTTAAAAAAGGCCCTTATTTGCATTAAAATCTTTTTTTTCTGTAAAAAATGAAATATGACATGCGCTTAGATAAACCTGCACTGATTATTCTCATCCAGTGACATCAGGACATCCACCCTCCAATCAGTCTTCAACTTTTAGCTGCGCAGAGCTAAGTTTCATCAGTTAGCTAGCTAGCTAGCAGCGACGTGTCTTCTCCTAACGTAGAGTCTGTCGTCCAACTCTGAATCGCTGTAACTCTCCGTGTGTGTTCTGAACCCGCCCACTTTTCAACGTTCAAATCGAATTCCTGCAAACGCTACGTCCCGCCTGCCCGTCCCGTTTCACTCCGAAATACGTCACGGACGCAGAAGCTACGCGCTCTGGCAGTGCTGTTTCATCTCGACTTTAAACGTTCAGTTCACTACCAAAAATACGTTTTCTACAGATCAACAAATCTATTTATTGACAAATCCATGGGAATTACGCAAAAGTCAGACACGATACTGATGAAGTCTTCCCACCGTGCCCTCTGTCAATCAACAACCCTGATCACAGAGGAAAGCTCTTGGACGCTCAGTCATCAGTTCATCTTCTGGCTGCTCTTATCTATCGCTTCCTTAACTGCAGATAGAGGAGATCTCAGGTTGGCTCTGAACCAGCAGGTTATTGTCTGACCGGTAAAGGGACATTATAGACACAGATTGAGATAACGTAATCACCGGCAGGAACAAAGGCTCTGTAATCCACGACATTCTGGTTTTTACAGTCGAAGTATTGAGCAGCAGCAAAGAGAGCGTGTGTTTTATCAGTGGAGTCCTTGTTGCGTCTCAGCAAGGTCAGAAAATTTGGTTTTGCTTCATGGTGTGGATGTTTTATGAGGCTGATTTGGATGAGAAAGGAGTGTGTGTGCGTGCATGTGTGTGTGTGTGTGTGTGTGTGTAGGGTATTGCCGGAGCAGAGCCGTCAGGAGTGTGACCGGATCAGGACTTCTGTGCTTTGTCGGGTCACACCAATTAAATTCTTATGGAGACTGCTTTGTCACCCACACACACAGGGACTCACACAGACATACACACACCTTTTCCTGTACCGCATCATTTTATTCGCCATTATCTCCGGTTTATTCCATAAAAACCCCTAAACGCACGTGTTTGTGCGCGTGTATAAAGAGGTTTCGGACTTGTTTTTGTTAATCATGCATGTGCAGCAGCCTGATGCCAGAGTTATGCTTTTGCAGAAGTAGCTTGTCGGCTCTGTTTCTGTCCCTTTAACACATGCCCAGCACTCTCTGTCACTGTGTGTGTGTGTGTGTGTGTTTCCATGTGTTGCATTGCATTAGGCTGCGTTGTGCAGAGGCCTTCAAAGCATCACTACCTGTCCTTCCCTCCTCCTCCACCTTTTGGTTTCTGTCTCTGATTTCTCCTTGTTTTTCTTTTTACTCTCCCTCTACCCCCACCTCTCTCTCTCCCTCTCTCCCTCTCTCTCCCTGTGTTTGTGTTTTCTCGGCCTGCTTGTCTCAGTAACAGTAAATACCCTTGCTACCTGACACAGATCCACCTTTCTACTTGACCGCGCACACAGAGAAGGGCAGCGGTGTGTGTGTGTGCGCGCAGTGTATTCTCCAGTGACCCTCTGCCCTCTGGTTTAAAGGACTGAGTGAACACACACACACACGTGCACGCACACACTCCCCCAAGCCAGCCCCCTTCTCTGAGATAAAACACAGGTTTAATCTTTGACACTGTGTCCAAACTGGCCTCTTTGCAGGTGAGGAGAGCCTCCTGGGGAGTGTGTGTGTGTGTGTGTGTGCGTGAAGCTGTTAGTTTCGGCCTGACCTAAATGTGGAGGACAATAGCCTGGAGGCTGTGTGTGTGTGTGTGTGTTTGTGCGTACTCGCTGTACAGTAAGTGTTGTCTTCTTTGCTGCCTCTGTGTGTTTGTGTGTTCCCGTTTTTCTTTTTTTGTCGGTTTCCCTCTCAGCCCGCCTCCACGCTCTGAGCCCCCATCTTCTTCTTTAGCCGCTGACACAACCGTGTCGCGTATTGACTTTTTTAATTGGTCTTTTCATAATGTAGATGGTGTCAGCTTCTCAGCCAGTCTTTGTCTGCTCGGGTCGATCGATCAAAAGCGAGCGTGCCCTGTCTTGGAGGGTCACTTCGCCCAAAAACACAAGAAAAGGAACATGTTTTCTTCACTTGCCTCTGCTGATTTTCTAACCATGCGCGCGGTTTTGCTTTAAACGGGTTCGGTTTTAGGAGTTACCCACCTCTGAGACGTCTGCCTCCACCTCACTAAAACAGGCCTGAGTAAAACTTAATTTATGGTGTTCATTAGACATGCTCCCAGTGATGTCTGTGGGTTGTGTGCAGGAACCGGGTTTCTGAAAATACATTTTCCGGCTTAACTTTGGAAAAATGTACTTTTTTCTCCCAGTAAGCAAAAGAAATTTGATTTACCTCCTTTGTTTTGAGTTGGGGACATAAAGAAAAAAGATAGATACAACTAGATATAGGTGAGGAATCAGGTGTTTTGGGTGAACTGGCCCTTTAAGGATCTCTAAAACAATTTAACAGAATATTTTTATTATTTAGTTTACTGATGGAATTCTACTAAATTCAATCGTTTTGAGCCACTCAAAAGAATAGATAAAACATTTTATTGATCCTGATTTTTCTTAATTTGGTCTTTTCTAGTGTAAAAACAGTCAAAAGTCGAGAGTGACACGTTTGGATGTTCTCATTTTTAACTGCAGTGATCAATAACGCAGGCACCGTTAGCACAGAGCGTTAGCAGCAGCAGCAGCAGCAGCAGCGTCGTGGGGGAAAACTGGCTGAGATGCTGGAACATTCTTGCGTTCCTTCCTCACACCCTCATTCAGGAGACGCAGGGATGACTCAGGTCGACTTGAACCTCAACCTCCAAACCACAGTTTTATTTTATTTTTTTTAAATTCCTTGCCACTGTTGCACACGCCCACTGATGTCTGTCCGACACGCTTCAGTGCAGCACGGCGGACTTACACAGAATTACTTTGCATAGGTCCCAAATGAAGTTAGTTTCAATTTCACTTCTCCTCACACGCTCACTCTCTCGTGCTGCCCACACAGTGCAACCCTCGTGGTCACTGTTTCTGTCTCTTTCTCTTACCGGTTCCTAGGTAATTAGAATCATTCTGTTACTCACTGCTCAACGAGGCCGAGTTCAGCCTGTGTTAGACCCCAGATTGGTGGGGGGGGGTTTACCCTTTTAAGACCGACCACAGGGCTGTTTCAGCCCGCATCGCTGAGACGGTCTCCTCCGCCAGTGGTTCTGTCCCTCCTGTTTACTTTGACGGTTCTATTCAGCGAGACAAGTGGCTGTGTTGCGTTTGGCAAAGCAAAAAACGGACAGGAGTGGACGGCGCAGGCAACACTAGTCCAAAAACGTTGTTGTTCGGAGCGTCGGAGTCCAACTCAGAATCTCACACATTATACGATCATCTGTTGGACCGCCACAAGCTGGCGCTGACTCATTCCAAGGTGGAAAATCAGTCCTGCTGGCCAAATCTTTGATATAATAGACCCCTAGAAATGGTATTTTGTGCCCCCGGCTTCTATAAAATCTCAGAATTCCTGTTTCTACTGCAGTGCTCTCTGATGATGGTGATGTTTCAAATGGAGATATTGACCTTTTAGGAATATTTACCATGTAATGCAATTATACCACTAATGGATTTGGCCCACTGATCTTTTTATGCACTGTGTCAGCGGGCCAGTAAAACATTGCTGGCTTTATTACAACACAGACACACACACACACCATGCAGACCAGTCGGGCCCTGTGCTCATTTGCGTGTGTATGTTCAACATCTATAATCCTCCCTCCCTTGTGCAAGCACACACAGGCTCAAATGCACATGCACGCATGCACACACACAGCCACAAACGCGCACACGTGCACACCAGACCCCTCGCGAGTGTGTGTCTGCCAAGTCGGACGGCAGGCTGCCAGCAAAAAAGGGGGCTGTGATTGGGGTGAAGGCTCATCTGCTGGGGTTAGCCAGCTATAGCCACACACACACACACACATGCACATGCACACTGACCCAGCGCCCACTAAGATTAACAGGGTTAATTAGCTCAACACGGCCCCCAACCCTGGCTACAGCAGAGGGGCGTCGGTCTCAGGCCGGGGTTACAGGAGCGCTAGCTGTTTGCGTGTTGAATGCTAATGTTTTTAGCCACTGGGGTCAAATTGGTGTTGAGCTGGAGTCTGCTCGTGCTAATGAGCTACATGTGCACTTTCAGGTTCCAAAGATGCAGTAAAGTAGAACGAGAGGCCGCATCACGGCCAATCTTACTTTTTCACACACAGACACTGGAGTATTTGGCAAAGAGGCACGAAGATCTGCACTCCAGCAGCGAACTGAAGAGGTTGCTTTTATATTTTTGAGCAAATTCATTTGAAAAAAATAAAAAAAAATCAAGGCCCACTTACATGCATGTTCTGGTGCTTTCAGCTGCATCTCATGGTCTTCATCATAGTTTTTCCTCAAACCATCTGGTGTTTGTGTAGTTTTTTGTTTTTTTTTATAGTTGCTACTGAATCACATTTCCAGTGAAGTTTACGGTTTGAAGAGGCACTCACAGACGCACACAGGCCAGGGTTCACTCATCTCAGGAACTGCCAAGAAAACCCCAGCGATGTCATCAGGGCCATCTTGATCTGACCGAAGACCTGAATCATAAAGCGAGAGCGCGGTGTTGAAAGCCAGGGGTCGTTTAGCAGGCAAGTTACGGTGCAGCGTTGTGTTGAGCTGCATTATGGGATGAAGTGTTTTTCGAGCTTGAGCCACAGCAGGAAGCAGAATTTTGAGGTGCTTCAAGTTTATGGAGGTGATAGACTGAACACGCGGAGTGTAGTTTGCTGTTATAGCTGATGCTAATGCTCATATTTGTTCCTGATTCATTAACAACCAAATTTAAGGCATCATTATTGGAAATGCTACCTTATGCTTTGTTTTTTGGGTGGTCTTATTCCAATTTAAGGAATCCAGTAGTTTGGTTTCAGAGGCATTAAGAACACAAAGCGTTGTGCGCGCAGACACAGGTCAGAGTGTGCAGTGTGTAACGTACGCAGCCGCTTCTCAACACCGAATATTCGACCTCACGGCTGAGCTGATAACGTGGTTTCAACCGAACATGAATCTCCCATGTTCGCAGCGTCGCTTTCAACTTACGGGGCTGAGACCAGCGACAGGCCTGACTGCAAACACCTGTCCCACCAGCTACTGTCACACATCCCGTTCAGTTCCTCTTTCACACATCCACTCGCGCTCACGCACGCACGCACGCACACATCTGGCTGCAGGCCCCTGACAGAAACAGGTAGTGAGAAACGTGAACGGCTGTTGAGGCGAAACGTGTCCGTCTGCGCTGGGATTGATTTTAGTCTGATTTGTGTATGAATGAGTGTATGCATGCGTGTGAGTCATGGTGGTTTGTGTTGTGCGTTCTGGTCGTCTGGGCTAAATATACCAGCGGCACCATGAGAAAGAGTCTCTGTTTCTTTCCTGTGGTTGCGGAGTCCTCGGACACATTTTGCCACTTTGTCGCTGCCTTCCACTCCTGATATTACACCGGCTAAAGATTTAAACAGGAGCCATTTTAAGGCCAGAAACTGCACTTGCAGAGCCGTGATGGCCGTCGGGGGTGTTGTCGAGATATGCTGCCGCCTCGTTGAGACCTTGAGGCACTTTTAATGGAGGGAAGAGGAAGAAAGGAGGTGGCGGGAGGTTATGCAGAAGCCGGTATCAGCCGGGGCGGAGGGCGACAGTTGTGGGGAAAGAGCGGCGCAGAAAGAAAGCGAGCGGCGTACAGACACACACCGAGACAAAGAGGGAGGGCAGATGGTAAAAAGGAGACGCTGCGACGTGTGAAAAGCAACAGTTAGCCTGCGCGTTCGCTGTGCGCCAGTCTGGCCTAAATATGGCAGGCTTTTGACACTTTCTCTCCCCCTACACACACACACAGAGACGCACACACACACACACACACACAGACGCACACACACACAACTGTTTCTGCTAAAAAAATTACTCATGGAGTCGGTAACACAAGTCGCGAGGTAAAACTGGTCTCTGGTTGTTGCTTTTCTGGAAACATATTTCAAGCATAAAGCTGTAAATGCAACATCAAATCCGTCTTTTGTTTCCTCAGAGGATGTTATTTCTGTTGAATCGGTAGCTGTGGCTCTCCTCCCTGACACCACGGGCTAGATGAATAAAATATGAAACATGAAAACTTTGCATTTATCCTCAAAAACATTAATATCCTCAGCATTTAGCAGATACAAACAAATCAAACGCAGCAGATAGAACTGTATATGTATGTCAGCCAGCCTTGTACAATAACGTGATTGGCTGTTTTAGTTTAGCTTAATTGGCAGGTTGTGGCCCGCCCCCTCACCCACCCACCCACCCAAAAATGTACAGACAGGACCCACAGTGTGGTTAGTTTTTCCTCCCTGCACCACTTGAGATAAGTGTCCAGGATATGTTCCTTCAACCCGTATGACCCTGACAGACAGCACTAAACTTAATCCCGCACACACACACACACACACACACACACACACACTTCGCCCCCTCTGGCTCTTCCTCCTCCTATAGGTAGACATATAGGGAGGTAAGAGGGGAGATGAGAGGGGGCGGGGGTTGGGACACATTTTTTGGCAGCAGTTTGTAGCCGACATACAGTATGCAGACACACACACACACACACGCAGAACTAGGTTTCAACTTGATTTACAGGGCTCAGCTGCGGGGAATGGGAGAAAGAGAGAGGGCGTGTGTGTGTGTGTGTGTGTGTGTGTGTGTGTGCAACAGACAGACGCACAGAGAGAGGGGGGGGGGGCGTAGCTTACAGGTAGCAGGTCTGGGAGAAGAAGACGCGCGGCCACGGTGAGACAGTTTGAAACAGAAGTTTGCGGCGTCCGCGAGTGGCCGCCCTGCAGGGACGAGTGTGGGTAGAAAATATGAATTTGTGCGTGCACGACAGGCGCTGTACGCACGTATATACATCCTCCAACTACAGAACATGTGGACTGTATTAAAGGATCAATTCACCCAAATTTGTAACATGACTGCATCAATCCTCTCTGTTTTCTGCCTCCATGAGTCCAGTGGTTGTTATCATATACTTTTAGCTTTGTTCCCATGCAGTCCTGTCACCCGGACAACAAGACCAAAAGCGCTGCAGTAGACAACAACAACAACACCCTGCACCACATGCTTATCACGCTGCTGATAGATCTTAAAGGAGGTACGGCCAATTCAGAGCGGCAGAGGACGTTAATCTCATTTTGCCGTTGTAGTGACTCACACCGTGTCGTGTAGCAACTTGTGGCTATAAAATATTTTCTTCCCATGTGGCCACTCCCCGGTTCTGCAGGATTTCGACCGCCAAACGCTGACGGGTTGTTTTTTTTTTTTTTTTTTTTTTCTAATAGGCTGCGTGACCTTCTCATCAGGAACCATTTTTTAAAGATTGCCCAACAGCTGTTATAAATATGACGGCCTTCTGGATTGTTACGAGCTAATGAGGGGGAGGAAGACATCTTACCTTAAATGCGAGGTGTGTGTGTGTGTGTGTGTGTGTCAGGCCCTGAGGGTGTCTGAATGTTTCCTCTTTCTAACTGCTGTTCCTCCACTCCTTTTTTTTTCCCTTTCTTATCACGAGGGCAGAAAAATCCCGCTGAAGTGCTGAATGATTTGTTCTTAATGCTGAATAAGGTTGAGTCAGGAGCGTGTGTGTGTGTGTGTGTGTGTGTGTAGGTGTATTTGCTCCGCGATGAGTGATGTTTATGTTTTGTCTTTCGCTCGGGCCTCTTCTGTTCCGAAGGAGACGGAGGAGACAAAAATGTGAGACCAAAAAAAAAAAAAAGGAAAGAAGAAGAAAAGAAAGGGAGGAGGTGGTGGAGGGTGGGCGTGGGCGTGGGGTGGGGGGTGGAGGGTGGATGTGTGGGTAATAAACAGGTATGCCAAGCCTACCATCTCCTTCTAGGAAAAAGTTGCGTCAGCGCGTATTTGGACCTAAATCGTGTCTGAACCTGACCTGACGTGATTCCCAGCGCGTCTCCGCTTTCAAGAGAGCGGACCCTGTTCACCCTGGAACCGGAGCTGTTTTCTCCCCCGTCTCTCTGCCTGCGTTCATATCCCAGGGTTCGACAACGCTCAGCAGAACCCGGAGCACTCGGGAGGGTGCCGAATGTTTCAGCTTTTACCTGCGGCCGGCACCGTGCTGCCGCGGCCTCCGGAGAATTCGAAATCAAAAAGCGTTCGGAGTGATTCAAAGTGACTCATGGCATGCAGGGCAGGTGTGTGTGTGGACATAAGCCCCGTTTGGATGGGATGTAATCCTGGGGGAGGCGGTTTGACTTTAATATCGTATGCGCCGCTGAGTGATTTTAATCCAATCCTGAGAGACGCGTTTGATTTTCCCACTCTCGACCCCTGAAACAATTACAGCCCCTGCTATCGCACATAAACGATGGGGACGGGGATGAGTCGGAGCAGTGGACCGAAGGTGGAGGGTTATGACGACAGTGCAAGCTAGCACTGGTTGTCAGAGCCCAGCGGTGATGAGGCATTCACCTGTCAGCGCTGACATTCAGTCGGATTTGTGAATCTGATAAGCGGCGGGAAAAAAAGGCCTCACACATTGTCGCACGGCGGCGTCGTACGGCGAATTACCTGCACAGTCCGACTTATTTATGTGTTCAAACCATCGCGCAAACAGAAATGCATTACCCACCTGCTCCTGGAATGTCTTATTTTAAAGTCTTTCCTGAGCATATTCTGCCTTCATTGGAAAGCCGACAGCAGGGCGCTCACAGGAAGCTAGAGGAGAGAGCGAGATGCAGCAAAAGTCCGGCCGGAGTTGAGCTGGGGACGCTGCTCCAAGCCGCCGGGGCGCCCGCTCCCGAGTAATCCCACCCGGATTGGACTACAGCGTGTTGAAAGGAAAAACACTGGAAGACGTGGAAACTGATTCATCACCACATCACCTGTCACACAGTCCACAAAACTTTTGACGCAGAGAACGCAAAGCACGCCCCACAGAGCGCGCGGAAAGTCTTAAAAAGTCATCACTCGACAGAGAACAACATGCGGACACTCCTCTACCTTTATCTCAGGGGGCGAGTATGGTTTGTCGATTATCCTTGTTTGGCTATCCCCTTCCGACCTGTGGCTGTATTTACGCGAACGCCCATTTTATCCATGGCTTTTAATGGCATATAAAAAAATCACTTCCCCATCAAAATGCCCTCTCCTAATAGCTTTTCAGAGTTGTTTGGGAGCTGTTTGGGTTTGGTCATTAGTGGACCATGAGTGTGTGTGCGTTTGTGTGTGTGTGTGTGTGGTGTTTTGGACCCGGCTGAGAGGCGCTACTAGGTTGTCCTAGGTGGGGGGTAAGGGTTGGAGAGACGGAGGGAAGAGAGGGGAAGGGAAGGGCGGCATTCATGCTGTGCCTACGAGGGCGGGGTTGGTTAGGGTTTGGGAGTGTGTGTGGTGCAGCACTTAGGCCATACCGGGCCTGATGGGAATGCCAGGCCCCCACACCACTTTCCAAATCACTAATGGAGCATCTTTAGGCTCACACACACGCGCGCACATATGCGCACGAACGCACGCGCACACACAGATAATCGGCCGACCTGTCACATGCGTGTAGATGCTCAACCAGCGGATTGATTTCGCGCGCTACGTTAACGCCCGCAAACATTAAAAAGTTCCTAAACGCTCTGAGACAAAGGAGAATAGTGCGGCGTGCGCCGTGGCGCCGCCCACCACCCTCTCCCGTGTGTTTTTTTTCGCCCTCTGTTGCTTTTCACACTTCTCAATTATTTACTGGCCTTTTTGTCGTCTGCTGGTGGCCAGGCCCCAGGCATATGTCACTGTGTGTTTGTGTGTGTGTGTGTGTGTGTGTGTGTGTCTGTTTGCGCAGAAACGAACACCCCTTCACACACAAAACAGAAGCGGGCTTTCACATCCATCATAAGTCTTTTGTCACCGAGCGGCGTCGTCCATACCATATGCTCACGCCGGCCGGTCACAGTCTCCGTGGAGCCGTGTTTTCACGACACGCTGATGTGTATCAAACTTTCCATGACACGCTTCTTCTTTTCTTGTTGATTTATATTTGTGTGGGATTTGTCCCCCCGCCCCCTCCCCTGACCTTCTGCTGCATGTCGCTGACCTTCACACCCCCCCGTTTATGAATATTTAAACATGTACACATTGTAGTATCTGATGACATGAATCAAATAAGGAGCTAAGGTGGGTGTCATGTTGCATTTTGGGGTGGGAGCAGTCTGTCGTGTGCACAGTGCACACCCAAATCAAGACGATCTCATTAAATATACTGGCCATATTCTATAATATTCATGACCCATTTACAGCCAGTGACAAATACATGAATAAATATGTATATGTGATGGCAACTGTATCAAAAATATTATTACTTTGTGCTGCATTATAGTGCGTTATAGTTAATGCTTATTAAAGCTAAATGAGTGGAAGGGGTTAAAATAAATCATCACCAACTTTTTTTATTGCACGTTCTGCTTGTTTTCACCTTTAATTATTCTATGGAAATGAATTGTTTTGTCATTTTTATTCGCATACGATAGACCGGTGATTTAAGAAAGGCAAGAAGATAAATAAATCATAGTGCTGCAGCATTTGACTCCGGAGCTGCCACGTTTTCCTTTTCTCGTGATTGAGTCTGACTTTTTTTTTTTCTTTTTTTTTTTTTTTTTTAATGGTGATTTAATTTTAAATGATTAAATGATTCTATAAAATTGGGCGAATCAGCTGCGCAAATTAGAAACTCATCATTAATCGGGGGCTACCGCGCTGAAATCTCTCACGCCGAGGACGAGTCAAAAGGCCCAGAATGCATAACCCCACGCTTTGTCTTTCCGATTCGTTTGACCCCCCCCCACCAAAAAAATCTCTCCATCATCTGACTTTGGTTCCAGCTCATGCACACCTTGTTTCTCTTGGAGGGCAAAAGATTTCCTTTGGCGATGAGTGGGGGGGCTTTTCTCTCCAGGAGCCGTCACAGTCGCCTTGCACACTAGAATGAATTTAAAGAGGCAGGTAAACTGCTGCTCGCTTCGTATTAACAGAGCCATATATTCAGCCTGTCTCTCCGCCGTTTGCTTTTTTTTTTCCTTTCACCTCCCCTTCCTCAATTTCTCTGCTTCTCCATCTCTCTCTTTTTTCCTCTCGGCTCGGAGTTTTTTTTTTTTTTCTCCTCCCGGCCTGTAGAAAACGTCTGGGGGATCGATAGGGCTCTCGGGCCGTAGTGACTGCAGCTCTAATGAATCAAGCCTATGTGTTTGTTAAGTAGACAAGGTTGTGAAGGAGCGCTGCAGGGGAGTTTGTCTTTGTGTGTTATCTCATTGCAGCTCTCCGTTTTGTTGTTTGTTCCTGCACGTAACCGAGCAGTCACCATATCTGGAAACTTTGACAGGAGTTTAATATTCAGCTGTTCACGTGTGCAGGGTTTCCCCTTTTTTTTCGCCTTTCAGCTGCCATGTGTATCCTCAAAACAACCCAGTCTGCCTTTTCAAATGCATATTATTGAAAACTTATTATGTATATTACATCAAGTATGTTATGTTGCTGTTTTAATAGCCAGCTTTGTTCCATTTTCACCACACTCGAAGCAGTTTTTTCCCCCTCAAATTTGAAAAATAAGCAGTCCATATCATTTTTTATCATGCCTGCCTCCAAACTGAAATCCTCTTGTGAACTGTGCACTAAAATCAAATGCCTGAGAAAAAAAAAAACAAAAACCCTTCCCGAATACACCCGAGACCTGCTTGAAGTTGAAGCCTTGCGAAAAAGGAAGAGGGAGAAAAAAAAAGAGAAAAAAGAGAAAGAAAGAAAAGGAAAATCTTGAATTTTTCGTGTTTTTTTTTTTGTTGCAGCTTAAACCGTATCTCTCCAAGGTCGGACAGTGAGACTGTGGGAGGCTGTTTGTGTTAAAAGCAGGATGGCTTGTATTTCCTCTCCTTCCTCCTCCTTCTCCTCCTCCTCCCCCTCTTTCTCTCTTTCACCACAAGCAAGAGCTATCCAGGAAAAAAAAAGGCTTTTTATCGCTGATGGCTAATAGTCATAAATTTGTATTAAATATGTCCTCTATCGATTGGCCTTGTCGGATGAATACAATTAAAGAGACGGCACTGAGTGCTTCCCACCTGGGAGGGTACGATGGAGGGATTAAAAGAGGGGAGGAAGAATAGTGGGAGGAAAACAAGGAGGGAAATGGGAGGGAGGGATGGAGCGAAAGAATAGATGGGCAAAAGGGTTTTTGGCAGCGGCGCGGCTTCCTCGGTCGAGTCGCAGCTTGTCCACATGTTGCCATAAATGTGTGTATGTGCGTGGGGGCGGTTTGGGTGTGTGTGTGTGTGTGTGGCTGTTTGTATTTTAGTGATTCATCTCCGCTCATCGTGCTCTTCTTCTTTCCTTATCCCCCTCCGTGATCCCCACCCCCGGCCTCTCCTCTCTCCCCTCTGTTTCATCGGCGAACCGCTCGGGGAGAAAGGAGGCAGTGAAAGAGACGGAGACGGAGAGAAAGAAGGAATGTGGAGGAGAAAAAAGAGGGATTGAGCAATAGAAAGGAGAAAAAGGAGACAGCCACCTGTATGCAATGTTGATGGACAGATGGAGGGATGAAACCAACTGGGCGGAGGAGGGATTAGATGAAGAGAGGAAGCAAAGAGCTGTGTGTCCGCATGTATGTGTGTGCGTGCGTGCGTGTGTGTGTGTGGGCCTCCGGCCAGCTGAGGTGTTTGCTTGGCTCAGAGTGATCTCCCACTGTGGTCACTGCAAGGCTCGCACACACACACACACACACACGCACACACACAGACTGATGACTGAATTGTCCTGCTTGGCAGCTGTTGCAGGTCTCTGCAGATCACTCAATACCAGACTGGCTTTGTGTATAAATGTGTGTGTGTGTGTGTCGGTGTGTGTGTGTGTGTCTTTAGTGACCACCAACCTCTTGCTTGTGGCACTAAATAAAATCTGCTTCCTCTCAGTGTGCGCTCTCGTCTCATCAGGGATTTGAGACACAAGCCTGTGTGTGTGTGTGTGCGCGCGTGTGTGTGTGTGTGTTCCAGGAAAAACAAATCATGCATTTCAACAATTAAAATAAGCTTTTTACTTTTTTTTTCAGTTTTAGTGATCCACATTTTCGTCTGATTAAGTGTATATTAATATTTTTGAACTGAAGCTCTGTTGCTAAGTCTTGAGCACGGGACGCTGAGACCCTTCCCCTGCTGTTTAAAGTCAGAGGTGTTAATTACGACTCACTTTGCTGATTTAATTTAATTCATTTTCATTTCTTGACTTTAGTACAATGTGTTTTAATCACTGACTAAGTTCAGTTTCACAGAAAAGTCTTAATTCAAGGTTTTTATGTGCTGACTCTAATCAGTGTTCACGGTGCCACGATGTGGTGGAACTGTTCCGGGCTGACTTCAGTTCAGTCTGCTCTGAACGTGGAGAGCCACCGATCTGCAACAGGGTTACTGCGTCATGACTGTTTCTGTAGATTCATTCTTTTATCCACAGAGTAAAATCCTGTACGTCACGGTTAATCCTGACTGCGATTTGTCCGGTTATAGCGCCGATCTGCCTCGCTCTCTGCAGCTTGAGGGAAATGTGCTGGGGATGTATTTGTTTTTTTGCGCTGGACACCTCCAATGGCAACTGGACCGCATAATCAACCCATCCCTGCTCGCTCGCATGGATCCGATCGGTCAAACACAAGCACGCTACCACAAGACGTCGGTTGGCTTCGTGGCTAAAATTGATCCAGGAGAAAATGTTTGCCAGATGACCGTGTGTTTGTTTGCCCGAGCTCTGCTGCGTCAACACGCTGGCCCCACTAAAATGAACAAGGCTGGTAACGTTCTTATCGGCCAGTGCTAATATCTGTCCGAACGTGCACTGAGGCATATTTGCACATCTGCTCTCCAGCATGCATTGCGCTCTGTCTTTGCGAAACCTTAGTGTTTATTACCAAAAATAAACTTGTTTGTGATCTTCAAGCAAATGATTCAGCACGTTATGTACTATGGGTTTTACAAAGGGTGTGATCAATCAAACGGCTGCATGGGTCCTGCAGTGACAGCAACGTCAAACCCGACCTGAAATGACCACATAAAATCTGACTAAGGGTCACCAATCTGCAACAGATTAGCAGCCGGGTTTCAAGCAGAACTCCACAAGCTGAGTCATTCGGTATTGTGTGTGTGTGTGTGTGTGTGTGTGTGTGTGTATGTGTGTCAGGACCAAGTTTCCTCTTTAAAACCCCATTCTCTCTCTGCCTGTCTGTCTCTCCCTCTCTGCTCACATAAGTGTTGTAATTTGGATGCTCTGTAATTTCACTATGGTGGTTTAGGGTTAAGTGGAGGCTGTCCCTGCCATCATGAGTACTGGTCTTCCAAATGGACACATACACACACACACACTCATGCACGCACTGGATCATTGCAACGGTGCGCTTGGATGCTTCTACAAAGCGCGGTCCATTTAATTACATTTATAAACACAGTTTAAGGGCCCTGCTAGTGTCATTAGGACAGACTTTACGAGTTGCATTACTGTGTGTGTGTGCGCGTGTGTGTGTGTGTGACAAAGAAAGGGAAACTTTGTTACATGGCAGCTATGACGGGTGCTTGGACGGACACACACACACACACACACACACACAAGAGTAGATTGCTGGTGAGAGAGTTGCAGATAGCACAGTCTGTAGCCCAGCAGGGGTTCCAAACACAGAGACAGAAGGTATTGATATATCTCCCCCCCACACACACACACTCACACACACACACACGCACGCACACACACACACACACACACACACAGGGACAGACGGTATTGATATTTTTGCGCATCAGCCAGAGTGTGTGGCTGTTCAGCCGGACCACACAGATACACACATTCTTCCGCACATCCATGCACACACAGCATGTAATCAGACAGGCTCAATAATCCATTGTTGTTTTTGGTAATTCAAATGCGTTCGCAGCTCTTTCTTCCATAAAAATACCAAATCATAATTGTCAGGACTGGAGGTTTCTATTTGCAAAAAAGTTGTTTGGAGCTATTTTAGTTCAGCTAATAAGGTTTTGTTTTTTTTTTTTACCAGCGACAGTGTTTTTTTGCTTTTCACCTGACTACTCAATATCTATAAATATGACGGCTGGAAAGTCGATTAAACTGCTTCTTTTTAAGGATGAAAGGGTGTTTTTCCAGAGATGCAGACGCTTCTTGCACAACTTCATTCTGCTGCGAAGAATAGAATACTCCGAGGGCTTTGCAGCTCCCCTTCAGTATGTTGTATGCACGCTAGTAGTTATGATCCAGTTGTGATCAAGAATTTTGAATATTCTGTTTATTTGTTGTAAAATTGCTTGGTTGTAAAAACCTTGGAAAGCTGCATTCGTGCTTTTGATGGATCCAACCATTCTAGCAGGAACACTTGATGGATAATTTAACATGCAAGCACCTTATTTGCCTTGTTTATGGAGAGACATCTTTGACTCCAGTCACAAAGTTGATGATGATTACAAACCTTGGAATGATGAGCCACAGGCAAAAGTGAAACTGTATCCTTGACATTGGTAATTCCAATATAAATTGACTATGTTTCATCATTATCATCATTACTTCATCTTTCGCTAGCCTTCGCCAAAACTAGTGATGAAGAAGTCAAATCTGACAGATCGTAACCCGGATGGGAGCATACAGGAAACAGTGGCAAAGAGTCGCTTGGATGTCCAGGAGTCAATACATATCCTTGACAGATGCAGATCATAAACCTGGATCTTTGGAATCCTGCAATCCTTCCATGATCACATTATACTTGAATACCCTCAAAACAAGACGAGAATCTCAGTGAGGGTACCAGCACACCCAAGTAAGTCAGTAATGAATACAGTAGTTCTCTATTATCCAAAGTCCAGAGACATGGGTATATCTTAAAGTCCAGTGCACTTTAAGGGTTCAAACGAACTGGACTGCATCAGGAAAGTTTAAAGACAAAAGTGATCTTTTGGGCATCTTTGTAGTGTTGGAGGAATAATTCATACAATTGAAGATATTAATGAATATGTTCAGATTGTCTGCGGCTGTCAACAGCTGTTCTGAACAACATTGCCCTTGAGAAGCATGTTGCAGTACTGTTCCCTCATAATGCCATCTTATACCACCACCAAGAACACCAACAGTAGATGAGGTCAAAGGCCTCCCTGTGCCAGCAGATAGAAATTCATTGGATGCAGAAGTGAAGCTTCTTCAGTTGGAAAAGCGGTGGAGTGGTTCCTTCAACCAAACAATTCCGAATGCAGAGTGACTGCAGAACAGCGAGTACTGATCCCTACTCCCTATTCATATATTGTAAGGTTGTTTCCGTAGTTTGGCCGCCCCTTTTATGATTACACAACCATTCTCTGCATCAGGATTGGCATACTCTATTTGTAACTGCAGCGTTTGAGGAAGTTGCTTTGATCTAGCCGGCGACTTGTAGCCAGTAATAGGGGCTGATTTCCTTCCAAGCAGAGCGCTGCCTTTTTGTGCAATTGCAGTCATGTTGTTATTCGACTGCGTCGCTCCCTTCAGTGAGCGGACAGGACACCAGCTGCCACTGTTTGCATTCCAATTGTTTGCTGTCCAGTTAGCAAGAAAGCTCGAGCAGAGAGGGGAAAATAATTGGGGGAGTGGCGGATGGTGCAGATCCCTTCTCTCTGGACCCTTCAGGAAGTTGCTGCAGAATCTAGTCCAGCAAGTCGGTATGAGTCTACGAAGCCAAAATAGCAATTACAGGGACTTTGTGACAATTTAATAGGATGCCACTCGAGTATGCAAATATGTTTTTAGTTTTGTTGGTATCCCGGATTTCATAACAGTCTTGTTTTTGAACTTGCCAGCCATGCATTTTTGCGTTTAACCAACAGGGTTTTGAAATGGTTTCATATATATGCCCATGGGTCATCGAATTCCCCCAGCTCAAACAAGAACATGCAGTTCTGAAATTAAAACATGAAAGGAGCCATAATTAGGGTGACAAGATTTTCACATGACAACAATGACATGGTTTAGTGCTTTTGGGGCAGTATAACTGATTGTTGGGATAGAAGCAGAAAGCCACAACTGTTGCACGTAAGTGGGTGATGATGGATGGAGGATGGCAGGGAGGTGGTGACATTGGATTCGATAATGTCCGTGTCCTGCAGAGAGCATTTGAAAATCATTTGCACTGGTACGCTCACGGGAGTTGTGACAGAGTTTTAATTCGAGCGGGACAACGCATCAGTTACAGTAAAAATGTATGGTGGGAGTCATGAGATATGGGTATCTGTGTTGATTAGCAAGCGGCTGTGTTTGTCATCGCACATACATATGGATTATAGAAGAGGAAGGCGAGGGTGAAACAGACACGGGCAGAACTCTACATTGTCTCACCCATTTTCCCATCAGAATTACTGTTAAATGTGATCACGAGACTATAGCCCATACGACAAACTGTGAACTTGTGTTAATTTGCCTTGTTTTAAAAGAATATTGCAGCCATTTCACCATGTGATTTCAATCTGATATCGAGCAGGCAAGTAAAGAAAATGAACATTGCTTTGGCCCATTAACTGCCTTAAGAGCTGTATCCCACAAATTTGAAAAAAACAAAAAAATAATACTGCTAGTTCAAAGATGGTTATGAAATTGTGGTCCATATGGTTTACAGCAGTCAGATTCCTCTTAAATGTTCTTGGGCACCAGCAATTTCAGTGAAATTTAACCCTGCTTTTGACCAGGCATGTAAAAACACTGCCTGTGTTCTTTTGTTGCCTTGAAAGTACTAATTATTTCAGTGTGACTGCTGGTAGCTGAGTTAGATTTTTTTTATAGTCACATAAAAAAATGAATGTTCTCGGGTCAGGTTAATACAACAGTTAATACAAGGAATTGTGCACCCAAGTTTGGCGATATAATTTTTTTTTTTGCTCTCATCACAAGTCTCAGGAAAGTTTCTTGTAAGACATTTATAATTCATTAACACAACAATGAATACAGGCAGCAACAATATTATAACACAAGTTCTGTTTAATACAAGGCTAAAATTATAGTGAAATGTCCAGGTGCCGCTTTAAGGTAAAGCAAGGGGTGATCAGGGCTGAGTCGTGATGCCCAGATGTAAATATCAGCAGCAGATCCTGAAAGCCTGAGGCTCGGATAGAAATCCCAAATTGTATTAAGGGACATTGTCCCTCACTCCCAGTATGCGTACCTAATCCTGTTTCAGCGATGTTCCATTACCTCAATTACTATCATCTCACCCAGAGGTGGACCCAGCCAAGGACACCACCAGAGCCAACCATGGGTGGAAAGACAGGGGGAGAGGATGGAGGGAGGGCTGTAGAGGAGACAGTCCTGTATAGTATAGAAAAGTAGGGTGGAGGAGGAGAGAGAGGAACCAAAGGGCACAGAGAAAAAGAAGGAGGGAAGCTGTAGCCTAACGAGATCACAGGAATAAACCATTAAAGGAGAACTGATTGAGGATGTAGACATGGATAAAATTCATATAAGGCTAGTAAGACAGTTGTAGGTCTGTTCTTGCTGGTAGCCAAGACCTGGCATCCATTTTTGTCTCCCAGCTGGTCAGAGAGGGATGTAATGGTGGCAATCCAGCTAATTCACAGGACAGAATGACTGTTATGCGGGCCCGATGTTCTGAGGGGGATTCAGCGAAGAGGATCTCTATATCACAAATGTTGTGCTGGTTTTATGTGTGGCTGTCTTAAGTGTTCCATACAGAACCACAAACAGGTCGAACACACAAGGATGGCAGATGTGGACCTATATTTGGTGACGTGCTCTAAACGTGCACAACTGGAAATCAAAACCGACCATTAAATGTTGCCTTTCTGGAGCACGTGCAGCCTACACACACACCCACCCTGAGCCCCAGCAGGTCTTCGGGGGTTCTTTCAAGAATTGGTTGCAGTGAAAGGAGGCAGCGTGGATCTCAATCACTGAAGCAACAACAAACAATAGTAAAATACGTTCTTGCACCGTTGCGCTGTTATGACCTGCAGGGTCTGGTGCAGTAAGGTTCCTGCATTTTCACAATATGTATCATTGTGACATGATCTCTCTAACCCCTCGTGTCCAGGTTTAACAGCCACACAGCTGACGGGAATTTTTAAGTCAAGAACATTTTAAAGTGAATATTGTTCAGAGCATTTTGACCTGAGTAAATCCCATTTTCTGGATGTACAGTGGGCCTAGTCACTTTGGTGCACCGGCTTTCTGCTCCTTTGACAGCCACTGGATCAGAGTGCTACACTTCCTTTTGAGAGGGATGGATAGGGCCAGGGGAAGCTGCAGCACACACACACACACACGCAGACACACATACGCAGACACACACTCAAAGGAGTCGTGAAACATGAGCCAAGCCGCCTCACTGCCTCCCTCTCCCATCTCGCACCACATAAGTGTCCAGGCAATGCCCTTGGCTTAATAGGGCTTAATGCCTGTGCCTGTCACTGTAGCATGGCCGGTATTGAGTGTTAGGACATTTCTGAAACGTGCGTGTGTGTTCTCTGGAGTCTCACTAGTGGCTGTATGGCTTTGACATTTACCCCAGGTAAAGAACCGGATGCTATTATTTACCACCCCCTACCTTCCCTCCCTCCCTCCTTCCCTCCTCTGGTCTCCCTCTTTCTCCCTCAACATTCCTGATGCATCCAGACTTAAAAGTTGAAGCAGGGATTTGTCACCTCCACCTAAACTTAAACCAGCGGCATTACTTCCCCCATCTCTCCTCTTTCTTTCCCTTCCACGGACTCTATCTATCTTCATCCGCCGTTCTCCATTCTGCTTTCTCTCTTCATTTTTCTACCTCCCAGTGGTGGAGAGTTTGCCTAATGAAGTGGCTGATGGGAGTATATTACGGAGAGACAGAGTGGAGCGGTCGCTTACTCTAAAATCCATTAACCTTACAGTTTCAATCAGCGTGCAGACAAGTCTGAGCTACGAGTCAAAGAGGAGCGCGTTAGCGAAAGAGTTGCACTGTTGTGCCTCGCTCTTGTTTTCACCCAATATTTTGCTCACATCTCTGTCTGAAAGCACACATCCCTCTGATTTTCCTGCCTCAGTTTCACCGGCTGACGGTATTTTTCTTGGTGAACAGATGCAGTTGAGTGGAGGGCGTAGCACAAAAATCTGCCCCCGTGTGCATGTGCAGCCGCAGTGAGCCCGCTCAGCTTTTAAATACATCAGTTGTCATGCTGGTGTAAATTACTGGATCCCTTCAAGTTATTAATTGCACACGTGACCAGTTTAGCGAATGCTGCGAATGTTGGCTTGAATATTTTGTTTCAGGCTGTCACCGCTCAAAACTATTGTCCGGAGATGTGACTGCGTCGTTTAAAGCAAACGGGAGGCAGATCCCACACCATCTGGTCAATGAAGGAAAGGACGGACCCCAGTCTGGATAAATGACGGTGACTGCATTAGATGTGATGAGTGTGGGAAGGATAACCCATCTCCTGATTCAACCAGGGGGGCAAAAAGTACAGAGTTAATGTCAGCGCTGTCAGTGTCCACGAGTAGATTGGTTCAAACAGAGGGAAAAGGAATGAATAAATGAATGAGGCCTCCCTGGTCCGGATGATGCAAATGATATTCACAGGTTAGATCCTATGCAGGTGGCCACAATTAGTGGTAATTTGTGCCGATTTTAATGAGCCATAATTTAGCTGCCTTTCCAAACCGTTGGTCATGTGGGATAAGCGTGTGTGCGCGGAGAAAAAGGAGACGTGCAGAAAGGGAGGGATGGTCAAAAAGAAAGAGGAGGAAGCACACTTGAACTCGCTCACATCTCTGGTTTTACAACAACACGCTAGCCATTCACACTTCGGCATCGCCCCTGTACATCAGTGTCTCTGTATGTTTCGAAGTAAGTCCCATAGTGTGAGGAAAATGACATCTCTTTTAAATAAAGGCGCACACTGTCACAAGCACACACACACACACACACACACACACACACACACACAAATGTTCTCTGTGCAGATATGTGTTGACTCAGATTTATATTTTTTTTCCACTGCAACCTCTTTGACTCTCTCTTTCTGGCTATTAGAAAGTAAATTGCAATGTGTGGAGGTATAAAAGCCTCCATGTAAACCATGACATCCTTTTAGTATCACTGCTAATTTGTCCTATTCGTTCTGCCGGTAATTAGCAGGTGATACGTCCCGATATGCGTCTATTTTTACAGTGCACTTTACCTGTTTACGTGTTAATGGGATGTTTTGTAATTTATTGTCCGGACACGTTACAGCAAAATAGCTTTTTGCCGAAAAAAAAAAAATCATCAGAGATAATTAGCATCAATATTACAACCCCTAGAGTGACATTTGTTTATTTATTCTGATTTTGCAATTATAGCTTTTGACATTTTTGGATGTTGATATAATTGTTCTGGTTGTTATGCCCAAAATAACTGTATTTCTATCCATCCTTAAAAGGTAACTTTGCATTTATACACATCTACTTTAACCAGAATTTAAAATGTAATAGTAAATATTTTTATTTTGCAAGAAACTTGATTCATTTACTTTTGGAGACAATTTTGTATTAATAATCTACTTTCTGGGGTCAATATCCCAGCCCTCCTGGTCTTAAGGTTTTTTACATATTTAAGTACCACATATTTCCGTACTCCAAATACTTTAGTTAGCATATGAATCTCATAGAACAAGAACTACTTATTAAAATTCCACAGTGACCTTCCTTCACAGCAGCTTTTTGGTCTTTATTTTTTCTCAACTCTCAGTTCAGTCCTCTTTGTAGCCCTTTGCCTGTGCATGGTCACAAGAATGTTTTTTAGTTCATTCCATTGCTGACGGCGATAGTGAAGAGTGTCATCCAAATGCGACACTCTTAACTATCGATTATGTGGATATGTATATCCACTTGAGCATTAGCGTATGAATGCGTATCTCCGCTTGTTCAAATGCAGCCTCGCTGCACTGTGCTTAATAGTGGAAGGCTCTGAATGGCAGCAATGGGGGTTCGTCTGTCATCTAATCTTGTAAACGAGCTGATGGCCGTCCGTTCGGTTCCCTAATGAGATTACACATGCACTGCGGGTCCCACCACAGGTCATCATCGCCGAGGCCATTCAAAGGCAATTATTGTTTTAAATGTTCCTCTCGTCGCCATCTCAAAGTGACTCTACATGCTTCAGTGAGGGAAGAAGCTTTGAGGCAGACTGGAGAGTTGTTTTTCCTCTTCAGTTGGAGCCTAAATGTTTTTACGCTCCTACTGTTTTACTTTCCTCCGGCGGCTGGTGTGCTCTGTTCTGCCTGCTTGAATGGAGAGTGTGTATGTGCATTTGTCTGTGGGGTGATCAGCATTGGTAAGAGTATGAACAATACATAAGATAATGTGGCTTTAAAATACAGTGTACATGAATAAATTTGCACAAATTTGGTTTTTGATTTTTACTGCCCTCACTGATAGAGTTATATCTTGAAACAGCTCTTCAATCATCAGTCTTAACTATATTAAAAAAAACCCAGCTTTTCCTGTTTTACATTTTTTATGTATTTGTGCTGTTGACACAGAAATGGAGGAGTGGTAATTTAAAGGTCTAAAGGATTTTTCTCTGTTGCCTCTCCTGCATGTGTGTGTATGTGTGTGTGTCAGTGGGCCTCTGTTTTGGTAGATCAGTGGGAAGTGGTAGTCCGCCGGGATAGCCCTGTTTCTTTGTTCTGCTGCTGACAATGGAGGACTCACAGTCAGTCTAAAGGGAGAAATTATGTCCCAGAGCAGTCTGGGAGAAGAACAAATGCATACACACACACAAACTACTTCTCACATGCTACTCATGTGGGGCATGACCTCAATAAGAGCTACTGTTGTATTTGCAAAGCCCTCAACACCATGTGCCGACCACTTTTAAAAGCTGTAACTGTTAGGCCTAAGGTTCAAATAAAAGATTGGTTCAGCCAAGTTGAACACAGTTGTGCTTCATGGATTTCATAGTACTGTTTAAGTACAACTCTGTGAATGTTTCCAGTGAGCAAAATTGCAGCATTGGAAAATTCCTGTTATTCCTTTAATATAAACTGAAATGTTTAGAATAAGTCCTTATAGCTTAACAAACGGTTGATTCATATAGTAACGTCCAACACAATGTCTGGATATTGTTGAAGGTCTTCTGATAGAATTCCTCTTAACCCAATTCTTTCTTCTCTGTCACAACAGGTAAAGAGGAACCAACCACCTATACCTGCACTACATGTAAGCAGTCGTATGGCAGCGCCTGGTTCTTGCTGCAGCATGCTCAGAACACCCATGGCTTCAGGATTTACCTGGAAAGTGAACACGGCAGCCCTCTTACCCCACGCATGGGTGGACCTTCCTCCCTGGGTGGGGGTGCAGACTGCCCTTCTCAGCCGCCTCTTCATGGCCTCCATCTGCCTCCTGATGCAAGCCCCTTCAACCTCCTCCGCATCCCTGGCTCGGGCTCAGGTGGAAGGGACAGTGTTGGAGCAGGGGGAGGAGTTGGTGCCGGTGGTGCTGTTGGTGGGGGCCATCATCAACGATTCCCTCCCACGCCACCCCTCTTCAGCCCCCCTCCAAGGAACCACCTGGACCCCCACCACCTGAGCCCAGAAGAGCTGGCGCTGGCAGCCCACCACCCGAGTGCCTTTGACAGGGTGCTGCGCCTCAATCCTCCTCTGCCCCTGGACCCCCCTCCGACAATGGACTTCTCACGGCGGCTACGGGAGCTGGCGGGCAACACCTCAGGGTCCACTCCCCCGCTATCCCCCAGCCGGCCAAGCCCCATGCAGCGCTTGCTCCAGCCATTCCAGACAGGAGGAGGAAGCGGAAGCACAGGAGGTGCAGGTGGCAGCAAACCTCCATATCTTGCCACCCCACCCCCTCTTCCAGGCTCCATGCAGTCACCTGTGGGTTCTCAAACCACTCCAACTACCCCTCTCCCCTCAGCGGGGGCAACACCCTCCTCCACTATCCCCTTGAAATCAAAGTGTTGTGAGTTTTGTGGCAAGGCCTTCAAGTTTCAGAGTAATCTAATAGTGCACCGGCGCAGTCACACAGGAGAGAAGCCGTACAAATGTCACCTTTGCGACCACGCTTGTACGCAGGCTAGCAAACTGAAACGCCACATGAAGACACACATGCACAAATCCTCCTCGCCAAACACAGGCAAGTCAGAAGATGGGCTCTCAACAGCCTCCTCTCCAGAGCCTGGCACCAGTGAGCATGTGGGCAGTGCAAGCAATGCCCTTAAGTCAGTGGTGGCCAAGCTGAAAAGTGAGAATGACCGCATGCTTCGTGAGAATGGTGAGGAGGAGGAAGAGGAAGAGGAGGAGGAGGAAGAGGAAGAGGAGGAGGAAGAAGAGGAGGAGGAGGAGGAAGAGGAGGGAGAAGAGGAAGAAGAGCAGAATGGAGAGAGGGCAGCCAGACGAAATAACAACAGCTATCACTTTGGTTTGAACCTTGAAGCAGGACGTCAGCATGAAAACAATGGCGGTATAGGAAGCCGACTGGGGGCAATTGCAGATGAGGGGTCCATCCCTCGCTCATTGCCAGAGGTGATGCAGGGAATGGGTCTTGCTGCTAGCATGCAGCACTTCAGCGAAGCCCTTAACGCCCACAAAAGGAATGCTATGGCCCAGGAGAATCACCTGCACCATCACCTCAACCGGGACCATCACCACAATCGTGAGATGTGTGATGGGGATTCAGTGTTGGAGTCAGATCGTGGGGAAGAAGGCACTGTCTCAACAGTCAATGGCCGGGGAGCATCCCCTAACGAATCTGCCTCTGTTGGCCTCTCTAAAAAACTGCTTCTTGGTAGCCCCAGTCCACTCAGTCCTTTCTCCAAACGCATCAAGCTGGAAAAGGAGTTTGACCTGCCCACTCCTACAATCCCTAACACGGAGAACGTCTACTCCCAGTGGCTGGCTGGCTATGCCGCCTCTCGACAACTCAAGGACCCTTTTCTGAACTTTGGGGATTCCAGACAATCGCCCTTCGCCTCTTCGTCTGAGCATTCTTCAGAGAATGGCAGTCTGCGTTTCTCAACCCCTCCGGGGGAACTGGATGGTGGTATGTCAGGCCGCAGTGGCACAGGCAGTGGGGGCAGCACACCGCACCTCGGGGGTCCTGGGCGGCCTAGCTCCAAGGACGGCCGCAGGAGTGATACTTGTGAGTTTTGCGGCAAGGTGTTCAAGAACTGCAGTAACCTGACAGTGCACCGGCGCAGCCACACAGGGGAGAGACCGTACAAGTGTGAGCTGTGCAATTATGCTTGTGCCCAGAGCTCCAAACTTACTCGCCACATGAAGACCCACGGTCAGGTGGGCAAAGACGTGTACAAGTGTGAAATTTGTCAGATGCCCTTCAGTGTCTACAGCACCTTGGAGAAACACATGAAAAAATGGCACAGTGACCGTCCTTTGAATACCGAAATAAAGTCAGAGTAGAAGGCCGAACTATGGGACCTTTTCCCCGCAGCTATGTCCGCCATTAGTCCCCTGTTTATTCCCAGCCCCTTGTAGATTTGCCCCAACCCCAACACTCAACTTTCGCCAGTCTGGTGGAAGCTTAAGACCATGTGCTCTGCACCAGCACACCCCGTTTCCATTACCCATTGAATGCATGATCTGTATCGGGGCAATACTCTTGCATTGACGCAAAACTTCGAGCCTTTCTCTTGTGCAATAATTTACATGTTGTGTACTATTTTCTTTTTTGCGTTTTCCTTTTCCATTTTTAAAAATTAGTCAGCATGCATAGTATGTTTTTGCTAATCAAAAAAAGAAAAGATCTTGTCCCTGGTTGGTTAGTTGTTGAGTAAATGTGTTGCTGTTTTTCTCTTGTTCTGTTTTTTCTTTTTATTCTTCAAAAAGAGAAAAGACAAGAAAGATACACCATGCTGCATACATTCTGTAACACATATCATGTACAGTTTTGTTTTGTAACATGGAAAGTGAACAGTCTTTGATTTGACCCTCTTCTTGCTACAACCCTGGAAATGCACTTATCCTGATCTTTCTAAAAGATGCCAGGGTTACAAAAAAATCATTCATTGGCTTGATGACTAAACTGAGAGTAATGACAGCCTTCAAATTTCTTTCAAAAAGACAAGGGTGTGCTACGAATTCAATTTGTACTATCATTTGGTAGAATAAGAAAGAGTGCCTTTGATATCTTAAGACTGCATTGGCCATAATCTTATCTGGTATAAGTTTGGGGTCGCATTAGATAAAGCTAGAAAGTTTAAGCCACCCAGGGAAGGTCCTTGCATCAAGCACCTGACTGCTCAAACGGACTGTGACAACTCATGATACAAGATCAGAGAGTTCTTGTTAATCATCGTTTAGCTACCTATTACATGTTCAATAGGCTATCTTTAATATGTGGATTTCATGGCAAGCATGGTACAAGCAGTATTGTGTATATCTGAATTATTTGTAGTTTTGTTTTTGGTAAGGAGGTACTTTTGAGATAAAGGTAATCTGTAATGTACAATCCTGAACTTGAGGGATACAGCGCATGGCTGAGAAGTGTCATGCATCTGCGTTAGCACAAACCTACAACGCTGCTTCAATATGTCAGTGTGTGGAACAATGCATAAAGTAATATATGAGCTCCAAGTGAGGCTAACTTTATTTGAGAGCATTGAAATAACTACAAGCTAGACAGACAGAAAGCTACACAGAACTGGAAGCTACATACGTATAACGGGGATCAGAGGCAATCTCTTTCACTTTACATTTCTAATATCAGAACAGGGTCATTAACTATGAATTGCAGAAAAAAGAAAGAATTGCAAAAAAAAAAAAATATCTGTACTCCAGGGCTCTTGAAAAGAGTAAAATGCGATACTTAATGCAGGGCACATGTTTTCGTTTGCTGTTGCTTTTTAACCCAAAAGGAGAGTTTTTGTTTTTTTATTATTATTCTTTGCTGAGTTTCATTCAAGCTGTTCATAGTATAGCACTTGTCACTGAGAGCAAGTACCGACATCTCTCTTGCATTTTCCCACGCTGATGCAGCGTTGGTACGTGTGTTGAGTCTAAAAGTTAGATTGTCATTTATAGGACATGAAGTGCACTGTTTCAATTTTCCCAGTTTACAAGTTTATGCTGAAGGGGAAAACGTTGTTGAAATGCTGTCAGATGACGAGGGTCCCATTGTTAAAAGCAGTAAAAGTTGAGACGCATAATCTGTTGCCAGCAACTCCAGCCTCATGAACCTTGACCTTTGTACCCTTGCCGTTTCACCTTTGACCATTTGTCAATTTGTTAACCCCTAGGAACCCCAGTGCTTAGCCTGGGCTGAAAATTCACCCTGTTAGCAAGGTCTGTAAATTAGAAGGTTTGATGAGAGTCACAAATGTAACCAGCGCTCCTTTTGTTTTGTTTTGTCAACAAAACGGATGCAGCTTTCATTGGTTGCAGCAGAACCAAACAGCTGAGCTAAATTGCAACTTGTGTAACGAACCTGAATAATCTAGAGACCTTGCTGCCTGGACAATGGACATTCAAATCTTGTTGCTCACACTGCAAGAATCGGTTTTTGTATAAATCTTCCTTTAATTATAGATATGAAAATAAACGTTTTTTGCAAATAACACTCCACTATCTTTAAGGGGAAACTGTATTTAAGTTTTGTTGTCGTTTCTCTTTTCCTCAGCGTCTTGGTGGTGTTCAAGACTCCGATCACAGTATATATGAAATGATAAAAAAAAAAAAGGACAAAAAAAACAAACAAAAAAAATTTCTGTGATGGTTTTGTATTTTATTTTGCCTTGGCTCTTCACAGCTCTTCAGGTTGAAATACAATTTGCATTGGGGAAAGGATTAAGATTATATATGAATATATAATAAAGAACTTAAAATATAGGAAAATGCACACTCATGTCGATTCCTATGCTTAAACACATTTATGGTCTACTTTTTCTGTATTTCTAGAATTGTATTTGAATTCAATGTTCACTTAGAGTAGGCACTATAGTATTTATATTGAGGCTCGTATTTTTAACTGTTGCTTGTTCTCTCTAAAGGTATTTACCATACCTTTTTTTGGTAGTGGAAAAAAAAATCCCAAGCTGCCACGGTATATTTTTTTAATTTGGCAGGATAATATAGTGCGAATTATTTGTATGTTTAAAGAAATAAAAGGAAAAACCCCATAAAAAAGCAGCTAAAGTATGTGGCATTGGGAGGCGTCACAGGCCATCAGATGGCCGCCGCTCTGTTTCCTGTCCACAGAGGTGGTTGTACATATCTTCTTTGGTTTTTGGTTCGGACCTCCCTCCCCCACCCTGCTGCCATTCTTGTATGCAGTAATGCAAGCTGACGTCGGCCTGTTCTGTTGTGTGCTTCTGTCTCTCTCACCCCTCCCACCTGACTACATTCCAACATCAAGAAGAGAGGAAAAAAAAAAGAATAAAAAAAAAAAATCTTCATATGCAGTACATGGATTACGGAAAAAAAGCGTCAAAATAAATACATTTAAAAAGAAATTAAATGTTTTGCAGTTTTTTTTCATTGCCAAATACTAAATGGTGCTTTATATTTAGATTGGGTATACTTTCATATGCAAAGCATATTTAAAAATGACCCGGGGGACGTGGAGAAGCCTGCTTGAGTTGAGACTTTTTTGTAAATGGCAATGCGGAATATTTTGTTATCAGCCTTTTCTATTCCTATTCTGAGAGCTGTTTGTTGTAACTTGAACTTGAACTTTATCTTTTACTATGGGAGTTACTATTTATTATTACCTATATGCTCTGTTCAAAACAGAGACATGGAATGGATCCTTATTTTTGGTTTCTTTTTATTTTATTTTTTATTTTTGGTTATAATATAATTTTGATTTTTTTTTTTTTTTCTTTTGTAATGGTGGCCGATGGTCATTGGACAAACCTAGCTCTTTAATTTCTGTTGTACTTGTTTGGGGTCTCTGTTCAGTTGTATTGGGAAAACCACTGTCTGTGTTTTCTGGCAGATGTCTGCATAATCCTGTTCACACACCCATTTTGTCCCTTTATCGAAAAACAATTAATAAAAAAAATGAAAGTATAACGGCACTTGTTGCTTATCTCCGCTGTGTGTCTCCAGTTAACTCAAATGTGTACGAGTGTGTGTGTGTGTCTGTAATTACCTACCCCCTGCTGCCTGCTCTCTTTTTAAATTTCATCTTTCTTATGAAATTGTTTATTTCATGTTATTCAAAAGAAAGCGTTTTCATGAGTGACACGTAGTTCATAGGGCAACCTCCTCGGCCGCAGGGTATGTACGCATGTGTGTGTGTGTGTGTGTGTGTGTGTGTGTGTGTTTTAGGTGTCGGCGGTGACCTGCGCAGGGCGTTTTCTGAACATGCTTTCTCTAATGAGGCCTCAGTGTCTCGCAATCTTGCTTGAACCCAATGAACTCAGCCCTCCACCTCCAGCCTCACCCTAGCCTTTGGCCCTGTGTGCTATGTACTTTATGACTTTGTGTGTGTGCGTGTCTGAGCTGTTATTTTCATACCCAGGAGGAGTGGGAGGGCTTAACAGGTGGATGTTCAAGTACATTAAAACCTCTAAAACGCTTTTTGTCTCCTACCTGTTGGTCCAGACGGCCTTGCTGGTTTTAGCGCCATGCGTGTATGCGTGCGTGTGTGTGTGTGTGTGTGTGTGTGTGTGTGTGTGTATCATCACATCGTTTTCACTACATCTGCATGCTATCTCAAAGCACATATGTGTACTATGCATGTCACTCCTCAAAGTACAGTACGGTTGCTGATAATGGTTGTTCCCTATGTGCCTTTCTCCCTCTTTCACACACACACACACACACACAAACATACAGTATATGGACATGTATATGCTGCTCCTCTCACAGAATGTACTTAAGTAAATATCATTATGTCCCTCTGTTTGCTCAGTAGTCACAACGCCTCATAAACCTGTCAGGATCAGTCAGCACTGTGTCCTCCAACCACCGCACCCCTCCTGCTCAGCTCTCTCACACACACTTGAGTCGGCTCAGAAAAGCATCTCTGGGCCCGCTGCAGGGCCGAAATAGAAGATTCAATAATGTGAACGTAATTAAGGATGAAGCCGCAATCGTTGAAATAGGTTGTAATAAAAAGAGACGGACAGAAATCCTATTTTATAAAAATACACAATCATATTTTTTATTCTTAAATGAAAATAAAATGTTTTTCCATCTTTTGCCACGATATTACGTTTCAGGCTAAAGCTTAAAACTGCTTCTGTCTAACTTCAGTGTTTTCTTCACCTGAAAATTGTTTCATTGTTTTAAAGCAGAGCTACTTACCTGTCAAACACATTTCATTTATATTACTAAATGAATTTAAGACTAATTATACACTCTGCAGCTGTATGAAAGAGGAATGCTAAAGTTAAATCGAGGCTGTAGTTTAGACCCTTTAAGCCGCTGGGCCTGTTCTTGGTTCATCTGTTTGGTAATCTGTCTATGTAGGGACATTCCTAAAAGTAATCGGATACAACACAAAAACATGAATTGTCATGTGTTTTGGCATCAACAGTGCCTTCAAAGTGCAAAAGGTGCATGAGCGAGCGCTGACACACATTCACCTTCGTGCATCGTCATGCAAGTGCACGAAACAGCCCGATCCAGGAAATGCATGCAGTGCGTACAGCGTGTCGTTTCTGCAAGTGGCAGTTAAAGGTTAAAACGCTGAGGCATCAATTTGCACAAAGTATTTTTAAGGGATTTCTGCTCCCACTTCAAAGGGAATACCTGGAACGAAAGAACGAAACTCCGACCTCTCTCCGAAGGGCATTTTGGCTTTGTGACAACTGAGAGACGAGGCGGGAAGGTGTCCCGGTTTCTAGACGTAGAGGGTGGGGGAATGCTTTCCGCCGCTGTTGCTGTTGTGCCTTCTGCCGAGGCGGCAAACCCCAACTGCTCCAGGAGGAGTGCAGAGGAAGACTTCAGCAGCAAGACCCAGGTGTGAAAGCGGTGCACCGTTGTTTGAACATAGCAGGGTGTTGCTAAAAACAGAGACCAGAAATTCAAGCTCAAAAAAAAAAACCAACCCAACAACTATAAAGGTCACAGAGAACATATATAACTCAATTTCAGAGCAATGCTTTTATTTATGCGTCCTAGTCTCTCAAGCTACCTTGATGCCCTAAGAGCGGCTGACTTTGAGGGGATTCAGTGTAGCGAGATGTTCAGGTGCGTTGGACATGGGAGGGATGTAAGACTTTATTTCCCACCTCAGGACCCACAAGTGGCAGCAGTTTCCTCTTTACTCCCTTTTAAACAATGTGACTAGCCACCGGCAGCACCGCCTGGGCAAATAAAACAAATCAGCACCATATTTTTTCACTTCCCCTCTCTCTCTCTTTCTCACTCTCTGCCTCACCCCCCTCTCTCTCTCTCTCTCCCTCTGTCTGTGATAAATTCATTGTGTTATAAACCCGTGAAGCATTCAGGCCCCTTTTTCTGCTTTACTGGGGCTCTCCTGTGCTGGTTTATGTGAAAAGCATAATGCATTTGTCACCGTTATAAAATCTATACAACCATGACCTGCAGTCCCCCATAAACTCCCATGGATTTGTCTTTGACCGGCAGGGTTTTAACAATAAAAAGATTCTCCAAAGAGAAAGCATGTTTTCACACCGCTTTTGCCACCGTATGGCCTTGACGCAACACTGTTCCAATGGAATCTAGATAAAGGAAAGGAATGTATGTATGTGTGTGTGTGTGCGAGTGTGTGTGTGCGTGTGTTTTGTCTGTCTTTCTTCCCACTGTGTGTACTTTGGTATCTGTGTACATACTCTGCTATGCCACAGAAGTGCATTTTGTCTTGACCAAACAGAGGAGTAGCTACCTCTATACATATTGAGCGGCTTAATACACACTGACCACTGCGGTCTATAGGAGCTGGCTGCAAAGTAAATGCCTCTTACTGTAATGGACAAATCATCGAACATTACTTAGCACATATAATGGCCACAAGGCCAGTCGAGCAAGTAAAAAACAAATTCAATCAAAGCCAGCAAAGGAATAATGCACGGACATTGACCGAGTTTGACCACAACACACTTAACACCCCTGTGTAGGAGTTACAGTCACTGACTTAAGAACCGCAGACTGTAACTCTGCAATCATTGGAGGTGAAAATAAAGTTTATCTCTGACCTGGCATCAGTTCACGGTTAGCTCTTTGCTTGCACAGGCTACATCTAAACTCACTTTTCATTCAAAAATGATCCGAACGATTGTCCAGGCTTGTATTTTTCAGAAATAATCCATAGAACGCCTGAAAACGCACATGGCCTGGCTGTTCATTGACATTCAGCACGTGCGTGTGATGATAAAATGCAGAATTAAACTGCACGACAGCTGCTGGCGTAGGCGACCAGGTCAGCAACGACTGTAACACACGTCGACGAATCAGGGAAGACGTCATGATTGATAAGAACCAATCAGGGAGCTAACTTGTGTTTGTGCATCATTGTGTCTGCCTGACCAGACCAGACCAAAACTCTCTGCTCTAGGGGCTTGAGACCCCTCTGTAGGGCGAACGCTGGGTGTAAAGTCAAACACAAAAGTTGCGTTTTAGGCATTTGAAGGCGAAAAGACATTACTGTGGATGTAGCCTAAGCAGGGCTACAGGATCTATGTGCAGAGAAATAAACACACAGAGTTAAGCAAAGCAAATAAGTCTCGCTAACTGAGCATTCAGGCCCCAAACAGCTCTGCACCCAGCCACTGAAAAGATGAGAAACTATCCAGGTAGACCAGTCTGAGTCATAGATCCATCACAGGCATTTGCAACTATGAGGAAGGACTTCACCGCTGTGAAACGTTATTACCGTGTCAATCATTTTACTTCAGGTTGCGCTGATTGCTAGGTAAACACTAGAAATAATGTTGCAAAGCGAGCTACAGGGAATGTGCACTGGCCAACTTTACTGGCCAACGGACAACAACCAAAAAACAGGTTTCCTTTTTTCAGTGAAAGCACATTTTCTATGTGATGCCTCTGTCAGTCCTGCAGTCCGTCTGGCTGTTTTCCATCCGCCTGAATCAGTGGTTTTATTGCTTTCCCAGAAATCAGCATTGAACTCAGTAGAATAAATGTAAAAAATATAAAATTAAGCAACTGCTGCACTCAACACTTTATGCAAGACAAGAGGATCAAGATTGTGCAGATATAAAAGTTGCAATCTAAATGGCTTCATTTGCAAACAACACTGCCCCTGCCGTACTTCCAGGACATCTTCCTGGACCTCCAGGTGGCTGGTTCCATTATGTAGCCCTATAAAGCACAATCTGCAATGTGCGCTGGAAGTCCTCCGTGTCAAAGAGGTGATCCTTCAACTTGCTCCCACCAACAAAACACTGTGTGCTTTTAATCTGCTGTGTGCCTGCACTGTGCCGCGAGAGAACCAAAGCACCCTCTGACACAGTTCAGGCTGTTTGTGTTAAGTTTCCTCAGAACTGCGCAGTGGAGCTCTCTGCTAACAGTCTGACGCCAGGGGGATGTATTTATGGTGAACAACCCCCAGCGTGTCCTCCCGATCTGATGCACCAACTTCCCCTCTTCGACTCTGCAGCTTCTCCACTGCTCAGCCTGCTGTTTACCCTCTGGGTCGTAGCTGCTGCTGATCCTCCACACGAATGTACAGTTATAGCCAGCATCTTCTGCATGCCCGTTAGTTGTATTTGTGACTTTATTAAAAAACGTTTAATATTAATTTAAATTCCATTGGGCTTCCTCACTCACTACTAACAGTAATAATGTTGTCACAAATCACCAGTGCCATTTGAATCAGTATTAAGAGTAGCAGCAGTATTAAGAGCAGCAGTCATGCTACCCCCACCCCACACAGGCACAGACATGCTCACACAGCTAAGCTGGAGCATGGGAGGTCAAAGTCTATTGATAGACCATCAGCTCTGGAATGCACGGTGTGGAAAAGGCAAATCAAACAGTTACGTCAGGTGTGGTGATTTGTGTCCGTGGGCCTGTGTGACACATGTTTCCCTTTTCTCGCCTCCCTCACGTGGTGACACGTCTTTAAAACTGAATGTGCCGAGGGTTTTGTAACTGAGAATGTGAAAGGGTTGAGGAAGCTGGGAGGGGGGAGGGTTGTCTGGCCCTGCGCGGGGTCATAAGGTCACAGAGTGGGCTCGGAGCAAGGAGAAGAAAGCGTCCCCCCCCCCCCCTTTCTTCTCTTTCTCTCACTCCACTGCGAACTCGGTCTGAAGTTCAAATTCATTGTCACAGCGAATCTGAATGGATGAAGGAATGAATGAACCGGCGGTGGGGGTGGGGCGAGGGCGGCGGGCGTGCACATTTGACACTGTGTATGTGGTTGTTGATAAATTAGTGTCTCTCACAGTGTTATTTGTGTCTTTGCACTTGAAAAGTAATATTAACCGGATAATCTCGAAACGCCGTCGTTACATTTTCATGCTCGTGCGCTTCAAGGTGCTGTTCAGGGTTTTGCATGCTGTTTTAAAGCTCATTTAATGCCAATATAAAAGAATATTTTAATACATTCTTCAAATAAATGTCTGAAATTTTAGCCCGATGTAATTTTATGTCCCTTTACACTTGTATAACACTTGATCTAACACCCTGTATCATTTGCACGCCGGGTTTATGACCTCCTCCTGCAGTTATAACAACTATCAGGCCACTGTAATGTGCTTATAAACAGTTTATGATGTCTTGTGAGCAGCACTTTGTGGACAGTGTTATCGATTGGTCACCCAGTCTGCTTTAATTGCTGTTGCATGGTTAGAAACAAAGAAGCCGTTGAACTGAGCGTTTCCTGATGAGCTTTTCTTTTTGCACTGTAGCTGGACAATGAAAAAAGTCACATTCATCAGCTATACAAGATGATGCTCTGTGTTATATCATCCTGACTGACTGCGTTCTAAACCCCTGACCTCATGCTGCAGGGATGGCAGGCGGCTGTTAGGGCTGTACCGTGCCTGGATCCTCCAGCGTCATGAAGGGCATCTCGCTGATCTCTGACCCCAGAAAGAGGCCTCTCGGTCTGGCCGAGCCAGCGGAAAATCCCTGGGGCCTGAGCTGGATAAAAGGATGTCCAGGAAAGACGTGGATTATCAGCGTGCATGCGTGAGGGTATGTGTGGGTGTGTGTGTGCGTGTGTGAGTGATGACATGCCCTGGAGATTCATGCCTGTCTTGGGTAACCAAGTTCAGGTCACACACTCTCCAATGCACACATATACATACGCACAGAGGTTACGGAGGTTAATTGCAGCTACACAGATGAGGGGGTTGGGTCACCTTTGCTGGCAAGGTGTGTGTATGTGAGAAAAAGAGACAAAGAGAGAGAGCGAGAGAGAGAGAGAGAGAGACACTGTTTAAACTACAGATATATTAATGTGTGTGTGGGAAAGTGAGACAGACACACACATGGATAAGGGGACATTGTGTGTTAGGTTGTTATGTCTGGAACCAATGTGTGTATGTTTTTGTGACCCTCCTGCATGTCTGCAACGCTGCAACAACACACACACACACACACACACACACACACACACACACATTGTGCTTCCATCCTCTCTTTTAATCTCTTCCCTTCCTCTTCCTTCTGCGTCTTCATATGTGTGTGTGTGCGACAGGTCAAAGGTCAACCTGCGGGTTTGAGGCTAGGGTTTCACATGACTGAACACCTTTGTTGCTCGCTGCAGGGGGAAGACTAAACATGCCTCTGTGTGTGTGTGTGTACATGGTAAAGTGGGGGGTGCATTTGGTGTGTTGTGTCTAATTCAGATTCACGGTGGACACAGGCAACACCGCAGCCCAGGTTCTGATGCCTGCTGAATGCCGTGTGACCGTACACTGAAAAGTGTCGCACACAATAGGTCTTTTTTTCCACAACAGCTGCAGGGGGAGTCAGTTGGTAAAACCTGGAGTGAAACCGGCCTCACCCTGCCTCAAGGAGCTGCTGCGTCACTTCAAAGAATTGAATTTGTCTGGTTTTTGAAGTGTCCCATGAGTCCTAGTCCCACAAAGCGTTGTTGACATTAAATGTGCCACATCTGAGCATGATGATGACCACATTTTAGGGTACATTGTTCTTATGAGCCATTAACATTATTTAAACCTTGTAACCATCCATTCCTTGATTTTCCTTGAACTATTAGCGTACAAAAGCAGGTGCGATCCTGAAGGAATCCCCAACATACCTCAAGATAACCACGATCAGCTGATAAAGGCACAATACAGATTAAGAAACAACGGACATTTCTAAGAAACCTCCAGACCTCCTGTGCTTGGATGAATCTGACAAGGAAAACTGGCTGAACTTCTCAACAGCAGGGCTGTCGAGGAGGTTAGATGATGGCTTAAACAAACTCTGCACACTGAGGATGATTAATAATAACTCCTTTTGAGATGGTCTTAGTGTTGTTTTGGCTGTTTATCTATCTTGTTGCTGCCTCAACCTACAGTAAACCTCCAATTTGACTGCAAAACACCATAGTCAATACATCTCCACAACATACAGTTAATTCACAATTACTGTAAATGACACCAAGCCAGCTGAAAGTGCTCCTTCATGCACATTCCCATGTTTTATTCCTTTTTCATATGTCCTCAGTGTGAAGGAAGGGATACGGACAAAGGGCACACACTAAAAGCAGGAGTCAGAGAGAATGTCAAATACCTTTATCTCAGATGAGATGACTGTTCTGGTAAATATTGTTAAGGGTGCACTCCGTAGCCCAAACGCAAACAAAAAGCAAAGGCCTGCCTGCTGCGAAATTATGAATACTACTATGAATACAGGTTCTAACAGTACACAATAACTTTATTGACCTTTTATTTTATTCTGCACTATATTCTAAACATTAATCTATGACTAAGACCACAAAGATGGTGTGTGATACTGATGTGATAAGTCCATCTACAGTGGCCCCTATGGCTGTGACAGCATAGCTGACGTATGGGAGGGTTTACTCAGCCTTTCGGTTACGACTTTCAACTCAACTTAACTCCGGCCCACAGTCCATAGCTTATGATGGCAGTTTACAAGTACTTTAACTTTAAAGGTCAAAGGTCATTTAGGGATCTCTTCTCCACACAGTTAAAGCATTTAAATACAGACTGCACACATGAAATAACGGCTCAAGGGTTAAAGGGGTAGTTCAGCTTCTTTAAATATAGAACGTTACTCAGCTTCCTGCACTGGCTCTCCACCTACTTCTTCAAACTAGAGGCATGAAGGCAGCCGTCTACTGTAAGTTATAAACTGAGTCTGTACAAGAACTTCACCTTAAACCAGCCAGGACCTGTTCAAATTTCTGCTCCAGGAGCTATGAACAGGTAAGTCAGGCGGTGAAGTCGTCCTCGTCTGTATTTTCTATCCTTTAGACTGCTTACGCCGCTAAGAAATGAGGTTAAACTGGCTTGTGAAACTCTAAATCCACTGACCCCAATGGCAAGTTGACTAAAGTTAGTCGTAAGTCTTGGCTGCAGTGCCGTTACAGTGGTGTATTCTTACTTTTCTTTTTTCTTTTTTTCTCTCTCCCCTTAAGCAGTGTGAGTATTTGTCTTTTCAACAAGCTCTATTTTTGACTTACAGGTGGAGGGTGAACCTGATGAGGTGGCTTTTTCTCTTTCTGGGTCACGGAGGAGAGACAAAAAGAAAGAGAGGGAGCGAGACAGAGAGAGAGAGAGAGGTAGAGAGAGAGAGATGCACACTGTAAAAAAAAAAGGTCAATCTCATTAAATCACTTAGGCAGCCTAGGACACGTTACATGTAAAGCTTTGACGCTGATAACAAACACAACGCGCTCTGGGATATCGACGGGATAAAATGATTCCTCCTTACTATTTAATGAGACAAGCCCCGCCTCCAAGCTGTTGATGGACAGCTGGTCCTCCGTTGTACACCCTAGCTGATAAAACAGCTGTAGTCCTGGAAGTCTTAACTCCACGTAAGGTGTCAGAGTCACCTCTCAGGACTGTTACACACAATGCATCTGCTTGGGGTGTGTCCATTAAAGCAAAAAATAACCTTTTTTTTTTTTTTTTCAAAAAATATATGTTTTTGCTGTATTTGTTGTGCATTCATCATCATCACGGCTGCTAAAGTTCCACCTGTCTGCTGTTTTTCAGTTGCTGCGGCGATGAGGAGGTGCAACCTGACCAACTGTAGGATAAACAGGGACAAGGTGTCAGAAATGACTACAATTACCTTATTCAAGTGTCTCAGTGTGACAGTTACATGTCTTTCTACTAACAATCCCATAATGCAATGTGCCACTTTTTGTAGATACAAACACTGTTCAAATGAGATGATTCACAAGAGTCCAAAATCTCCAGTTACTGCTCATTATATAAAAGTCTCTTATGTAAGGTGTAGTGTGTGAGCGGCTGAGGAAGTGATATTGGACATAACCAAGGTCAGGGAGAAAGCAAAAGAAAAACCAAGCAGGCAACAAGTTTCTCTCTCACATATAAAACTTCCAGTTGTGGATTATCTAGATGCAGGCTGTCGCATATTTAAAAAGTGACATTTAGTATATTTTAAATATTGCGTAAGCTCTTTATGATGATAAACAACAGTGTAGGAAGCCACAGTGGCGTGATTAGATTAGACAGATTGAACTTTGTCTCGTGTAATCCCGCCGCTGTAGCATCCCACTCGTCCTTTGCTACAAAGCTTAAGCTACAGTCAAACAAAGGCCGATGCACGAATGCGCGTAGCATTTCATTCATTTTGCAGAGCAGCGACACAAAGCCAGCTTTGTTAGTGCAATGTAGAAAAATTATTGTTGTCATTTGCTAATAATGTTTAAAATCGTGTGTTGGTCCCTTTAAGATGGCCATTTTTTGCAGTGCATGGGTGAAAGTGATCAAGAGAGACTCAGAGAAAAGAAGTGTACAGGTGAGGTATGCTACGTGTCCCATGCCCTCTAGCTGCTTTGGTTCCAAATGTTCTCTCTCTCTCTCTCTCTCTCACACACACACACACACCTACACGTACACATATAGTGCACCGACACCCACTCCTGGCTGTGTGCCACCTGTCTCTTTGTGTTGCTAGAAACTTTCACAAAGACACTCAGACACACACACACACACACACACACACACACACGCCCAGTGCCCCTAAGCACTGGTCCTATGATTGACCTGTTCTACTGGCCCATCCGCACCTTTGTGCACACACAAGATCATACACGTAGGGTACACACACACACACACACACACACACACACACACACCTGTTATCAGCCACACCCACAGGTAAGGTGAGTGTTGAGTGACATTACAGGGACATTGGGAGGCTCTTTTCAAAGCTAACAAGCACACACACACGCAGAGCTGGATCAAACATAGTAAAGAAGCATTCATGTATGTCTTGCGGTACGCCTCAATTGCAAAGGGTCAGTCAAGGGCATTTGTGCATTATTGTCATTCCGTTCGACTTGTTTTCGTGCGTAAAGGTTATTGTAGCTGCCGTCAGTTTTTCTAGATGATTGACAGCTTTAATCTGACACTATTATGCTGGCAGAGGTCCACATGCTGGAACTTGCTGTGTCTGGATTATCAAACTACAGCCTATAGATACACACACACACACACACAAAGGACGTGAACATGTACTCTCCCTCATTCTCTCCGTGTAAATGCACATTTCCCGGCTTTCATTTCTTCTTTCCACTCGTCCACCCATTCGGCTTATTAAAACACACTAAGAAAGAAATGATAGATTGATGACAGCCTGTGCTGATTGTGTTTATTCTCGTGTGTGTGTGTGCGTGTGTGTATCTGCGAGTACTTTCAAATGCGTCGAGCCCAGCTCCAGTAAACTAGGCACCGTTTCACTGTAATAACAGTAATCAGTTTGGCCCATTTTAAATAAGACCTAAGTGAGTGTATTGTTATGCTCAATTACTGTTTGCGGTCAGGTCGTGCACAAATAAATCCATGCACGTGCATATGCTTAATTCCATTGCTGTATTTATGTTTTTTTTTGCTTGGCCAGCTTCACAAAGTCGAGGAAGACCTAATCTGCTTGATAATTCAATAAAAGCAAAAGAACAATAGAAACCAGTTCTATTGGTTCTGTCAACCAATAGAAAGTTAATACTTAAGGTGGCTACCAGCGTCTGCAGGGAAAGCAGCAATTAACAAAGACAAAAATAAATTATATTTTCCAAAACCGGACCAGAAGCCACTTTGTCGCGATGGTAACGTTAGTTTGATAATGACATGATATGACATGTTTGTTTCTTATTTGACCCTGGTCTCCAGGACGCAGGTTCGGCTTACTGACAGCCACGAGACACGACTCTGTATCCTCTTACAACGCCAACGGTGGTGGTGGTGGTAGACAGGCCACTTCTGTCTTAATTTGAGCATTTTAGTTTATGGATCGAAGGCTGAATGGCAAAGCTCCCATGTTTGATGCTCAGTCCACCTTCCACCATCGTCACCATTGCTCTCTGGGTTTCCTCATGTGTGTTGCCCGAGTGACTAATTACGAGTCAGACCCCACATCCCCAATGTGTGACATCAGCTCTGACCCTCTAATCTCTTCCAACATATGCCCCAATTTATCAACTAGCTTCCTTTCTCTCTTTTATCATCCACCACTGCCACCCTTTTAATCCACTGCCATTTCTAGTTTTAATAACACACGCAAAGTGAGGTCTGGACCATTCGTTAGCTTCAATGAAAAGTCCATCAAAATTAGTGGGGTACCCCAGACATTCAAACTTCTCTAAAGACAGGAGACTCACGAGAGACAGACAAAAGAGGTCAAAATCAAAGCAGTGAGGGATGATATGTTTTTATTTAATGCTTTATTAAAAAAAAACAAAACAGGTTGTCTCATTGACATTTGGATCTTATTTTCAAGAAAAACCTGCAACAACAAAGGTAAACCTACCATTCAAGCAAGGACAGATGCACAGATAGTTCTCAGGCACAAAATTAGGAAAAGCTTTTACAACTGTGATTGCGAATGGACAAGTGCAACCGTTTTTTAAATGTTCAAATGAAATAAGAGAATGTAACTCATAGAAAACAGTTCATTCCAGTTGTATGTATGTGAACCGACTTTGGTCAAGTTCGCTGTGAGAAAGAGGTCCAGCAAATGTCCTGTTACCTGATATTGTAACTTCCATATTTAATGCAACAGCAGGGCAGAGGTAACTACAGTTAATAAATACAATGCATCTTATGTATTGAAACACAGCACACTGTGATATATGCAGTGAAGAGGCTCTAAGGAGAGAGATAAGCATCCATATATATAATAAGACCATAGTCAAGGGCAGACCAAATTGTCAATTGTACAATAGTCTTTTGAAGAAAAAAAAAAGATTGTTTCCATTTTCAATGTCACTTTGCTTGATAAGTGTTCATCATGGTTCATGAAGTTGATTCTCCTATCAAGACAGAGTCCAAAGTATTTATAACATTCAACAGATTGAAACCTGAAGGTGCTGGATACAGGCAGCAGGCTGGATGCTCCAATGCCGGGTTCAAACTGTGTTCGAGTCAAATTCTTGGCATGACAGACAACACGCTCATCCCTGAGCAGTCACCGCTGGCCCTTTTCCATGGCAACAATGTTTCTAGGAAGGACATGCAAGAGACAGAATTCCAGGAACTGCTGCATCTATAGGGGACTTGACTGGGAGTTCTATCATTTAATGGGCGGCTCATCAAAGCCAGTCAAACACTTTTTTTTCCCCAGTATCATGATCCACTAAATCACATTCTTTAGATCAGTGTAGGAAATGTGCTGCACAGCATTGACAATCGCTCAAAGATGAAGGATGCAAGTGTTTCTAGATCTAAATTATCTTTACCCTTAGATCTGCTCGGGTTTGAACCGCACCTGGACTCACTGAAAGAAGATGCATTTCCACAGTGTGAAGAACCTGCAGATGGAGAGCCAGCACTTCTGCTCGTGGTGATGAACTCTTTGTTATTGCCAGAGGAAATGAAATCATGAGATCATATTTGGCTTTTCTGATCAGTCTGAGACAGTTATTACATTGCAGCCTTAAATTCTGCCAACCAGTCAGATGTATTCGGACTTCACCCCCTGGTATGAGTCAAGCTCCAAGTGGTGGACCCTACAATTTGCATAATGCAAGTTAATAGCAATACTTTGTTGGGACCTGCCCAAACTGCAAAACCCAATGTCTTTCAAACACCAGACCTCCTGTTGGTACTGTTGGCTTTTTGCTGTACATATGTAGCGCCTGAGCTCACACCACTGATCACATCATCAAGAATAGTTTCTCAAACTTAAAGTTCCTCCAGAGTGACAAAGACATTGGGCTGTGCAGCTGTTCAAGGCTAGACTTTTTGTGCAAAGTCAATGGCTTTCTCCTTTATAAAAGTAGCACGACTGTACATTAATATATCATGGTATTGTAATTTGACAGTATAATACATTTCCATTCAGCAGCATTCAACTCTTCGCCCTTTGCCTTTGTGTTAGCAAGACAATTGACAATCTGTAAAGTGTGCGAGGATCTCACCTGAAGCCCAGCCATGACTTTAATCAGCCAGTGAGTCAGGCATGCAGAACGTCAGGCAAACTGAAAGTGTTTGACATGTTTCCCCACTTAAAGAGCTGATCCAGCACAAAACAACAATAAATATTGTATAGTGCGTATTTGAATATAAAACTTGTGCAAGCCAAGACTTTCTTAACAAACCGCATTGATCAACCTTCAAAAGTGCTTATCACTTGACTCGATTTTATAAGGGAGTATCTTCTGCAGCCGGTATTAATGGCCTATGACCTGCAAAGACATGTCACTTAATAAAGCAGCACAGAAGGATCAAGTTACCTGAATTCCTGTCCTAGACTTACAGACACTTTGGTCAACATCAAACCGGGAGCCGCAGAGGCAGTCTCCTGGATGAATTTTGAGGGATAGAATGGTGAAATGCTGAGACCGAAATAAGTGCAGAGAGAGCTGTGTTTTTGTGTGTGTGTAGGTGTGTTTGCATGTGTGTGTGTGTGTGTGTGGTTCAGGAGTGGTCTCAGTGTCCTGGGGGCTGGGGAGGTTTGAATGTCAGTTTCTCTAATAACGGGAATCGGTGAAAAGGTCAGCCCCAGTCGCCTGACCACACCGAGGGGTATGTGTGTGTGTGTGTGTGTGTGCTTGTGTTTGCAGGGTTATGTGTGCATTTGAGTGCATATCCCAATGTGTGTTTGTGCGTTTCATATTCTTATTTGGGTTTCAGTGTGGAAAGGTGTGTATGTGTGTGTCGGTGTGGTGGCGGAGGGGGCGGAGGGGGCGTCGGCCAGGCCTGGGGCAGAAATTGATTCTCCGCTGAAGGAGAGGAAATGAGGAGAAATAGAAAAATGGTAGAAGGTCGTGGGGTGCGAGAAGAAGAAGAGAAGGATAGAAGGAGAGTTGAAGGAGGAGGAAGATAAGAGGAGGACGGTGTGGAAAAAGCGGAGGGGAGTAAAAGAGGACGATGACAGAGAGTAAGGAAGAGAAAAAGTGTAAAGGAAGAAAGAATGGGACGGCAGGGAGAGGAAGGAGAAACAGATGGAGCAAGGGAGCAGGTGACAAGTGATAGCTGAGCTGGAATGAAGATACGTAAGGTGCAAGGAGGTGGAGGGGGTGGAAGAGCGACTATAGAAAGAAGTCAGTGGAGAGATAAAGAGAGTGGTAGGGACTAGAAGGACAAGAAGCTGCGTGAGAAGACAAGGAGAACAAGAAACGAGTGAAATGAGCGGCTGGCCTGCAAACTAACACCCAGCAAAGCAATGCAGCAAAATAACTACTGCGCACAGTATGTTACCGTGCAGCTGTAAGGAGTTAAAATTCCATTATTTTTCAGATTTTGGCTATTAAAACTCAACTTTAAGCCAACAAATGAACGCACGGATTGAGGCTTTAGTGCTTCTCCATCTGAATAAAAGCTCGGGCAATGCTTTGAAATTATGGAGCTGCTTTATGTTGCAGCTCCATAATTTCCTAGTAATTTCCTCTGTAGCTTCCCTGAAACGAAGAGCTGCGTTATCTAGAGATCCGATTTTAGGACATTATCTAAGTTTGATTTCTGGCAGAAGTGCAGGAATATGTGGTTAAGCGGTGACGGATGAGATACATGAATCATGAATCATATATTATAGTAAGTGCACTAACAACTTGTGGGCATGTGGAGGCAGATTGTTCAACGTAATGCTTTTCTGGGTGTGTGACTGGTGGAAAACATGCTGGAATATGTTCTGTACCTCCTCCATCGGGGCAGCCATGACGGTGGTCTGCTCTCTATAATGTGCAGGAGGGACAAAGAGGGGAAATGACATTAATATTTGAACTAATGAAGCTGTGTGGTCATTAGGATGGTCTCCTCTGCTTCCATAGCAATACATTAAGCCAAGACAAGCGCCATGTATTTTACATGTTCCTGTCAACAGGGAAGATGGATACCACCGCATAATGATGTCCCCTTAAAAGGTACTGTAGGTATAAAGAAAGACAGAGAGAGAAGGGAAGATGGTTAGTGTGTGTGTGCGTGTGTGTGTGAGTGTGTTTTAGACACCAGACTGTTGCCTGTCCCCTGGTCACACGACTGACCTGATTTGCCTTCTAAAGCCTCCAGTTAACCATCTGAGAGAGCACATGCTGGCATACAAGCTTGTTCTGTACTATCCCCAACACACCTGCGTACACACGAGCACAAGACACACACACACACACACACACACACACGAACACACGCACAGTGCTGTAACCCTGACTCACCTTTCACCTCAGTGCAGATTTTGGCCCAAATCCCCCACGGAGCAGCGTCTGAGCCAGTGATGGCCAATATTACGGGACAGCGTGGCAGTTGACCGTGTGTGTTTGTGTGAAACAAGGAAGGAGGCGGTAGCACAGTGACGTCCAGGCGATAATCAGTCAGTAGGTTGAGCGCTTATTGGCTCTCTTCACTGAACCGATTTCAGACAGAGACCAAGTCAACACACCGAGGCACACACCTCGATCACAGTTCACATTTTAGTATCGTCTAGATATATCAAAGGGGAGGTGTTTCAGCAGGTTTCACAGCCCAACAACGAAAAAGTTAGTGTTCTGCAACATGAATGCTGCTAAAGCTTCAAGCATTTTGGCCAAAGGCAGATGGTCAAAGACAAAAAGATATTGTTTTTCCATGGAAACAAAAGGCCTTTCTGAAAGAGGAACCTACAGGGTTTAAAGGGGAGTCTTTTCCCCTACAACAGTTGTCAAAACCATAAATAGTTTTTTTTTTTATTTACATCCCACAATGGACCCTCTTCCTTCCTCTCCTTTGCTTGCTAATGTACCCTTGCCCAGGTCTGACAAGGTTATGTCAGGCAATGTGCAGAGAGGAGCTATTGATTTCCCCTCCAACCTCTCCAACCACCCCCCCTGCTTGTTTGCAACACGGCCAGGGGATCACACAGACGCACACAATGGAAAACTCTACCCATAAAAAGTAGTATTCTGACTGCCATATGGATGGGGTTCTTTCTACCACAGTAGAAGTAAATATGACAGGTGAAGGAGGAATTGTTGAATTGAAATGGCAAATTCTGATGCCTTTCTTCACCCAATCTTAGAAATATAAAAGCTTTACACTTGCCTGAGGAGGAAACCGTGCTATAAATCATGATGGGAACCCATTTGTTAGTTGGAGCGATCTTTGAGGGGCTGATATCTGTTTACTATAACTTCGCAGAATTGTGTCTTTTCTTTTTGAGTTTGAGTATCAATTTAAAAAATGTGCTTCTGCGATTTTGTCTGGAGGCAACGAGAGGCTACAAACGGCAGTGGAGTCTCCATAAAGCCGTCTTTTCTTAACTGAGACAAATTCTAAAAAACATAAGCAAATACGGCGAAAAAGTGGATGTTGTCAAGGATGAAGATAATAATAACAAAGGCTTGATGGATGGCATGTTACCAAACAATCTATAAATCAAGGAAAGTCCCAGAAACTTGTCTGTTTATCTAAACCTTAGTGTTGCACCTGCTGTTCTTTCCGTCTATTTATGACAGTGTAATACAGTGTTAGTCATTTCACATGTAGATGTGAAAAAACTTTACAGACTTAAATACTTAACCTCTTCGATGCAAATCACTGGTGCACAGTCTTAATCCTAATCTTAATCTTACAAGCATCTTGAAAGATCGCTGTAAAGTGCAGATAACACCCTGCTGAGTCAAGATTGGCTGTTCAGTGCCAATGCTCAATGCTGAGTAAATTATGTGGAAAGAGATATTGGTGGATGAGTGTATAGTGCGTCAGACTTCCCTGCAAAACTCTAAAGCTTGTTTCTGTTCAGACAGGCTTGGAATTGATGTTTTAACCCTTTAACCCCTTAAACCAGGTGTTATTATATGCCCAATAATCATGGTTTCTCATGTGCTCTCTTATCTTAGCCATACTATACTGCCATACTGAATCCAGCTTGGTACAATGTCCGGGATGGAGCTAGATATCTAGGAATGGAGTTGCATTCCATTACATGAACATTTGCAGGCTTCCATCTGAAAACAAACATCAAAATCGGTGTCAGACCCAAGGTCTTGGGGAGGATTGTCACGGGGGGATCTATAACCCAGAGACCAAACCATCATCTGAGCAGTGTAGAAACTGCAGAGTCAAACTGGGAGGTACATTGGATCAGGAGGACATGCTGGTTGTATTGTCCAGAATTCACAGTTCTGTCATTGGTGACTGTTCCTTAGAGAGGAAATCCAGCCCAAATGGCCTGAACTTTGCACAGTGGTACTTTGGTACAGGGCAACATAGCACGTTGAAAACAGACGCTAACACAATCACCACTCCCCAGCCAGCCTAGTCACTGATTTAAAGATTGTGACTTCTTCCTCTTCACCAAAATGAAGTTTTGACACAGTGGAGGAGGTCCAGACGGAATCCAGCACATCCCAGATGTTTCACAAGGTCTGAGTATTGGACAGCAGTCTGTTGCTGCACAAGGTGACTACTTTAAGGGTATGGCAGCCAAATTTAAATATCATGCTTTCTACTTGTTTTACTTTCTACTTGTCTCATTTGGACAAAGGGTTGGTGAAGTCATTGCAGTGCACAATGGGTAAGCAAGCAGATGGAAAGCAGAGTTAATAAAAACTTAAGCTACAAACTCAAGATCTCTTTTGTTGTTATATTGATATGGTGACCAGCTATGAAAACACCATATTGACTCAACCCGAAGTGGAACAATATATTCCTGTTTCGGTGATTGAACACTCCCCCAAATTTCACCCCTCTCCCTAAACGAGGCCCGTTTCCATAAGAAAGGCCTTTGCTAATGTGATTGCTGTGGTCATGGGCCTGCACTCATCTTCTTTTTACAAGGGAAAATGAGGTCTGATTGTTGGAGGCGCGTCTTGTGTGTCGAGGTCCCACAGCTAGATAGACAGACAGACCGACCGGCCGACGGTGTGAATGAGTGGCGGCGTGCCAAAGCCAATAAGAGGCAGCGGTGGGAGCCAGGGGGAGGGGAGACACTCATGTATTATTCATAATTATTCGAATAATCCCCAGACAGTGCAGTGTGATGGTCGGCGTGAGCACTCATGTAGGTGTGTGACAGTGATTTAAGGTAAAATAAATAAATTAAAGATGAGTCGTCAGTTAGGTCACTTCCTCTCTGCTTTTGGATGTTAGCTGTCAGAGCAGCCTGGAATTATTGGTGTAGTTTACAAAGCAGATACAACCACAACAATGGATTGGAATCACTGGTGTGATGCATCGCAGTGTTTAGCTTATTACCATCCATCCCAGCGGCTTTGGCTTTGTATCTGCATTTTCAAGTTTCAGTTAAAAACCTGCTCACTCTGGTGATTTTGCACTCTTATACCAGACTTTTTGGGAGAATTGGTCGACATCTATGAAAAGTACAAACAGAAACAGTACAAACAGAAAGTGGCAACAAGTGTAAATGAGGTAATAATAATACCTCTTAAATCTACATATGTTATGGGTCATCATGCAAACTATTCCTAGCATATGCTGCTCCTGGTAAACTGGAAAATCTATTCAAAGTCAGCACAACAGAACGAGATGCACTCAGATGATATTCACTGTAAGTATGTGATATGGGATTTCAGCAAATGCTTTAGCATAGCTGATTGAGCAATGGCGCTGATGGTGTGGAACTAGTTATATTATAGGTCCACATAGAACACTTATAGCAAGTGTAATGTGCAGGAGAACAGGAGAACACTGCTGTGTGTAAATGGAAACCTTTATCCCCATAATACTGTTGTACCAGGCAGCAGAATGCATCTCTGATAGTAACCTAAGTTCACCGTCAGCTCAAACACCCTGCACTAATACACACCCATGCACACATTAACAATCGCACACAAGAGTTCCAGGAACCTCAACAACTCCTATACATAATCAAACAATGTACAACATCTGAAGACCCTTGAAATCAGGAAAGCAGATCACACGACCACATCACGTACTTTTTATGCTAATGTGTGAACGTGGAGTACTGAAACGCCGGCGATCTCCTGGGGTCATGTCGATGATTTCGGTGTCACAGCTGTCATCACTTCTCAAAAAGTTAAGTTGACCACCGGGCCAATCTAAAAATACACACGTATCGTTTTAATTGTTTCCTGTTTTCACCGCCTGCTGCAGACAAAGGAAGAGTCAAGGGTGAACCGGCAGAGAGAGTCTGACAAGACCAAACCGCAGTCCCTTCCCTGACTCCACATCTGGCCCCTTGTTAACACGGTCCTCCATTATCATAATCAACTAGCGCAGCTCTGGCCTCTGGTCAGCAATCAGCTAAATCAAGGACTCTTTGCAGGAGTAAGGCCGGGGCGTGTATACACACACACACACACATTACAACACAGGACTACACTTAATGTAAAAACTGTACTAATGCAGCATGGTGCAAAGAGCTCAGATGATGCCCCTCCCCCTCCACTTCTCTCTATATTTATATTTAAGAGTTGTTTATCATGTTACTGCTGTTGACACTGATGCCTGATTTTTCAGCTTAACTACAAAGCCATCTGCCACAGTCGCCACGGCTGCATCCTAGCTGATGCTGTATGTGCTGTACATTACCATGGCAACAGAAGTTTCTCACCTGTCATGCTATTAATGCTAATTTGAAACGAGCTGACTTAGTTTAAGGACATGCTAACCTTAGCCGCAACCACAATACCAACATCATGTACTTATATCCTTCAGCATGATTGTCTGATTTCCGGAGCACGCTGACAGGTTCATTTGCAGCTGTGTTGTCCTTTAATTTACACACGGGACTGCAAGGCTATTTTTCATTTCACCGGCAGGACCTGAATGTGCCATGTTTGAATGTGTGTCTGGGTGTGTAGGTGGTGTCTACATGTGTCTGCGTCTTTGTGTGTGTGTGTTGTCTGGTCTGAATACAAGTGACCTTTAATGAATTAAGGGGATCCCACTACGGCTTTCCCAGACACACACTGACCTTTCAGCCTGTAAGGGGCAAATGGGGTGTGTGTGTGTGTGTGTGGGTGTTTGTGTGTGTGTGTGTGAGCACTTGGAACTAAGGCTAGACCGAAAATGTGCCCGAATGTGTTTGTAATGAATTATTTCACAACATTTCAAAACAGAGAAAACAGATGCCTTTGTACATTAAAGGGTCAGTTCACTCAAAACACCCACTTTGGCAGCATTTGGAGAGTTTGGCTCTTTGTGCTAATACTGTGAGACCTGGCCTCGGGAAACCTCAAGCACCGTGTAATTAAGTCCTAAAGACATGTTTGTGCTCCCCCAAACATTGAAAAACTCAACAATATACATTTTCATAACAATGTGATGATGACTTACATGTCATGGCAGAACCGCTTCTTTTGTAGGGGGTATTAGCAGCCAATCACATTCTGGAGCAGTTCCTCAGGCAGCCAGTCTTTGGGGCGGATCCACATCAGAGCAGAAGATAAGCAAGCGCGCTTTCACGAGGATGCATGTTGTTGCTCTGGCGTTACATATTCCATGTTATAACCCACACAGATGTAAATGCGACGTCTCTCTGTGAAATTAAATCTGATAATTCAGGTGGAATGTCTACACTGTGCTAATGCAGTGAAGGATCCTGATTGGTTACAGCAGCTGTGACAGCAGTAGCCTCTATCAACCAGAATATAACGTAGATCCGAGATGTGTGGCGTTCCCAGCAAAGGGACACAACTCCTTTGGATTTTAAAGCGAAGCCACTCCATTTGATTCTTTCTGAGTGATGGATACTCACAGCCCAGGTGCTCAAGCAAGTAAGCAGATTCAGAGGTAGTAGGTTGATGCAAAATGGGCATACTAAAACGTTTTATCCAGAAATAACCTCCAAGCCCCGGAGCTTTCAATCATATCCAATGATCTTCCTCACAAGAAGAAGTTGTTCTGGAATTGCAGATGTTGAAATTTCCATTTTTCTGAGCTTGTCGGCGTAGACGTTGAGATTGTTCTTTCTTGACTTCTCAACCAGCAGTCGAGAAAACAATCCAAGCTCGGTAGCTTTTGAACGCATCACGCCGTCCTCCAGAGCAGATGGGGTTTGCTCAGATTTAATGCAATGAATGGGAACTGTTTCGAATCCCAAGTGCTTCGGGGGCCTTTAAGGACTTCTCATCCATGTTTGGTTAAAAGTTGACACCGCAAGTTCATTCCTGACCTTGTAAACAGTAGCTGAGAAAGCAATCTCACATTCCACTGATTTGCCGTTCTGGAGCTTTCAGTCATGTCAAAGGATCCTTCCCCCCCCCCAGTTGTCATGGAAATGGAGATGTTGGGATCTGTCGGAGCTGGGAGAAGGTGCAACATGACGGAGAGCTCCAGGACAGCTGCTGAATGCGTCTTATTTTGTCCACCCTGTGTTTCCAAGATCATGGAAAAACTTTATATGTCAACTTCTGGGATGCATTAAATGTCAAAGCAATGTGGAATAACATGAGCAGGGATGTAGCACTATGTTTAAATATGCTTCTGGCAGCCCCCCCCCTTCTCTCCCTACGTGAAACGCCTCGAGCATCCATGGTGCTGAACTGTCTCTAATCGATTTGTCTGTGAAGGCGAGGCGTCACACTCAGAGTACCACAATGCAATTCTTTCTCTCTTAGTGACATCGCGCCCCCACCCTGAACACCTATGAGGGAGCCTTAGTGATGCTGAAAGACTCTTCTGCAGGGATGAAGAATGGGAGGGCACTTCTTTTTATGATTGGCCCGCTGTTGATGTTGACATTATCTCCTCAGTTTAGGGGTTATACACTTTTTTTTCCTGCTCAGTCTCTCTCTTGTTTCACTCCCTTTAATATTACCACCTTTTCAGATTAGCAGAGGAGCCTCTAAAGCAGCCAGGTTACAGTTTCCTTTCTCTGCTCCCCTTTTTCTGTGTTCTTCTTGTTACTGCTTTACATTGTGGTGGCTCAGACCTGACTTGATAATCGAGTTCCTCTGATTAAGCTCTGGGTGCTGTACAAGGTCTTTGACCTGACAGATGAGTGTATCTTTTTGAAGCCTATGCAGCTTTGTACATTCCTTGTGTGTATGTATCTTGTGACGTTACTTTGCATTTTAATTCTTTCAATGAATTATAGAATTTTTCTAACATCCTGAGAACATTTTCCTCCTCTCTGAATGCTGCATAGAGCCAAGCAGGATAGTTTATTTACTGGAGGATTCTGTTCATTACGTATTTATTATATTTACAGCACTCGCTATTTCATGTTTTTCTTTTATTTTAGGCACATGTATCAACATATTAAGCTGGTATGGCTTTGGCGTGTGTGTGTGTGTTTGTCTGCAAGTGCGTGTGTGTGTTGGGGGGGGTGTTAGGGTCAATGAGTAATTACAAAGCCCCTGTACCAGCTCTTTAACAAAGTCTTACCTCAACATGCTGGTGCTAATCTATGTTGGTACCATGCTGAGATACACAAAGCCGACACTGACCTGCTGTGTACGGCCTGACCTAGCATCTGTATGCTTCTGTTTGTGGCCGCCCGCTGTGCGTGCGTGTGTGTGTGTGTGTGCACGCGTCTCTCTAGCGCACATCTGATGGGCAGCGCCTCCTGTCTCACAGCAAGGTCACAGACAGATGGAACATGCACGCACATGTGTAGACAAACACACACCTCGGACCAGTTATTATACTGTTGCAGGAAGGACTGCGAGGCATGTGCATGCAAAAATGTCAGTGTTGCGCAAATGGGAGCAAAGATAGAGTGTCATTTTCTATTTTTTTTTTGTCAACGCACATGCACAAACATGCACACAAAGCATTTCACACTCTTCCCATTTACTCCATTCACAGAGCAGTTTAGCAGGGCGCAAATGGATACGTGGGTAACTGGCGGAGCAGCTGATCAAAGCCCGACTACGGCTTGGTGTGTGGCGCTCAGAGCAAAATGGGGATCGTCACACTGAGAGTGGAAGCTCTGTACTTGGTGGACATGAAGGAAATCCACAGGTCACATGAGTCCTTTTGCAATATTCAGGGGAAACAAACACATTACTGTGCATCTTGACATTGCATATTTCCTCCCTCTTTATTATGATTTAAATGCACAAACAACACTTTTCTAAACAAGTTTTGTAATCGTTTGACTTCATTTCCAGTTCAGTTATCAAACTGCAAAACTGCAAAAGTTCATTTTGTATTTCACTGCAATGCACATATTCAAGATCACTATAAAAAAGCTGACACGAGGCAGCCAACGTGCATTTTCTGCCTACTTTCAAAAGAATTGTTCGAGTCAATAACTAAGGGCCTCCAGAATGCTCAGGTAAGCACTGAGACTAACCACTGATGTCCCTGATGTGCAGGGGAGACTGTCATTGTTGGAAACTTTCCAGAACAGACAATCTGACAATCCCACCCACTTTATGCAGCGACTGGCCAGATGTGCGGAGGTCGCTGTCTGCCTCATTGTCCTTCTTCCCACATTTTCTCCTGCTATTGCTTTTTCAAGCGTGCAGCTACACTGGCAATGCCTTTGAGAAGAGACGTAATGAAAGTATACATTACTATCCAGACAGGTAGGTTAGCAGCAGACAGCAGGCTTTTTGGCCCACGATCACATGTGGCCGCTGGTTGCAGGTGTAACGACCTCTAGTTGGCGTGTCTGATGAACTGATTTGATCACACTGAAACCTTAAATCTATCTGCCTTCCTGCACCAGAGCAAAATGTAAATCAAGATTTTAAAGTTCTACCCTGCGGCATTGGAATCGGATTTCACAAGACATATCCTGTATAAAGTAATTGCTATTTTCTAAAACTCATATTTGTCTGTGTCCTGTGTGTCCTGCAGACAGCTTCTTAGAGGAATCAGTTTTCATGAGCTGGTCACATGGTCTGGCCACTGTTCTTTACATATAGGTAGTGTGAAGTGCAGGTGTTGGGTAAATACAGTATCACGCAGGGCTGGGTCAGGATTAACAAACTCCTTTTGTTTTAACCTACTTTGTTGCAGGATGCATGAGGCGAAGCAGCACAGGGCGACACGCCACGCTTTGACGGGGAAAGGAACAGTGCGTTCCTTTCCCCGTCAAAGCGCTGGAGGGATGAAATAAGAGTTTATTTTATAGCTCAAATTGAACTTTTTCACTGCTTTTGTTTCACACGGTGAGCTCTTTGTCGGTAGCTTGCGGTACAATGCGGGTTAGAGATGTGCCTGTGTGGCGCTGAAGGGATGGGGGAGAGGAAGGCTCATACTCTCAGACACCGAAACAGAAGCAGAAGAGAATGTGAAAGAGAAGCGTCACAGACAGTTTGAGAAAAAGGGGGGGGAAAGGTGAAAGAGAGAGAGAAGGAAGGTAAGAAAGAAAGAAAGAGACTGGGGGGTGGTGGAGGAGAGACAGAGAGCCTTTAATTGCTTGGAGGGAGCATGACAATTGAGAGGAGAGTGGAGGGAGGAAAATCTCCAGCAGTATTGATCAGTCCGGCTCTTCCATTTCAGTCGCCACCAACCCCCTCCTGCGTCTCCCCCTCCACCCAATTTGCACCCGTAATTTAGATTGGAGTGTGTTTGTGTTTGTGTGTGCGTGCATGTGTGTGTATGTTGAGGTCATTTTGAACAGTGTTTGTCCTTCACTGTGTGCCTACATCTCTTTTGTATTCATTTACTTGTTAATGCCCCTGTCTATCACGTGTCAATGCAGAGGAACCTGAGGTATTGCCAGAAATAGTGCGGTAAACAGGGTGTGTGTGTGTGTGTGTGTGTGTCTATGACATATTTTTTATACATTCAGAGTGGAATTTGTGACAAACTACATTAAAAGTAGATGTGTAGATGAGCCCATGGTGAAGTGCATGGCTGCACACACACACACACACACACACACACACACACACACATGCGTGTTATCTGAATGTGTGTGTAGCAGGTGACGGGCATGGTGGTGGTGGCAGTGGGGGGTATCCTTCCTGATCGATCTCCTCTCTCCCTTTGGAATGACCCCGCACCTCCTCCTGTGCCTCTGCCTGGGCCTAATGAGACAGTCCTCATCATGGGTGGAACACACCCACGCAAACACACAGACGGTGACTAAATGCACACAACAACGGAAAAATAAAACAGAAGTACGAATGTAAACACGTAAATGCATGTGCGCAAACAGAAATGTTCTGTCTCTTTAAATCTTTAAAATGATTATGAGCTGGACACACACAGATACACACACGGATTCGCCGTCTCGGCTGGGGGGTCATTGTCAAGGCTACGACCTTCCACCCCTGTCTCAGTCCCAGACTGAATCAATTTCTAACCAGACAGACCCGCCCCCCCCACCAACCCTCCGCCCCAACACACACACCACCCCTTCCCCAAACACAATGACCAGAGCCCTGCTGGTTCTGCAAATAGGAGGGACCACCAGAACCTTAAAAGACTTTGTGTGTGTGTGTGTGTGTGTGTGTGTGTGTGCGAGAGAGAGAGAGAGAGTTAGAAAAGGTGAAAGGCAGCATGTTTTTAGTGAAACACTGAACATGGTGAACACTCAAAGCTAATACTGGCCTGAGGATGATGTGATCCTCTGGACTTTCTGCATGAAGGTCTACAATTACCACACTTCCTCCAAGACATTTTTAATAAAAGGTAATGGTTTGGTTTTTGTGAATCATGATCTCCAGGGGATGACCTCTACAACTTTTATGACCACCTACCTTATCACACTATCACCACCTTTACAGAAGAAACAGATGACATATCCCTGATGATTATGGTCGTTTAAGCCTGGAGGTACGGCAATGTTGGTTGGTCGGGCCAGCAGGTTGGTCCCAAATGAAAAATCTCAGCAGCTACCAGATTAACTGCCAAATTATGTCCAAAGATGCATGGTCCTAAGAGGATGAAACCAACTGACTTGACGATCCCTTGGCTCTTCAGACACGGGCTATTGTCTGTGATTACAACCATTCTCTAGTTAAATTTCTAATGAATTAACGCATTAGGAAATTAAAGAACTCCTCTTGTATATGGGGACTGTGTTGAAGGTGCCCTGGAAACAACTTTTTTAACCCAGTTTAAAGACCACTTAATCTTCAGATCTGAAGCTCGGTCATGAATCAAGTTCAATCAAGTTTTGATAGTGCAAACACATATCTGCTAGATAAAATGGTCCAAATGCAATGTCCAAATGTTACCTCTTTTGTGATCTGTTGCACCCCTGCTGCTAAGGGCTTAAACAATATAGGACTTTGGAGACTGATCCCAAATACAGAGGGGGAAAAATTCTCAAATGATCAATATGGTGGTGGATAAGAATTAAGATTTGCAGAGTTGACAGCAGCAAGATAGGATGAATAGAGGATAATGATAGTGACTATATTCACTAGATATAGTGAGTTTTGGAGCTGGAGTAAATACAGAGTTTCTCTTTGTTGGTGTTGCACCAATATGGCTATGCAAAGGTTTTTTGAACAAATAACTATTACATAATGTGTCTGAGTTAAATATTCCTGAAAGATCTCCATACTGACACACGTTTTCTGCATTAAATACCAGAAAACACAGCTTCCAGATCAGCACATATTGGGATCGTACGTGACTATCAAAGGTTCGTGACTGTTGCTGTTCCTTAACGTAGCATGGCCCGGTAACAAGCAGCTAGCTGCTGCTAGCTTTAACTGACAGCGACTTTGTATTTTGAATTCTGATGACACCTTGTACACGCTGATACTGATATGATACTTATATGTCTGCAATGGGTGAATACTGACCAACTGTTAACATCTGTGAGGTCCATTCCAAATGTAGTGCAAGCAAACAAAACATTGGTTAAATGCATGTGCGTCTGACTGAGAGCGTCATACATTTAATAAACTCACCATAAGTGTCAACATTCTGCAAGAATCTACTTGTTTCGTTAGAAATCCAACCAGACAGATGATTCCGGTGTGGTGTAGGAGGATATTACATAATGCTGTAGAACACAGTGTCTCACCCTGCCTTAACAAGGTGCTCAAGTACCTACAATTATTTTATCTGTCTTGTTTCTGGGGAAACACAGAGTTCTTGTTGGCTTTTTCATTATTCATTTTTACATTTTTAGCCCTGCCAGTGGCTCAAGGAACACCAGTGTCAGTCTGTCGGTCCAACACTTTGGTCCAGGCTTAAACATCACTCACAAATAACATTTGATGGACTGCCATCGAAAGTGAAGTCATTACAGGATGAACTGTTCTGACTGTGGTGACCTGACGACCTGCAGCAGGTCAATATTTTCATTAATCACTGAAATATTTCAACATCTTGATGATGGATCGTCACAAAAGTTCACTTTTTCACAGGTTAAATTTTGATAACTTTGGTGATCCTTATATATATTTTTATCTCTAGTGCCATCATCAGTTTGATTTGAATGATTTGAGTATGCGACTTCATATTTAGTTCTGACATTCCCAATAGCCTCAGCTCTGCCTTCTGCTAATTGTAACAGTCTTGTGTTCAGGTCAACCTTGGTTTACTTTCTGTTTTAAGTCTCAAGCAAGTCATTTGTCTGTCTGCAGATGTGTGCTGCCAAATGCAAAATCCTTTCCCTCCTGTTTGAGCTACCATTGTCATCAAAATTGCAGAATTTTCTGCACATGTTTCTGAGAGTTGTGGAGGATTTGAAGTCTTCTAAGTCACAAAAGCTAAAGTCCAAGTGAAGCCTTGAGTCATTGATGTTGAAGGTTGAGTCGCAAATCTCCTTTGATTTAGTCAGTTAAAGTCTAAGGCCACTTGATTTTTGACTGAGGTCTGCCTGCAAAAGGTGCCTTAACACCTTTCACAGCCTTTTCTAAAGATGCTAGAAATGGGCTCTTTGTCTGCTCACTTTCTATTTTTTGAATATCTTTACTCTCACGGTGCGTGCCTGCCCACTTTAATTAAATCGACGATGTTGTCCTCAGTCAAAAGCAACCCCCTCTCTTTCACTGTGAAACATTCCATCAGTTACAGTGAGCGTACAGGGAGCTGTGACCTCACCGAAGAGCGACCTCGTGAATCTACACACGTCCGGCGCATCTGGTCATAAGGTAACAAATATGTCATACAGCTGTCAGCTGTGTGTTGACTCTAACTGATACTAATTGATAAACTGATTGCATCGAGTAATAAAATGTATGAGCAGCGCAGCAGTGCCTGCACCAGGTCTAATTCTTCATGCTATATATCAGAGTAACTTTGCTTTTACCGTGGTGGTTTGGTGTGCTGAGGACTACAAAGCGTGATTTATTCCAGCAGAGACAAGCCTGTTCCATATTGAGCACCTTTCAGCAGCCTCTTTAAAACACTTTGGCCCTGTTAAACCATGCAGTACCTGACCGCCCCGCTCAAACTGTTTATTTGACTTGCTGCTGAGAGCACCGCTGTGTGTGCCTGTGTGTGTGTGTATGTGTGTGCGTGTCTGTCTGTTATTGTATATGTGTGTGGATGTGAACATGGGCACCGGCTTGTATTTGTGTGTGTGTGTGTGTGTGTGTGTGTGTGCTTCTGGAAGTTTTTACAGCCCATGTGCATTCGAGCTTGTGCAGTCGCTCTGATGTGTGCATACTTACGCGCGCTTGTGTGTGTCTCCGTGTGTGTGTGTGTTCACAGTGGCGTTAGGCCTTGCTTCCTTCCTTCCTGTTCAAGGGGACCTGGTCCCTTTACCCACCAACGCTTCTCTCCTGTGGGATGGCAGTTTCAGCGTGTGTGTGTGTGTGTGTGTCTTGACACTTGGCTGAGCAGGGTGGTCCTAAAGGACTAGTCTATCGGTCTAGTTCCTGATTCTCAGAAACACACATACACACACCTGCACCATCACACCAGCCAGGCGCCCCAAATATAACCCAAACCATGTGATACACGCTGGCTGACCCACTCTCTCTCTCTCGCACCTGTCATTGCTTGCTCTCTCTCTCGTTTTCTTCTCTTTTCTGTCTTTGTCAGTTTACCAGAAGTGTTTTTTCTCAGCCCGTCTCAATTACTAAATGATGAAGTTACTTCCCTCTCTCATGCACTCACAACAGCAAAACAATGAACACACACACACCCTCTCCCACTCTCCGTCTTTCTCTCTTTCACCCTCTTTCTCAGACTCACACGCACACACACACACACACACAGAGACACAGTCTGTGTTGTGAATTGGGTTTGTGTAGGAGCGCGGGGATGGTTTCAATATTGCATCATTGGGATGCGGCGCGGCTGTGTTTGGGGTCAGAGCGCTATCATGTTGCCAATCAGCAAGGCAGCTCAGAGCCCTCATCAGCTTTTGATTGCATTTAGAATGGCTAATTAAATAAAATATGACATTATGTAAATGTCTGTGTCTCTGCCATATGGCCCCAGGCGCTGCCCCCCCACCCCCGCCCCGCCTGCCTCCAGCACACCAGGGGCAACCAAGTGCGTTCTATACTTGTGTGTGTGTGTGTGTATGACTGTCCACGTTTTGTGTGAAAGTGAAGGAGAGTGAACAAAGTGATGGTTCATACTGACCAAACTTGCGCCAAGTTTCCTCAAGGCTGGCTATTAAGATGGAGCTATACAATTCACCTTTATTTACATTTTTATTGGTTTATTTCATCTGGAAGTCTAGATTCTGTAGGTCCATTGTATATATTTAGGGTGTCTGGCAAGTTTGGACAGAAAAGGTCCAGTTTGTCACAAGTTAATTTCATTTTTTTGTCACCTTTTAGGCCTGAAATACAACTTAAACCTATCTCTTGTATCAGACTGAGGGAGATACTTAAATTAGTTTGCTAAAAATAACGTAGCAAACTAATTGCTAAAGGGGTATCTAAAAGAAAAAGGTCATTTAGTCTAAATTACAATGAAACTGTTTGAACTGTTTGGCTTCAGTGAGATTTAGCCAGGCAGACACTTCTGAATTTACATGCCAAGGTTTTTAGATACCCACATTTAGATTTCTGCCTCCAGCTTGATGCAACGGAGGGAAACGGAATTTTGCCTGAGGTCTTCAAGCCAATTGAAAACCGGCTTTTGACTTGAGGAGCATTTAAAATACTGAATTGCGGGGTGTTTTTCTAGAAATAATGTCCCGTTTACTCCAGATAATCCACAGACCCCAGAGTGAACAGTTTTGACCAGAACTTATTTCCACCAAAGCATTAGAGCGGGTGTGCTCCCTTAAACAACAACAGCTACGTCTGCCAATGCCAGAAGGCAAAAGTGTTTATAGCTGTTCCGAAGTGCCGCGCTCATAGGCGGGCAAAAGCCAGCCGTCATAGTGGGGGGCGAGATCCAATAATCGTTTAAATATGGGGATAAAAGCACATACTTTTGTACAATCTTTCCTGGAAGGCATTCCCGGTGTTGCATTCTGTTGTTCACATGAAAAGGGCCAGGAGACGTGGGGAAAAAATAGAAAAAAACCCCAACTTCCAACCGTGCTCACTCTCTCACCTCTCAGTTCCGGAAAGTTAGAGAAGTTCAGACATCGCAAAGGTGCTGGGAGAGAACCAGCACTTCGGTTGAAGAGTATTATATTTTAGTCAGGGTGAAAATGGTGGTCAGTGAAGTCAATTTGCTTCCACTTGTATTAGGATTGTGTGCAATATTTATATTGTGAGGTGAAGAGTAACTGAATGAGGCGTCATTAAGAGTAGGTAATTAAGAAAATATGGTGAGTCCGACCTTGATCTGGGAAAAAAGAAGTCCCTGTTTGTGCAGTTTGACATTGAGACGGTTTCATTTATTGGACGCTTTATGGAAGAATTCATGGTGAAATGGGCATTTTTCATTGCTTTCTCACTTTTCTCATTAAGCATTAAACTTGAGAATGGGACTGACTTGTCCTTGCGTTTACCTTGTGATGACCACCTAGAGGACAGTTCGCTCCTGGGAAGCTCACTCCCATTTTCACATTGTGCTGCATTTCTTATACATGGTGCCATCACATTGTTGTGGAACTGTATCTGCAAACAGCAAAGAAATGTAGGAGATTGAAAGTTGCCCACCTTCCCCTAATGCTGCGATGCTCCACTCAAGCACTCCAGCGATGCCTAGGTCAATCCCTGGAGTCGTGGTCTGTATCCTTGCGAAGCACCGTCTGCAGTGCGTGCTGGATGTCCCCCCTGGACCTCCTACACTCTGTCAGAGCATTAGAGAACATAAAGAAGAAGCTCAAGTCTTGTTAGTGAGCTGGGCATGTGGGGTAAGACAATGTCATTGGTGCAGCCATTGGACTTTCAATGAGTTGTCAGCCTGCGCTGTTGCATGATGGAGAACCAAATTTCAGGTCGTTTGTGCCAAATTTCCATCTTCAGATCCCTCAGAACGGTGCAGCAAAGATCTTCATCTGAGCACAGGGGAGTCATGATGCCCTCCTGATCGCTGACTCTGTAAACTGACTCGCAACAGCTAGCAGCTGCTACATGCTTGTTGCTGTACAGCTCTGCATTGAGGAACAGCACACACAGCGCCACAACAATATGATAGCACCTCATGGTTTTCAAGGAAAAACCACACTATCATGACCGCCTCCAACCACATCTGGACCCACTTGATTCCTACGTCTGCGACAAACAGAGGTGAAGTGCGGGCAACCTTTCAGTGGAAACGACATCTTCAGCCATCGTCTTTACCTTCCTTCGTGTGAGGTCATGATGGCCATTTCCTGTCTGCCGCTGACTTTGCCTGGCTGTGCATATATGTCTGTGTGTGCGTCAGGGGCTTTGCTGCCTGTCCCAGAGATAAGGCGTATGGAGCAGGCCCAGTGTTACCAGGCCAGTCACACATAGAGATAAGAGCAGATAACATTCACTGGAAGAACTGCTGCAGGCTCGACACAGCACTGTACACAACACATAATACAGTGTGTGTGTGTGTGAGTGTGCGTTTTATAACAGTTCTATGTGTGTGCGTGTGTTTGTGTAGACATATAGGCCTATAAACTGTGTACATCTGTGTGTCTGGGAGCAATCTTTTGCACATGGCTTTGTGAGCGTGCCTCCTTACAGAAGATTATGAGGGGTTATTACTGTTAAAAAAAAAAGTTTTAAAGAAATCCTTTGTTTGTGCAGTTCACTCCGTGCTACTGATTCAATAAGGCAGCCCACCACAACTCTCATGGATGCTTCAGCTCATAAATCAAGTGAGTATTTCTTTTATTTTCCAACCTTTTTTCCCCAGGAAATTCTAATGAGCACTGTGCTTCAACATCGCTCAGTTAAACGTTACATTAGTCTATACATTTAAAGTTTAACGCTGCCCAGAAAAGCAACAGTTTCTATGTGGGAGTGGGTTTTCACTCCGGTCCGCTGTCAGTCCTGGAGGAATGACTCCTGCGCTTGTGTTTTTTAGGGGGAACGCTTTCAAGGCAGTCATTTTGATTTAATTTTCTTTGGGTTTCGGTGGCTGCGCCATGTGTCCGTCGGTCTACAGTCTGCACGCGTCACGCGCTGGTCAGGTGGCTGCAACCAACCAGCCACCAGAGCAGACATGAGAGAATTAAGAAGAATAATAAAAGACAACAGAGCCACTAGCATGAGGGTCCATGGAGCATGGTCTGCCTGAATGGACACTTACCAGACAGAGGCAGAGACAGCGGCTGTATTGTTTTTGGCAAACCGACATTGGGCGAATCCATATAGCGGTGGGGCTCAAATGAATGTAAGAGCTTTCATGTGAAGCCATACAGAGCAGAACAGTGTCCCTTTGACCAGAACACTGATGTTTTTACATGCGACATTAGATTGAAAACAGCAAACATGCGTGTTCACTAATGCTATGCATTGTAAATGACGTGTCACACAAAAAGATACCAGAGAATAACAAGTGAAAATCCAGCAGATGGAGGTCGCGACAGCACCACCGCATCACCAAGATCGGGAAGGTCATGTTGCACTCAGAATGCATCAAAAGCACTGCACGAAGACTCTAGCAAGACCTCAACAGCCTGAGAGTAGAAACACATTGGCAGTGAGAGAGAGCATGAAACTGTAGCCAAAGCCATTTTTTGATTTTTTTGCTAATTAAATGTTACTAACCATTACACGATGTAATGGTTGTTTGGCTCAGTTCCCAACGTGTCAATCCTACCTGAAGTGTCAAAATGGGAATTCAGTGCGTCAGAGCAGGGGGACGTTCAGGTTGTCTTGCCTCTCTACATTTCCTCCTTCCTCCAGTCTTTATTCTAAGCTAGGCTAATAATGTCCTGGCTCCTGCTGCGTACTTAACCAGCAGAAATGTGAGCGTTATCAATATTCTTATAAATATATGCAAGAAGGTGTTTTTGGTCACACTGGTCAGGACCTTTTGGCATCATTATTCAATGAACTGGGTACCGTGGCCACAGTCCTTCCTTACCCTTTTTTGGTTAGGGTAAGGAAGGACTGTTCTGCGAGATATCTCACAAACCCCAGTTTAAATAACTCAGCGTTCACTTTTGGTTTCACGTGGGACGCAAATAGCGGTCTCATGTGTGAAAGTCCTGCGTTTGCCCCACCCATTCACCCCAACCTCCTTCTCAAGTGGACTCTTTGTAATTATTCGGTCCTGTCATAATTACTGTGGCCGCTACAGGTCCGACCTAACAACAAACATTAAAAACAGGCTGTAATAAGCTGCTCGCACGCACGACTTATGCAGCCATATGGTGAGGACGGTCCCAGGGATGACATGGGGGTGTGGAAACTTGAAGTTATTTGTAGACAGGCTGAAAAAATGAAAAATAATGGAACTTACTTGTATCGACTCTTTCTGGATAAAACTGTATATTTAGGGATTTAAAAGTTACAGATGTAAACTGGATTTTCCAATTTGTACATTTCATTGTCCTGAAGCCATAAATATCAGTCTGGATGATGTGAAGCGCCTGTGAAATGTTAAAAAAATACTTTTTGTCTTTCTCTCCGGCTGCCTTTGCTCCAGCTCCAGCTTCTTTTTCTCATTTTTCATAACCCAAAGTGTCTCTCTCTCTCTTTCTCTCTCTCCCCTCTGTCCATACACCATAACCAGACCACAGAAGGGGCTGCTGCAGAGTGAGAGAGGTTGTGGTTGGCACACATACGCCCAGAGGGGCCCAGGCCTGTCAGCTCAGTAGCCCCACATCTGGAGACTCCCGCTGGGCCAGCAGCCGCCCTCAAACCCTCCTCCTCCACCACCACCACCACTCCCCGGAGAGCACTGAGCATACATACCACACACATGCACACACACACAATTGCAAACAGACAGGAAAATATACATGCATATACATATTGCACACTTTAACACCTCACTTACACGCATGCACACACGCGCACACCAGCATAGGCGTACTTTTCCTGCAAACATACGCACGCGCGCACACAGAAACCTCTGAGTGTGCATTTGTGCACACATGCAGGCACGTGGGTCATCGCGCACGGAAACACACGCACACCCAGACGCCCACGCGCGCACACAATTTACAGGCACACACATTAAACTCTAAAACATTATGCTAATCTACAGCCGGCGGCAGAGGATGGCACTCTGCTCGGCCTCATGCCAAAGTCCCTTTCATTTTTATAAGATTAACCATGAAGGAGGGGAGAGAAAGAGAGACGGATTCTGCTGTGAGAGAAGTTGACTGGACAGCAACACCTACTCTCTCACGCTGATGCTTCATAACACTTTGAAACGCGCACTAATATAAACACGAATGACAACACCATTAGACAGTGGAGCCGAGCAACCAGGCCAGACTTTATGTCCTGCATCAGTAGACACATCTGCCTGTAGCGAAGAATTACGAAAAGCAGTATTCAGCTCATGCTTTGGGTATGACTGATATGGATTTTTGAAGGCCATAACCAAATATCCCAGTCATTTAATCCCCCGGAGGGTAATGCTTTAGTGCTCTGCTTCATTGTGATCTCCCCCTGATTTTGCGCCTAATCTAATTTTCACTTTTTTTACTCTTACAGTCGCCCAATTTAGAGTTTATGTTATTTCCTTAATGTGTAAACCATCTTTCACCATCCCCTAAATTTAAGTTCTCCGACTGCTGAAAGTGAATACCTGTGTTTTCCAAACGTATTTGATTAAAGCCGCTGAAAGCTAAAATTGGGTGTTGGGTTATGCACGTTTAAATATGACCAGCAGTATCACAGAATGAAAGAAAAAAAATAAAAAATACAAACCCCGAGCATCAGCAGTTCCTCCACAGTTTCAATCTGCACATTGTGGAAGAGCCTCGGGAACAGCCTGCTGACTACAGAGTGAGATTTGTCTCATAATAATTGGAGTCAAGTTGGGTCTTACAAGCTAACTTGTGCCTTGTAAACTGAAATTTGAATGAAAGCGCAATTGTGTGTGATTTAATGTAATGTAACTGTAAAACAAGGGGAAGACAATAGTATTAATAGAGCTGGGATCCGCGTCTGGAACAGGAAATAGAACAGCTTTCTCTTGTTTTCTGTCTTTTAGGCATCAAAGTGCTTGTTGGCAGCGGTGGAAGAGTAAAGAATAATAAAGAAACAACTTAATTTGCTTTAAAACTCGATTTTGTCACACTTTTGCAGCAATCAGACTCTACGGGGCTAATTTAAAATTACCCGGTGAGCAGATTTGAGCTGTGCATCATAATGAACAAACTGATCCAATTAACGGTGACGATGTGACTCTGGTGTCAAATAAATGAGCAGAATACTTCCTTTGTTTGAGGTAACAAGCGACGGAAACGCTGAAGCAACACACGCATAAATGAATGCATAATTCAAGTGAATTCGCGTTGACACTTGTGGAAAGTTAGAAACCATGTTGTTAACACCTTCCCACCACATTTCAACAACTCTCATAACTTTTTGGAAACAACAATCGGACATGTATTTCCACTGCACCTGGAATGGCTGGGATACATTGCCTGAAAGTTTATCTCCGTTACTTCGACGGGCCCAAACGGCGATGAACACTTTAGACGTGGTCAGGTAACACTTGTGGGTCTTTGCGTAGTAGTTTTAGTTTTTAGTAGCATTGTTTCTATTGGTTATTGAGACTGTCTTCCCAAGAAGAACATCATCCGTAATCGGTCAAGTGCCCTAAAAGCACATAGGTTGACATTATAGTGACAAAGTCCTTTAGTGTTTGTAGTAATCATGACGGGAGCAAATGAGGAAGTAATACAATGTCCGTAAGGCTGGAGCATCGGATTTCATAATTGCAGACAGCTGTTCTGTATGATTGCAACTGTAACCTCATTAAAATATATCAATAATGTCGTAACATTCATTTTAGCAGTGGTTTCTTCCGGGTTTGGAGGGCACAGACGAGTCAAGTCACCTCGCAAATAGTCTTTTGGTTTGAATTTAGAGGACTTGCTGTGGTCCTGATAACATCAAATCAAAATTCTGAGTACCGAGGACCTTGGGACATCGGAGTTCAACAGGCCAAGAAACATCAGGTTGTAACTAAAAGCAGAGTAATCTGTGTGAAAAAATTGCTAAAATAGCTTGGATAGGGTTGAACCGGGAAGTTGGACTGGCAAATGTAATGGATATTTATAAAGGAAAGACAGACAACACGGTGTCAGGGTACCTGGAGTCAGGTAAATGTTACAAGTGTGATGGCCAGACTTTGTATAAATCGGTGCTGTCAGCAGAGACATAAGCGAAATGTACTTGGACAAAAAGGCCATGTGAATTAATACATATGCATCAAGCTGAGTGTGAATAATGTCGATAAATATATAACATCATTAGAACAATAAGAAGTCAGTATTGCTCTGTTCACTGCTGTACATGAAGAGCAGAGAGAGCCAGTCGAGGGCCGGATGCACACTAACTCATTGCCAGTCAGTGTGGCACTGTGTGATGATAATAAGGATAACTTCCTCCAGGATAATGGAGCCGAAGCATATTCAGGCCTCTGTGCGCGCTGTCCCCGAGGATGGCCCTGTCTGCTGTGAATATTCTGCATTTAAATGGTCCATTAGAAGCCAAACAAACACAGACAGGCCTCCATACTAATGACCGACGGGGTCCAGGGGTGAGGCAGGGCACCCGCCATGTCTCGGTGTGTGTGTGTGTGTGTGTGTGTGTGTGTGTGTGTGTGTGTGGATGCGTGGGAGAGACACAGCCACTGTGCGTAGGGTGGTGATTTGGTGTGTTGGAAACAGGGAGAGTTTCAGTGAGTGTGTGTGCATATGTGTGTGTGTGTGTGTGTGTATGTTAGACTGGACTCGAAGGCTGATTGTGTGTGACATGGGTCAGGAGGGTATGGGGGAGGGTTGATGGAGAGTATGGGCTCTCTGGCCAGAGGGGGATCCTCTTCTCAGTCCCAATGGGTGCCCATTTGCATGTCTGTCCCATTTGTGTGTGTGTGTGTGTGTGTGTGTGTTTGCATACTCTTACATTATCTGTGGTCTGAATAATATGTCTTTGTTGGCTGGCATGCATTTGCGTGAGCATATATGTGCATATTGCCTGTCATATTGTCATGTGCGCAAGTTAATGTCCATATTCACTTGAGCGAAAGTGTGTGTGTGTGTGTGTGTGTGAGTGAAACACAGAGAGTTACAGGGGTTATTCTAATAAGGGGATGCTAGTTGTGGGCCCCAGGCCCTGGTCAGCCCTTTGCTCATTATCATTATTAATATTTGAGGAGTAGTCTGTGCAGGGCGGACAGATGCCCTCATCTCTCAGCAGTCAGCTACTCATAAAATGTGACAGGGCACATCCTCACTTCCCCTCTGCTGTTTATCAAAATATGAGGACAGAGGATTAAGGTGTCTAAACCGGGGGGGAAGTGAGGTTTGATTGGATTTTTAACAACAGCGCTGATGTGCTTACGTTTGATCAAATAATGGTGCACAGTTGTATTCACATGGAACACACAGAAACCTTTTGGCTCGGTCTGTTCGTGCCCATTTGACCACTGGACTGTCAGAGCAGTCTGCGTATGTTTGACCCCAGCAGCTAATTGTTCTGCTGGTACTGAATTGAGCTATAGCTCGTCACTAACACAGCGTTATGAACAAATGTGTTTGAAGCATTGTCAGCTTGTACAGATACATCTTTGCCTCCATTTGCATTTCAGAGAGGGAATCCGGCCTCTGTTGGCCTCACCTTCACATGAAAACAGCTTTAGCTTAGCTTGCTGGTGTTAGCATCTAGCTCAAAGCAGCTTTCTAATTCACAGAAATGCTAGCCTGGATGTAGACTATAGCAGGATGGTGGATACAGTAGAAGTCTTCACAGCTCTGACACACACTTGATCCAACCCGGGACTCAATTGGTTCAGACAAATAACAGATGGATCAGATTTGGATTTGAGTCCAGCAATTCTCGGCTCTGCGTGGTCCCATCTTTCAAACAACAGACAGGTCCACTATTGTTTGGTTTATGGGTTCGATTATGGGTTATCTTGTGGACCTGAAAAGAGCTCTAGTAGTCAGTTTAGAGAAACTGTTGACTCTTTTCAAACCAAACAGCCAGAGGACCTCGTGACAGTCCAGCTCAGATTGCTTATTGAGGGGCTTGGTCTTTTGTGGGAAACGCATGGCTTAGTGGCAAAAGGCTATCACTCTGCTGGACATGACGTTTAATCAGCAGGTGATCTGACAAATGACAGTCCCAAATACCATCCCACACACAGACATATGTTTTATGTACACTAGTACAGGCGTAAAGGCACACAACAGATGAAATGGAAACAAAGCAGCATAGAAAGTAGTTGAAGTTGGACCTGACAGCAGACTTAGAAGCTTCAATCACCATTAAACATACAACCCGGGTTCCTCAGTATGTGGTCTGATGTAGGTGGAAAGATGGTTAGGGTTCTGGGCAGGATCATTGCTAGGCTATATATTATTTTAAATATACTATATCCAATTTTAGTTCAAGTGACTTATGTTGACAGAGCTCCCCACTCATAACATGTTAATCCATATGATATTAAAAAAGAAAAAAAAGGCAAAATTAACTTTTTTTTTTATTACACTCAAGTTGTGAAGTTTAAACCAGAATGTGGACTGGGCAGAGGAGGAGAATCCACAGCAGTGTCATTTGGGAGGAGAGGAGGCCGCTCTGCTCTCTTAGCTTTAACTTCCATGTACAAAGTTGTAAAGGAAGAAGTTTCCTCACTTACAAACTTCGAAAGAGATAATCTTTGGAGGCGCGAGAGTTATAAACAATTCAGAAGCTGACCATGTCCATTTTTTTTCCTCATTTTTAAATGGTTGGTTATTCCAAATCCATCCATCTGACTAGCATTATTATTATTGCATTATGTATTCTCCATTTCCATTGCTAATCTCGATCCCATCCAGGGAGCTGGGTGTGGAGAGGGCTGTATCGACTCTGTTAACCATATTCATGGACCAAGTGAGAAAGACAGAGAGACTGAAAGACGGAAGGAGAGAGACAGACAGAGGGAAAAGAGAGCGAGGGAGAGAGAGCGAGCAGTTGTTTGTACTATTAATTGCTGGAAACAAAAGCAGCAGTTCTTCAAACAAGCGCTGACTCCTCTGTGATATATCTGCATATTCATGAGAGGAGAACTTTTTGGTTTTTTTTACGGTGGATGTTTGCAGGGAGGGGGGTGGGGTTGTGGGTTTGCGAGGGTTATTTGTTTCCTGTGACATTCGCTGTGTTTTTCCTGAATGCCAGCCACCCGAAAGTTCGCCCGGTTAGGGTTAACATGAGCGCAAAAGCTCAGGTGCATGTTTCGCTGCAAGCATGCGCGTGCAGAAGTGCCGGGATTGTTGCAAACAGCTCCTGAGGACACCTACACCTATGCATTCATGTGCATGCTCTCTGTGTGCACACGGTTTGTGCAGCGAGCATGGAGGTCTGTGATGCTCAGGCGCAGACAAGAACAGGCAAGACGACGCACACGCACGCACGCACACGCACGCACACTCACACACGTGCACAGTGTATTCTTCTTCACAATTCAAGTGCACAATCTGATCATCTTCTGATTACTGCATGCGTGTGTGTGTGTCTTCCTGTCTGTTTACATCTCTATATTCAAACTACAAGCAGTATGCAGAACACACAGACACCAAAGCATCCTGTACACACATGCACACACACACACACACACACACACACACACACACACACACAGGTCTGTGCACATACACAGGAGCACTACAAAAGACAGGGAAAGTAAGACAGCGAAGTAACAAAACGCAGCAGCAGCAGAAACAAGCGGGCAACAAAGCGAAGGCATGTTATTAATGGAGCGTTGCGGAGCGAGGTGTTTATTTTCGACACGTGTGCTAGTTAACGGCAACAAACACCCTCTGTGTTGTACACGGGGCCCAAACAACGCGCTCGGGGACCGCAGCGCACCAAAAAAAATGATGTCTTTTTTTAGTTAATCGTATATTTATACAATGGGAGGAAGCGGAAAACGCAGGGTCGGGTGCGCAGGCGGCGCACGCATTAATAGGTAAGGATGTGGAATTGGGAGATGGGGAGAGAGGGGATGCTTTAGCAACACGAGGGTGGATGCGTGGAGGTGATTACATTCTCAAATTAGACTAAAACAAGCATATCCAGCAGCACTCCTGGAAGGTGAGGAGAAGGTGGGGAGAACGTGGATGGATGGCCAAGCAGTGGCAGAGGAAAGTGCCGCCTACCGCGATTATTAACCGCACGTCGGAGATGTGAAGTTATGCGCAGCTCTACGCGCTAACCTTCAAAACTCAGACCTTCGCTACAGTGAGTTTAACAACAGTCGCGGGCAAACAATTCCTGCTTCACAGTAAAGGCCGTAATCAGTTCTCTCGCCTGAAGGTGAAGCAGCTACAGGAAGTGCATGAATAGCAGTCTAACGTAGTAAAGAAAGAGCAGTGGTGTGGCAAGTACAAGTACACTCAACAAGTTAAGTCGCGGCAATGACAACTGACTACGACTTCAGTCACACTTACGCTACAACTTCCGATAAAAGCATTTATAGAATTCACACAGCTCATTATGTCATGTGTATAACTTCACTAGTGCTGATAAAATACATTTGGATACATTTTAGGTCGTTATGAGTCAATATAAGTCACTGTATTTACATTGGAGGGAGGTTATACTGCACTGTGTGCTGATTTGTCTGTTGCCCAATCAGTGATTGTATTGCATACAGAGGTTCAGTGCACTTCAAATAGGGACGTTCATACAAAGCGTGGCCACATGTAAAGGCATGAATGTGTTCTCCGGGTCCAAAGGTCACAGCGATGGTCCGAGTGTGTGTTTCTGAAGGTTTCATCAAGTCCCGGTCGCAAAACCCACAATTTTGATGTCCAGAAGTGCTGGTGGGGCTTTCTTATGATACGACAAACACTTCGTTTGAAGCATAGCAACACCTTTATGCATGAAAGCACACATAAAGTGTCATACTGTCTGGATTTCTGAACCCTTTTCTATTCATCTCCATCATTTGATGCAGTCCATACAGCGATAAACTGCTGCGGTATGTTTGCGTTTGTGCGGCGACACCTAGCATGCATTTGTGTACATATGCGTACGTATGTGTGCAGCAGAATGAAGTTGGAGCCTTATCGTTGTTTATTCTTAGATTCGCAAACTAAAGACCTAAAGCTCCTGCCGTTCAAACACGGAAACCCCCCTGCGGCTGTGAGATCCAGTCTCCCCACCTGTCAATCTCCATTCTGCCCCAGGGCCGTACCAAGTCTGTCCGGGGGTGGGGTTGATATTAGCGGTATCGCCTTTTTCCACCCCTAAGTTGTTTATTTTCATTTTAAGCTGACATTTTAATACAGCACAGTGCAGGTTGTCTGATCCTTTGCCAAAAAAATGAAGCAAAAAAAAAAAAAAAAATATCTCCCCTCACACAGTTGTCAGCTGGAGGCAAAAAGGCCGAATCTGGGGGCTGACGAAACAGAAGACCATAATGATCGCTAGCATCTGTATGGCTGCGCGCGTGTGTGTTTTGATGGAGGGGTGGGGGTATAGGCGTGTACACACAAATATGTGCCTTCAAGGTCATTTTGATTACAAAGCTACAGTAACTTCGGGGTAAATTGCCAGTTCGCTCTGACTAATGTGGGTTTTCGAAGGCCAGTACCAACATTTTTTGGGGTTGGAGCTGATATTCTGTCCTGTTACAGTGTGTTCCCTATCTTTAGACAGTTTCATGAAAACAAAATTCCAAGTATCCCAGTCAGTATTGCCTTGTGTTTTCACTCTCGGGATGGGAAAGCCTTCAAAATAGCATTTCAACCTTAATTCTTGAAACCTAAATTAAAGAGTCGGTTTATCCAAATTACAAAACAGTATGTTTTCTCAGCTATCTCCAGTGGCACTGGGCCACCCTAATAGTTTGGCGTTTATTTGTCCAGTTTTGTAATATCCATTTCTTAGATTTCTGACTCCATCCCGGTACAATGGATTTCACTGGAATCCCTTTCTTCCAAAGAAGCAACCCTTCCGAAAGCATCACATTCATTGGATTGCCCACAAGAAACCATGATTCTGAATACAGCAGTTGAGAAGATGCTACTTTAAGGTGAATGATAGCACAGGATCGGCCGCTGTGCAACCATCCTATCCGCTGACAGGGATGCACAGAGCTGGACCACAGAGCAGGACTAACTGCAGACAGGGCAAAGTATTCTCAGAGACATTATAAGAGAAGGGGACAAACCATCTGAAGAATGCTTGAGGTGACGGTTGTATGACACACATCCCGACCCACTCCCCCGAAAGCCAATCATCTGCTTTATAACAGCTGAACCAGGAAGCATTTCGAGCCAAGTGCTGCTGCACTGAAACAAGCGAACCGTTAAGATCCAAAACAGTTCCAGCAGACTTGGTGGCAGGAAGGTGCAGGTGCAGATGGACTCGGAATGAGAGCTAATCTTTTCCTCTCCACTGAGTTTAGTTGACTGAAACAGAGTGTGACAAGTTGACAGTTCCGTCTAATATCAGCAAAGTGCTGCGGTGGGATGAGCTGATGGCGTTACATCACCTCAACCAACAAACTTTAACTGATGATTCAAAACATGGAGTTAGTGTCAGAACTGTGCCACACGGAGGAACAGGGACCTCAAGGAGAGGGACCCAAATGCAGGCAGGGACCAGGAGCAGAGACTGGCAAACAGATTATTTGTAAAAGAGAAAGAGCAAAGGCTTACAGGTAGTGGAGGCAGGCAAGGTCAAAACCAGAGTCAGTCCGGCAACCAAATCCAAAAGGAACGGGTGAAAGGCAAAGTCCACAAACAGGCAACAGCCCAAAACTAGGAAGGCACATGAACACACGCAACGAACTGAGAGCAAAGGAAGTGACGCAACTTATATAAACTGGGGAGTGCAGGCAAACAAGGCACAGGTGAAATCAATGAACAAATCAGAGACAGGAAACAAGTACACAGAAACACAAGGGGGGGGGGACTTTTCAAAATAAAACAGGAAACCGAGAAAAACCAAGGAACTCAAGGGTGCCCAAGCCCCCTTTCTGGCCTTCCGCCTCTGTTTAAGCGGGCTGTCATTCCTCAGTGTCAGAACGAGGTCAGGTTTCATTCAGCTTTCACAAACTTGGAAACCCTGAGGCATTTAAGTGATATTACATCCGGACTGTTATACTATATATTTGCATTAATCGTTTGCAATAACCACAAATCTTTTCCTATACTTAACACACGAAAAAATGAATACTGAGGTTTGCATCATCCAATATTGACATTTTCATGTGGCGGCATAATGGATGATATATGGATCAGAGTCGAAATATCATCCACCGGTCCACTTTACGGCTCTTCCCCACTGATCTGATGCATTTCTGCCAACTGTGTTTTTGGACTGCGGCTGCAGTGACGACAGCTTGAAATGCATTCACCGAACTCTTCATCATTTCCAGCTCTGGTTCCAGTTTTCTTGGCTTTTCACACAGGCAACACAAAGCATCCTTTGCAAAGTAACAAACGAGATCAGCAGATCAGATCAGAGTCTTCTGCTCAGGACGCTTTCAACCTTGTACACCTTGACTCGAAAAGTCTATGAAGTCACATGGAAGGAGGCACAGCAGGTACCTGGAGTTCGCTAAAGGTATGACTGCAAACAGGTAAAGCAGCTGTGATATACAGCAGTTAGATTGAAGACTTTGAGGTTTCAGCAGCAGGGGATAGGAGGGTGAGTTGAACAACATCAGTGGTTCTGCTGCTCGGAAACTGGACAAACTGAAATCTCATGTCCGGGTCACAACCCCAACCTCAGCAGAGAGGTGGTAGGGGTGGATGGACGGTGGACATAGGAAAGTAGCTGTGTGTCCTCACTTTGCACTTTCTGCCCGGATAGTGCTTCAAGACATTCCAGTTAGTCTGTTCCGATAAACAGCAAACAAAGTATGTTGACGGGGAACGCTTTACTGATCAACGTTTTGCAACGAGTGTTAATGCACAGCATTTCCTCATTATATTAATATTTCCTTTAAAACGCGCAGCAGTGTAATTTCTAGGCGTCATCGCTGCCCACAAACTATTTCGCCGTAAGTGCATTGCTGTTCAAGTGCGTTGCAAACGTCGTAATTATGAACTGAGTGCATATGAACACCTGAACAGTTAAGTGGTTACTAATATATGGAAGATCTACTGAGGTTTTACTAAAGTGTTTGCTCTTGAACGCACATCTTAATTCTTATTTCTGATCAATCCAGCTGGAGCGCGTCGTGACGCTGCGTGTTCTGCTTCTCGCCTTTGATGCAGAACTTAGAAGAAGTGCTTTGGGTCATCAACAGGTAGACACACACTTCCCCGCGATCACGCACAGCCACACTCGTGCGCACACACACACATGCTCGAAGCCATCAGTGTGACCGGCGACCCTGTGACCTTGTGAGCGTTAGTCTCGATTCTGGCACTTAAGCCTTCTCTGTCTTTCTTCAAAGGCTGGCTAATGCTCTCCCCGAGGGTAAACACTGGCACAAACTGGCCCCCACCTCCATTTTTCTTGTCTGTTCCTCTTTCCCCTCTATCTCTCTCTCCATATTTGTGCTTTCCTCCTCCTCCGCTGGTTGGCAACTCCCTCCTTCTCCACCATTCCCAAATCCTCTTTTTCTCTTTTTTCACTGCCCTCCAATATCTCACTCTTTTTTCTTTCTGTCCCTCCTTATTCCCAGTCGTGTGCACCCCCCCCCCCAACTCCCCTCCTTCCTCTCCTCTCTACTTTTTGCATGGTGTTCGGCGGGGGAGCCACGAGGCAGAGAAATAATTCAAAGTCTTTGCATATTGCAGGCGCTCTGGTCAGCGGCGGAGCCCCGTTGCACTGACACATTAGTTTATCTGGACTGACCCAGCAAACAGCCTACGCCATGACAAATAGCCTGGATGCTGGTGCACAAACACACACGCACACACACAGAAAGCAAGAAGACGGGCATATGCAGAACACACACTCTGCTGTCTGTGGGTCGGGAAGCATGCGTGCCTGCGGAGCAGACAGCTTTAAAGAAATCTCCAACCGAAAAAAGGAGGAGGGAAAAAAACCCCAAATGAAAGCAGCGAGGGAGAGCGGGAGTAAAAATAAAGATAAAAAACTGGAGAGATGTACTGTAGCATCCCTTTAGGTAACAGAGTGATTTTCTGCATTGTTTAATTTTTAATCACTTTGCCTTGCCCAACATTCCTCAGCTCTTTTTTGCATATTCTATATATAAATATATAATTAATGTCTGAGAGGCAGATAAAAGAAAAAAAATACAATTCTCACCAGAGCGGCTGGGAATCATTTGTTGTTCTCGAGAACAAATTAATGCCAACGATAAAAAAAAAAAAAAAGTGGAGTTGCTGAGGCCACGCTTTTTTCACCCCCCCCCCTCCTTTTTGTACAAGTTTCGCACATCACATGTTCCTTTGTTCCACGGGCGAAGCTTAGCTGGTCATTTTGGAGCAAATCGTCTCCCGGAGGCGGGCGGGTTACAGGCGGGCGGCTGCTGTAAGCACCGCTGGGAGGACGGAGGAGAGCTGAGGCTGGAGCTGCCGGGATGGTGCTGCTACTGGTGATGTGCTGGATGCCAATCATGTCAGCAGCACACGGCTGAACACAACTTCTCACGCAGACAGTTACTAATGTTTCGTTACTGTCCCCGTTATGACCCTGAGTCACATTCGTATTCCTCCTATGCTCTGACTTAAAGTGTGTGCAGCTGTAATGTGCAACAAGCAGCGCCACACGATTGGTCTGTTTGAAGGGATTGCTGCCTCTGGATTGGACAAGCTGTGTCCGCTGCATGTGCTGTTCCACCATTGTCGACATGTCTTGCCCGCAACCCAGTTTCAAATTATCATTATAAACGTCTGTCCTGTGACGCCGTCTGTGTTTGTTTGTCACAAAGTTAGCCTGAGCACCTTCCATCAGCCCTGCGTTGCTGCTCTCCATCCGTGCATCCATGCCCTCCAGCTGTCTCGTTTTACATCCAGCCACTCCCTCCTGCCCTGCACTAACCCCTTTTCCCGCATTCCCCTCCTGCCCACACACTCACCTGCTTCCCGTTCCCTAATCAGCCTGGCAGTATTGTTACCAGCCCATTTCCACCCACACTTTGCCAGGTTGTCAATGCTGCTTCGTTGCCTCATGCTTTTGCTTTCTAGTCTTCTGAACCAGGTCCTGTAAAATTAACAGAACCTGAACCAAGAACTGAACCTGCTGCCTTTGGACTGTCCTGGTTTTGAGCCTCGACTGGCCTGTGTTTCATATGATCCCGTGTTCTTCTTCTAGCCAATAAATCACTGAACTCTTCCAGTTTACCTTGACCGGCTGTATTTGCGTCACTCACCTGCATGACACATAGTCTTCACTTTATTACTGCAGCGTTTCTAATGTTAACTTCCCACAGATCACTTGTGAGTGGTGGCGAAGGGAGCCACAGGAGTGACATTTCCACATCGCTTTGTTCGGTATGCAGATCGACAAATGGTCAAAATTGCAGAGGCTGAGTTATTCTGACACTAGTCTGAGTCAAGCTCTGCAAATGTTCGACCCTGCGTTTGATGCTCATGTCTACATGTGAAACATGTGATCTTGCAGGCCTTGCAGGACGAGCTCATTGGTCCATCGCTGTCCATCTCTTGGTGCAGGCTGGCTGAGGTGACTGGCGATGCCGAGCTTACTTTGCAACTTTCCACACTTTTGTTTATAATAATGTGCATCTGTGTATTGTATTGTAAACACTTTCAAAAACTTAATGTAGGTTTTACTCGATTACACATTATCCTTTCATAAAATGTTCTGGTTTGCTAAAACAGGCTTCACTTTGAATATTTAAATATTAATCTTGTGTTAATGTACATATATATACACACACACGTCTATTTAGATTATATTTAACGCTGGTATCTCTGATGCTCAGCTGAAACCCACCCGTCCCCCTTTCCCTTCAATTCCTGGCTTTTCTCCCTCTCGCTCTTTGAACTGTTGGAGCAGCGAGGCTCAGGGTGTTAGCGGGGAATTTGTCCGGCTTTGACAGGGCCGAGTCGTTTTTCCTCAGTGCTCTTTGAAGATCGGCCGCTTATCGACACCAGGGCTAAGCGCCGGCCCTCTGAGCTCCGGTTCCGGCACCGCTGGGAACGCGGTGAGGCTAGCCCGCATCACGATCTGGTCACACACATGCGCACACGCTGCACGAGCACCGCCCGACGCTCAACACACTGAACCTGGAATGAATTCATCGCAAGTACACACGTACATGCTTGCGTACACAAAGAATGAATTGCGGCAAGGCGCGCAAAGATATGCATGTAAAGAGGACACGCGTGCATTCACAAATCACGCACACAGGAAGACATTTGCAAGAAAGATGTAGTGACATTTGGATGTGTGGGGAAAGAGATAATGGGGATGATGGAGATATGGGCACAAGCATATGCACACACACACACAAAAACACGAACACATTCACACACTAACCTTTTCCCTTGGCATACAAGGGAGGAAAACATAGAAATGCTTGCAAGAGGAAGATCAATGGGGCTTTGTGGCCTCATGGTGTGAAAGAGGTGAGCTGAGGAAGGTGGAATTTCATATTGGGATCTAACATCTATTGTGGAGAAGGACCAGTGCTTCAGTCTGCACCTCAGGTTCAACGCACAACGTTTCCCCGTTGTGGCTGTGAACCTCAACCTGCTGCATCGTCTTCCAACCAGGGAAAAGTTTTAGTTCAGCGTGCTCTTTGATCACTTTAAAGTTGAAATACAATACGACCACGGTCATAATCCAAACTTTGAGAAGATCACCACTTAGCATTGTGTGGAGTACACAATGTTGCCAGAAGGCCAAGAGCGTCGGGTTTTGAGCACAGAATGCCCTCTAAGGTTTAATGTGTTTCATCAAAAAGCCAAGCTTTTGGTCCATAGACCTTCACCGGGGCAAATACTTGATGAAAGCTAGTGTGAACCCGTAACTTTTGATTGACATCCCAAAGAGAACACTTGTGCTTTTTAATGCAGAAAGAAAATACTATTCACAATTGTTATTTCCAAGGTCCTAAAACAGAGCTCTACATTTATATGAAAAAGTGTGAGCTAAACAATACAGAAAGACATCAGGAGATCAAAATAATGCGTATCAGAAGTAACTGGAGGGAAAGAAGTACTGCACAAACACTGGGAAAATGGGCCATAAAGTGCAGTACCTACAGCCATCGAGCACATCAGTAAACATCATCTGTAGCATAATGCTCATATCAGTTCAGATTAAGTCTGTAGAGAGCCCGACGTGCAGATCAGCTCCTCACTCCTGTCCCCTCAATGATTTGACTACCGTCTTTCTGTGGAAGGCCCAACGAGGCAAGGACACTCCATGCACCAGTCGGAGGGACCTGAAGCCCGCTGGACCTGTCACCATTCAGCCGCAGAGGTGGAGCAAGCATAATCACGCAGATGTGCAGCTCTACAGACTCGTGCCAGAGAATATGCCAAGGAGAAGCGACGCTTCTCTGGAGGCCTGTGGTGGAGCGGCCGCGTGAAAGGGGATGTTCTTTCATTTGCCACATATTTGTATGTGGACTACAGAAAGAACAAGGACGTGGAACAAATCCACGTACACAAAAGCAGTGCGAGCAAGCAAAATGTGCCAAAGTGCATTGCCGATCCGATCTGAGTTTACATAATCTCGACGTCAGCCTTCGTTTTGTCTTTTCTTCAGGCTCTGCAGAGGGGAGCGATAAGTCACAACTCTTACGATGTCAGACACTCCTGGTGAAGAATTCCAGTTTTTTTTTAGCCACACCTGAACTGCCCCTGAGAAGCAAGAAGTGAGGCCACGGCTTTGCATGTGTAAAAATTCCTTTCAAACAAGAAATCCTTCGCAGTCACCTTCCATCGACACAAGGTATGTTATATCTTTCATGTGACCTAAAAGGAGACGCAGACCGTGTCACAATGAGCAAGTCGGCCTTGGCTGTAAAATGCTAATAATGGAATGGCTTAGACTATCGTCTGGAAGAAGATTAGAGTCCAAGGCTGAAGCCAGGAGAAAGGCCGGTAACATTTGATAAAGACCGAGCGGAGAAAGGCAAGGTAACTTAAAGAGGAGAGGGTAAAAGAGGGATATCTGAGGATTTCAGGGAATGATAAAAAGCCGGGGATTGTAGAAGTAGAAAGACTAAACTAGCTTTATCATTGTGGAGGAATTTAAAGCAGATGAGGTTGAGAATCTCACACGAAGATTGTCAAAGACGCGGCGGAAATATTTCGATGGCTGTTGACGTTCGCCTTTAAAAATTAACTTTCACCTTCTCATTGCACTCTTTTACTGCCTGATTGGGGACGATGCTTTGAAGATAAAGGGTCCCAAAAATGAATTTCCCCTTCATTATCTATAATCTGTTCCCATGCACGAGATGCCAGCGCAATTTGAGCTAAATCTGGCTATCAGAAGGAGGACGGGCACAGACAAAAAAAAAATATATATAAAAAAATAAAAGTGCAAACGAGAGAAATAGAAAATGTAAAAAAGATAAAAATGTCCATACGTTTCAGAGGCCGGCTATCTCTCCTGCTCACTTTCTCTCCCAGCTTCTGTCTGTGTCTCTCTCCCTCTCTGGTTCCACCACTGACCCCACTCATTAAAGCTGATTAAAACTTTTCCAGAGAGCGCTGTTTGCCCTCAGAAGACGATAACCTCTACAAGGCTGCTACATAAAAGAATAATAGCCGACTACAAAAGAGGGTTGGACAAAGAAAAAACCCCTTCGCCCGGGCCCAGCAAGGCCCCAATTGGAACATTTTAGAAAATTAATGAAATTTTAGATCAAATGAATTATAAATTAAGGAGAGGGGAGAGGAAAAAAAAAAAGGATGAATAAGTCATAAGAAAATGTACTCTTGCTATCAAACTGTAGGAACATGTTATCCTCCACCAGGCTTGAAGAAACAGGGTCAGGTTCAAGCCATGCGGATTGGGAGGAAAACAAAGGTTCCCGCTCGCTCGGCTTTGAAGATAATTGTTGCAACCGTACTTGAAAGGGGACTCTGGCCCCGGCCCCTACTGAGACTCAGTCGCCGCTTTTGTTGTTTTGTTGTTTGCCGTTGTTTTTTTGTGGCGCAGCGGCAGTGGGGGATTTGCGACATGTGGGAATGCTCCTTTTTAACAGAAATCACATCAAATGCGCGCGCGGGCTTGAATGCGTGGCACTCGGGCTCCTTCTATCTAATTAATAAAATCCCTTTTAATGTGGCATTAAAAATAAAAAAAGGAGGCAGCGTGGCGGAGGGTGTATAAATTGCTTCGTGCGAAGTTGGGAGCCTTGGAAAAGTTGTGGTTTGTCGGAGGTTTGGGTTGTTTTTTTTTTCCTTTTTCTTTTCCGTGTGTGAGGCGGTGGCTGCCGTGCGACATGACATTATCAGAGACGCGCGTGACTCCCCTCGATACTTGTCATGTTCGCATTAGGAGGCTGTCAAACGCGACTCTGAAAAATTCATACGGGCGAGAGCTCGGCCCGTGTCAGCTGTCATTCGACGCTGGTAAATCTAAGGTTACATGTTGCCGAAGTGTTGGTTGAAGTACTTAACAACAGCGCACTCTGTCTGCTCCACACACACACGCACACACACGTACATACAAGGCGTGCCGCGAACCAACACAGCTGAAGGCTGTTAAATGGATCATTAGCAGTGAGCTGAAGAGGCACTCAACCTTTCTGCAGCAGGGGTCAGAGGTCATGGGCCTGAGGAAACAAACCACTCTGTGATCAAAGGGTGGTCGACACTGGTCAGCCCTGCTGAGTTCATTCACTTTTATAAGCCAACCTCTGCTGGTTAGTGTGTGTGTGTGTGTGTGTGTGTGTGTGTGTTTGCGCTCTGAGGGAACACAATCCGATTTTTCATTTCCAAACTTTTTTCCGATACTTTTTTCTCTTTTTTTTAAATTTTTTTTTTAACACTTCATAACAATAGCTTATCATTCTTAATGACGGCTAATAATAATAACACACTGCGGTTAAATATTGATGTGAGAGAATAACATGGTCCATTGAAGTCTCTCCATCTCTCTCAGCTTGACCCACACATTGTTGTTCTCATCGTATCTCAGTGCTGTGGCTGCCGAGCCTCCAAGACACAATTCAAAGGGCTTATTCTGTTTGACCATGAACGCCGAGCAGTGAGGGTGAACGCTTGAAATTCTCATTAACACCAGCAAAGCACTATATTCAGCAAATGACTCACTGCTCAGCCTTGATCCGACTGAATCCGTCAGAAAATCGCATTGTTGTTGTGGCATTGTTGCCGGACTGGAGATGTGTGATCACTACAGCCATTCTCTCCACCAACATTTGGACTCTAAGCATCTTCTCGCCTTGGGCCCTCTCAGACTGCGATGGCATTGATACACGCAGAATGAGCTCAATGAACGCGTTGCTAACAGAGGTTGGCATTGTCTCCGTTTTACAAAGGGGTGCCGATTGTGACACGGGCGGCACGGGCGGGGATTGATGGCACAAAGGAGCGGCGCCTCCTCACCTGACTTTGGTGTTAGCTGAGTTCACGACGACTGGGACAAACTACATTCAGCTATTACCTTATTCATCGCCGTGAAGACAAAACAGTGACGAGGTGACAAAGCTTGTTCCCGTGCAGCAGCTTCGACAAAAGGGGTTTGACCACAATGGATTCGAAGAATACAACCTTTAACAAAACAGACTCTGAACTTCTATTGGGTGCGCAAAGAGGAGATGAAATTATACAAATAATGTTAATCCACGACTCGTCTCGTCCGCTGTAGAGAGTGAGAAAGTTAGAGGGAGTGTGAAAGCTCTCACAGCTTATTCAGCCTCCCTGTCTTCTGTATTATAAAGTTTGTTGCACAAATACAGCAATGGATCTACACTGTTGACGTCTGAGTTCACGAGTTTGTTCTTTTTAAACTGTGGTTTTCATTGTCTTTAGATCTCGTTGCCCTGTCGCTGTTTCACTTAAAGTATCCGAGGGCTGCGCTGTTAGAGTGCTGTTGTTTCCGTGCTAAGTGATACCTTTAGTCGAAACCTTTTCATTGTACGCCCTTTGTAGCTTTCAACTGAATATGAATATAGTACGCTAATCAGATTGTGGATGATGAGGCATAGACTATCCATACGTGTGCATCTCCTCCAGAGTAAAGTGAAGGTAGTGAACAGAGGAGGAAGGTGAAGTGAGGCGTTCAGGAGTACAGAGACCGGTTGATAATGACCTTTTTGCAGTAGCAGGTACCTCGGTCACACTCCCCCCGAGGTGGACAAGTTGCTCAGGTTCACTCCAGTGCACCAATCAGCACGTTCCAACTCCTGTGATCACAGGGACACAAATAAAAACATACAAAATGACTAAAACTCACACGGACTACTGATGTCACGACTCCTGATCATCACAGTGTTCGATCACGTGACTAAATCTAATTAGTAGTTGCATTAAACAGGCTGGCCACCTGGCGTAGCGAGCTTACCTTTGCCTCACTTGTCATCCTCACCCTTTACATTTAATATAAATATTTAATTTTTGCATTGAAAAACTGAGCATAATAGAAAATTAAACTAACAGCAACTTGTACTTGCTGACAAAGTTTTACACTAGATTACCCACATAAGGGCAGGGTCTTCTTCTCCTCAGATCCTCAGTAAAGGCGGTGAGGTAAAGAGGAGAGAGACTGGGTGAAAAAGGCCTTTTTGCACCGACAGGTACCTCGGTCAGAGCCCGCGGGGGCTGACATGTTATTCCCATTTGAGACAATAACCTGCCCTTTGAGCCTTCCTGCAGCGCGTGTGTGTTTGACAAAGAGAGTGTGTTGGATATTGTGCTCGTGCTGGAGCATAATAGAGAGAGCCAAAAGAAAACATTCCTGTCCCGATCGCACCCCGACGCGTGTTTGTGTGTGTGAGAGGGGCGAGAGAGAATGACAGCGGATCCCTCTCTCTCCCTCTCGTAGCCAGCGTGCACACCGAGACAGGAAAGAAACGAGGTTAACAATAGATAATCGGACATGGGGTGCTAGTCTTCCTTACAATAGGCCGTCGCTGGCTCTCACAGCTTGTTACCGTATGCTCCTCAATAATTAATGTGCTCCTCCCTGGATGCTCTGCTACATGCCAAGCTTTGATATAAGGTTACTGCGCTTAGGGTCCCACCACAGGAGCGGCGGCTGCTCTAACAGCTCGGCTTTTCATGTCTTTTTGGTCTGAAATGCCCATACAGGCTCTGGTCAAAAACATGGTCGAGTGACTAATCTTTTACAGTCAGCATTTCCTTTATGATATAATTGTCTTGAGTTTGTCATTTTGTCTGAGCTGTTGGAGTTGTACTTGGGGAGAAAACAGGTCACGTGGGGTCTGTGGGTTGCAGCCATGAAGATGTTTAACTTTTTTTTTTTTTTTTTTTTCCCCAAAAGTTTGCATTCAAAGCGTGAGGTGGGTCACAATCAAATCCGTGCTGTGCCAACAATCGAAGATCTGAATTCACAATTAGCAAATGTGTTTCTGTAAGGTCAAACAATGAAGTGATAATAAGTAAATCAGTTCAGAATAACGGTCTAACGTATTTAACGAGACCATAAATGACAGAAATGATGATTCTGTTCTGGTTCAGGTCATTCTGTAATTAGATTAATTAATTAACATATATTGTCAAAGGGAAATATGAAATATAACCATAATATTGTCAACATTATAATATTTTTACACTTCCAATATTCCAAAACCAACCAAAATAAGTAAAAAAGGGCACAACTTCTACTTCTGATGTATTTTAGCAGATATGTTTCTCTAATTTCAATGTTTCCATATTTTGTTGGGTCAGAATCTCAAGGCTCTGTTTGGTGTCAGCGAAGGTGCACCACAGCTGAATGGTTAAAACTGTGCATGCAACGTCATGTACGACATAAATCCTTTTTTTTTTTTTGTCCTTCCTTTATAGGATGTTATAAACTGTCATGACAGGGTCAAAGCAGCGAGAGTGATTGGTCGCGTCTGCCACAGCCTCTAATTCACCCATCTATAATGTATGTTAATATATTCTTTCTGAATCTTCCCCTTTGCCCAAATTGTGCCACAGGTGCACCAGTGGAGCTCGGCCAAAAGTGTGTTTTGGCACACTCCCGATGCAGCGGGCAGGGCGCGCTTGCCTGGGATATGGTCGCTCCAGTGGGTTCGTCAAGGTAAAACCTCCGTGACCCCCGCCGGCGTCTTGTGGAGGAAGCGGTATTAAAGCAAATGCTCTGACAATCTGAGGACAGACAGGATAGACAGGGCACATCAGTCTGAATATAACACAATACCAAAACACAAAACACCACAAACCAGTGGTAACAGGCCAATCCTAAACTGCATTCTATTAATACCATGCTACCACACATGTTGTCAAACCACATGCAACCATTAATGCTAATTATATATTGACAGATGACTCCAGTGTATGTTTCAGAAGTGTGGTCGTCAGGGCTACGATTAGCATGCCAGGCTAAATCCCTTCTGATTACCAAGTGGAATACAGGTTGATGGATCTTCCTGAATGCTGAATGTCGTAAAAGGACAGATGGCTTAGTTTAAATCTCTATATACTGTTATTGGATAGTGGCTGTAGAGAGAAAGATTCAAGGTCCCTTTGACACATTGGAACCGGGAAGACGCAGCCCATGGTTGACATCTTAACCTCTAAGTCGCCGGAGCGTCCCAGTTAATGCTATCGCGTGATGAAAATGGTAAAAAGGGCTTGTATAAACCCTCACTGTTGGACAGGTTTCAGTCCACAGTCCCTGCAGTAGTTGACAGTGCTCTGCAGCTGTGGTTCAACTGGTATCTTGAGAAACGCCCACTCAGAGGCTCGAGGCGAAGAAACAAACACGTCCAACGTTCTTTTTGGCAAAAGAATCAATTTTGTTACGCAAAAAAAAAAAAAAAGAAAGCACTCTTCCTAAATGTGACATTCATGTTGTTTATTTTGCATCTAACTGTACGTACAACCGTCACTCAGACGGCCCCCCCCCCCCTTCACGAGCATCTCACACAAATGCCTACACCGAGATGACCTCCTGACCGAGGGGAAAACATTTGCGACGCTGCCGCTCCCCAGAGAGAAACTTTAAGATCGACTGCTATATAAAGTGTGAAAACTGTAACAGGAAGTTGGCAGGCCCCTCACTGTTCTGACATATGCAGAAAGCCCCCTACGCACAGGGATCTGTCAGTCAGTTTCAGGGGCACAGCTGCAGCAGGGCATGGGGAGAATTAGCCCCCTACTGTGCCCCCCACACCCCGCCCGTCCATCTCCACCCATCAACCTTCCCTCCCACCACCGCTCATTCTTCCGTTCGCCCCCTAACTGAGGGGCCTTCTTTTCCTTTGGCCTAATCATGGAATTTCTCCAAATAATATGGTTTATTTTAGTAACGGGGGCGGGGGTACGAGTCAGGCTCATCAAGCCTTTCTGCTTCTGCCGTTTTAATTCCTACTGTACGTGCCGCAGAGAAATGAAGTGACAGGGAAATACATGCCTGATGGTACGGAAACGAGTCAGAGGGAACACGACTAACTTTTTGGTCAAGTGTCTTTGCGCACTTTATCGATGACTTGCTCGGTTTGGACCTCTGCTCCGAACATCCAAAGTCACGGTGGTGCTCCATTCCCTCCTCTTACATATTGCAATCCAGAGATGGACAGCAGATGAAGGGATGACTGACAAGTGGATGATAAATACGTGAAACGTGCGTGCCGAGGAGCGAAGCAGTCATTTCCTCTGCTTGCAGTCCCTGAGAGCGAGAGGAACCAGTGGCCATCTCTCTACACCAGGGATTACGTCGGTCAGCTTTTGTGTGTGTGAGGGTTTAGGGGTTCACACCAGATTAGGGACTGGAGGATTAAATTAGGAGACTTCAAGAAAATCCCTCAGACGCCGCTCTGTTTATCCCCGTGTAGGCAAACACCAGTTTAACTTACAGCCATAAATACTGTCGTGCGTATCAGCGGTCAAAGTACATTAAGTACTTATGCACTTTTAATTAGCGGAAAGGGTATTTTGATCAAATGATGTTGCAGCAAGAGAAGGGAAATCCCGACATACTGTTCTTTAGAAAACATTCTCCCTGGGCCTCGGTTACACTGGATTCATCTGCTAACTCTCTCAAGTTGGCAGACTGTCAGAAAGTTAATGAATTCTTAGAGGATTATTGATTTATTTTGCCTAAAACTAGCATGTACGAGTCTGGTGGAAATTTAGAACATTCTGTGAAATGCAAACACTCGTGTAGTGCAATCAGTTAGCTGGTAACGCTCACAAATCTGTCGTATCCACTGTAAAACTGAGGGAAGTGCGTGAAAAAGCAGAGCAATTCAGTTGTTCCCTGAGCTTTTCAATGCATTTTGCCAGGAGGAGCATGATCACACGGTTAACAACACCGTGATTCATATCATATTTGCACTTCACTCCCCGCACGTTTCGTGGCTTTCGCAGCGTTTTTTTCCATCGACTCGGGAGAGCTTGTGTGCGACAGGCCCGTTAGTACTCCTGCGTTCAAATCCAACATTTCCTTTCATGTGAGGCCTTGCGCCACATGGCTGACCACAAACCGGCCTCCAAAAAAATCTCTAAAATAAACATACGCGCTTTCTTTGAGCGCGTCTCGATATCCATATGTGGCGCTCCGGCCCGCGTTTTACTGAAAGGCCCGGGACCCTTAATGACCTTGACATCTTATGTTTAAGCAAAGAGGATTAAACCACGTTTTATACCTTCCATTTTTTAAAGAAAGCATCCGTCCACCAAATCAGAGGGTGAACGCTTGCAAACCCAAACACTGGACCGCATAATGACAGCCAAGGCCTCTGGCAAAGAGGCCACAGAGGTTGTAAAATAATGTGGGGAGGGCTGGAGTGAGGAATGACCAGTGCTTAAGTATGGGTTTCCTTCTGTGTTATACACGTCTTTATGTGTGCGCAGGCCTTGTGATCAGCGAGCCCCGGAGTGAAACGGTCGCCTCAAATAGAGCACAACAAGCAGCTTCATAAGTCAAAGCCTGAGAACCGTGTGACAATGTGCAGCTCAGCGGGAAGGGAGGTGATACCACGCGGGCGCCCGGGCAGGAAACAGGGATCCTCCTCTGTATTTCTAATCCAACCCGGACCGACGTGCTCCTGGCAAATCGTGCTGCAGGTTCAAGCAAATGAGAAACTCTTCATCCAAGCGCGGTAAACATCTGCTCCCTGACATTTACTTGATTTTGGGAGGGGCTTTTGAATGACATCCAATAGCAGGCTTTGATCATTTCTGATTAGCGTTTGTGGTCAGAGTTTGGACAGTCCTGTGTGGCTTTCCATGACATCCACAAACCAGTCTCCTCCAGATGTACATTGCAGGAGGAAAATCACTGCGATTTCATATACTCGGTAAGATACAGTCATGATGTTGCTGGCACCTCCGGACAAGAGGTTTACCGACGCACCAACAGGATCTGGAACAGTAGTGTTCCTGGTGTTTGGTTGGTTTCCCTGGAATTTGTAAGGAAATCATTTCTTTTGTTTAAAAAGTAAGTGACTGTAGCGAGATCCCGGCCAGCTTTACTTATTATAAGCCCCTGTTCCTAAAAGCAATATTGCAGTGTAGGTTGAACATGTCTCACCATTATAAGGGGGCCAATGGATTCAGACGGATTAAGTTTGTGCCTCGAAAATGCAAATTAGATGGTTGAGCACCGCATGACGAAATGTGTTCGGACAAAACATACATGTGGTGTGGACGTGGTTTTTACAGACATCACAGTGGACATTAATAAAATGTCCTGGCAGCGGTTCATCTCACTGTAGAAAGGCCCATAAAGAAAATGATGTTGAGTGTAAGGATCCACAGAGGGTCTATAGCCTGTTTCTCTAGGTATTTTTTGTTGAATATCTTTATTAATTTAAATTATATGTAAATATGGTGAAAAATACCAATAGGAATACAGAATACAATGGGCTTCACTAAATAAACACTGGTGCGAGAAACAGGAGCATTAAAAACATAAAAAAAAAATAGTAAAAGATCCCTCTCTAAAAAAACAAACAAAAAAAAACTTATTTAGCCTTAAATTTAAAAAAAAAAAAAATTTGGACACCCCCCTATTATTTTTCATACAGCCCTTAAGAGATATTTTTTCTGGAGAGCTGCATGTTGTTGTAATCCATGCATAAATGTATGTGCACAATGTTTGCCATGGACATCTATGTTATGCAAATGAAGGTGCATCACGCCTAAATGAAGAAAACCTTCAATGTGCCTTCTGTTCTGAGCTCACTTAATAACCACAAAAGCTCCTTGAGTGGCAAACGAAGGACAGATTGCGCCAAAACCAATTATTGCGCCTTTGTTTTAGCGGTTGTTAAGTCCACAGATCTCCTAAGAGCCGGGGCGCTGTTTTGATGTCTTTGAGTCAGGGTTGTTGGTGGATGGCATTAGCCACAGCTACAGCCACAAAGAGCCAGGCGGCGATGGGGCCCGAGCCTCGGTCCAGATGGCACGCTGCCACCGCGACCTTGTCAGCACCTGCTCCCCAGGCACTTTGTCCGGGCATCGCCGGCGGGAACTGAGACGGGCACATCATGCCACCCCATCGCCATGGCAGCTAATGAGTCCCGTGCCCGCTTAATTAAGGAAACCAGCTTAATGCAAGAAAAAGGGGAGGCGGAGGGGGTGACATTAAAAAAACCCCCGAAAAAAACGCAGCATATGCTGGACTGCAACCAAAACAACAGAAATAAATAATTAGCCCCCGAAAAAGGGAGTGATCGCTAGAGCCAAAATATCATTAAAATTTGAAATGTAAATCTCCTTATCGGCCTCCCAATGTCACGAATTAGCACTACAGCTCGACGCATTAAATCAAGGCTAAAAATATTCAATTAATAAATGAATGAGTGGTGATGAACTTTTGATTATTTTGGGCTACAGTCCAAGTGTACCTTATCAGGGAATGTCACCTTGGACTAGGCCTCGTTGGTCTGTTAAATAGCGTCAGAGCATCCTTCTTTATCTGCTTATTTATTTCTTTTTCTTAAAGAGCACTCCATATCGCGGAGTCTCTCCGCCGAGACGGGGGCTGTCCGTGTTTATGCCTGATTAGCCAAAGTACCACAACATGCACTTGCTTTTGCTCCAGCGAAAAAAGGCAATAAATCATTTAGATTTTATTAAACTCAAATTAAAGCCGTGTGCGTGTGATGGAATTACGCCGTTTAAAATGTTACACGTCAGCCCCGCCCCTCCCTCTGGATACACACACACACACACACACACACACACACACACACACGAGCCTACACCTTCTCCTCCTCCTCTGCCCTCATCAAGCGCACACACAGACAACCCCTACACTCCTCTGCTCTTATTATGCAGGACAAAAATGTCCCTTTAAGAATGTCAGCCAGTTCCAAAAACAAAAAAAAAAACAAAAAAAAGGGGGAGGCATGGAAAAAAAATAAAAAAACCCTGCGTCCCTCTACATCTGAGGGCCCAGAGAGAGGGGGAGGGAAGGGGAAGGAGAGAGGAGGAGGAGGTGGAGGTGGTGGTGGTGAGGGGGGGCTAATGTGCAAACTTGTTTCCGTCCTCTACGGCTCGCCCATCATTTATTCAGCAGCTCGGCGCTCGAGACGGGCCACTCGCATTTGCTTGATACTCAATTATACATTAGTGTACATCACTTGGCAATCTGTTCATATCAATTTAATTGGATTTTAATATTGCCTCTGATCTTGTTGTCCAATTAACAGTGCTGGCTGGCAATAAAGCAGAACCACACACTATGTGACACCTTTGATCCCCGCCATATGGAGCCCTTCCATTGATTACCGGCACCGCCACTGAATTTCACTCCCTCAATATGGCCTGTGATGAATGGAGGTGGAGGATATGTGTGGTGGTGGGGCTGGTGGGGTTGGTGGAGAAGGGGCGGGTGGGTGGGTGGGTGGCTGTGTGTGAAGGGGTGTGGAGTGTGAGGTATGTGTGGAGGCATCATCATCATCATGCCACCCCACTACACACACACACACACACACACACACACCCCAACTCCCCCTCAGCCACCACCTCCCTCCACACCCACCCAACCACCACTGATGTGATAAAAATTTCACTTCGCCGCGCAACTTCATTTATTCTGTTGACATTCGCCTCTGATTAAAAACAATAAAAAAAAGAGAGAGAGAGAGAGAGAGCGAGAGAGCGATTGTGCGACCATGCCCTGAATAGCATATGCAAATCGAACCCTGGGCATCTATCTTGTTGAAGCCAAGGGGACTGAATGACTGACTGACTGCCTGCTGCCTGCCTGGCACACTGGCACTGCCTCCACAGTGACAACACGTTCTAAAGCGACACCTTTTTTCTCACTACTTCTGTCCTCTGTCTTTTTCCCTTTCTTCTTTTGTCCTTTGTTTCTTTCCTTCTGCCCCCCCCCACACACACACCATCCCCTCCAATCTCTCTCTCTTCACCCCTCTACCATCTCCTCTCTTCCCGCCCTCGTCCTCCTCGCCTCTTTCTTCCTCTTCACCTTTGGCGAGGGCTGGCACTCGTAGAGCAACAGTCAGCAAGGAAAGGGGGAAGCAGGAGGAATGCAGATTATTCCCTCTTTTCATAAAAATGAGGCAGCGGAATGAGGGAAGAGGAGGTGGAGATGGAGCAGGAGGAGGGGAGGGGGCATCCATTTTTTATGGGGACTTACATGAGTTCTCAAAGTGGTAAACAATAAAAGCTGCATGGGAGGGGATGGAGAGGAGAGAGGCTCGCGCGGCCGCTGCGAGCCCCAGCCAGTAAGAGATGACCCGCGCGGAGGAAGCTGTGGTGAAAGTGTTACGCCAGTTTTGTTCACATGAAGCTGGAGGGCAGGCTGAGCTGGTGAGATGTGTGTGGGGTGCAGGGTGGAGATGTAGTGGGGTGGGGGGGGTCGGGATCGGGGGGGGTGGGGGCTGCATGGAACAAGGAAATGGGTTGGATGGTGGTTGTTTGGCGGGTGCGGTTGGGAGTACCAAATGCCCTAGTAAGACATCTGAAAGGGCTTTGAAGGAGTGTGTATATCTGTGTGTGTGTGTGTGTGTGTGTGTGTGTGTGTGTGAGTGTGCGTTCAAGACTGTGTTGTATTTGACCCAGTTCATATTAAATCGCACAATCCTAAGATAAGGAAAGGTGTGTCTTTATGTGTGTGGATGTGTGCACGTTTGCCTGCCTGCACACACTCCACGTGTGTGTGTGTGTGTGTGTGTGTGTGCATGTGTGTGTATGAGGCCTGGGGGCAGCGTGGAAGAGCTGATGTCTGGTCAAGTGGTCAAGACTTCTGCAGAGTCGATTCTGCTCAGGGCTATTGACTGACTAACCCTCATCACTGCGCTGCAACAAGGGAATGTACACTCATCTATCTATCTATCTATCTATCTATCTATGTGGCACACCCTGATGCTGACTGCAGCTCACCTACTTTGAAGGTTTCTACCAGTTATCTGTATCTGTGCCATTCGCTCTCTCTCTTTCTCTCTGTGTCCCTGTTTAAAGCACCACCGAGTAGCGGTCTATCATTAGAATAATTAATTGTTCAACCAAGTGGCGTATTCAGAGAGAGCCACTCGGGCAGAAGCAACAAGACAGCAGTTAGTGAGGAGGAGGAGGAGGAGGAGGGTGAAATCGAGCGTGAGGCTACAAAACACAAACAGGTTTTCCTGTTATGAGCCCGAGCAGGCGTGAAGAAGGAGAAAAAAATAAATAAATAAGGAAATTACGGCTCCTCGTGTGCGCTGGATGTGTATGATGAATAAATTAATCAAACTCATCCTCTGACCTTTTGAACCGGCACAGTGAAACTGCCTGGAGACAAAAAAAAAAAGCGCAAAACTCTCCTTTAACTCAGGGCTTTTTTTTTTTTTTTTTTGTCACCCAAACGCATATTCAGCCGCACGCGGCGCTGGAACATTCGGTATGAACAGTCGACTTTGATTACGTGCTGACACATTTAAAGCTGCATGAATTGGTTTCTTTGCCACTTGGGGGCAGCGTAATAGGCCGCAAGCACGACATTTGGCCTATTAACACCTTGTAAAATTGAGATGGCGATCGTGTCGGCAAACGTGTGCCTCTTCACTCAGTTGAAAGTGTGTTTCTGGTCACCTGATGAACGTGAGTCCACTGTTCACTCTCCGTTTAGCTGTTTTGGTTTCTGCTAGCTCTTGAGAAACCTACCTGGCCCTCTGACTGCTGAATCCTCAACCGAGGCTTCACCAGTTGTTCTAACTTTGTCTGTGTGGTGTTCAGTCGTGTACAGTGAGTTGGTCAGAGGCTTTCCACTGAAAATGGCCGCCTTCCGCGGCAGAAACGAGGTTAATGAGAGTGGAGTTAGTGGAGTGAGCTACAAAACCAATGAGCTAGAACAGACTAAACAGCTCCTCAGAGCGGAGAGTAACTGCAGGGATCACTTTTTCTGGATTGATCACTATGACTGACCCCTTTCGCATCGCGCGTATTTATATAATTCATTGTTATTCTAAAAAAATAAATTAAAAAAATCGGTCAGTGCAGCTGTTAGTATTCATGAAGCCCTGTCTGGTCCCATCTGTGGTGACTGGCGGCCACGCGCGTGTTCGCACGTGACGTAAGCTCATGCTCATCTTTCACGAGACAAAGGCCGCAATTTAACGCCGTCAGAGTGAGCAGTTCCCCCAAAATCTCTTAAACTGTCCGCGCTTGTCCATGCAGCTTTCCAATTCACATTCATTCCTGCGGGCCACTGCTGCCAATCTATAGCTCCTTTTTACAGTGATTTGCTCTTTAAACCCCCCATTCAGGACTTGGAATTAGCTCTTACAACTACATTTTCTCTGCGACTGGGAAGTCTGTCAATCTCAAAGTTGCTTTGGCAATGATCCAACCTGTGCTCTGCCTTTTCTCTCTGTACACTCCAGCCGCCCTGTGTGCACCCTATAACTTATGGCCTTAGCAGCCAGCAACATGTTCAGTCTAATAAAATATATAGCAGATGTAACATTTCACCATACTTCAACCTAAAGACACTTCTGGATCGCATGTATCTATTCCGTACTTCTCGACATTACACGGGGATAGATAGAGATACTTGGTGTGGGGCGGTCTAACTCCTGCAGCAAGTCTACTCCTGACTCAAAGTGAACAGCATTTTCTAAGAAGATGGAAGTAGTTGGAAGTGACACCTATTACCAGTACTATTACTGGTTCTCGGCCATGGGGGCAGAAGGTGTTGCTAATGTCATTACCTCACATATTCTGCTACTAAAGTCTGTTTGATTAAGTGTCACTTCCCAACCTCACTAATCAGGGAACTCGTGATTGGGGGTTTTATACAGAGCTGCACTGTTGCTGGCCACAGTACATGGAGGAGATAGAGACGGTGGATTTGATTGAACCGACCTGTAATATTGTGCAACTGTGCGATGCTTTGCGTCACAGTTTGTGTCGTCAACAAAAGTAACTGTTTCCATTAATTTGAGATCGTGTACCCAAAGTGTTGGGGGTCTGGAGAATGCATTTTTGGAATATATATAGATAGATATATGTTTATAGAAATTGGCTAAAATGTTCGTTTATTTGACTTTTTCCTGCGTCTCAGGTTGCTCACTGGACTATAAAGAATGACCGTCCACCAGAGGAGGAAGTTGCCAAAACATTCCAATACGTGGACAAAGCAACAATTACCTTTCCAGACCAGAGTCGTACTAAGTGCGGTGGTACATTTTGGCATGAATAACTTTAATGGATTATGATGTTGCTCTGGTGTTGAGATTAAAGTTTCATATCGACAGGTTAAAAGATGATGTCAGATTTCAGCAAACAATCCAGGTTGTAGTGATGGAAAACAACAGGTCTTGAGACCCTGAATGTAATTTGAAGCCATGGTTATGTTGCTGCAGGTGGTTCCTAAACGTGTCAGTCATGTAAAAACACAATCAACTCAGACAAAGAGACAGAGAAATAAAAAGGCTCATCTCCAGATTCGTTCAGCAGTTCCAAATACTAAATTTGAAAATTAGGTTGCTGATGTAAACAGGTTACAGTAAAGTGCTTTAAATCAACCCATCTGTATCACACAGTGCAGAGGGAGGCCCTGCTCTGTGTGATACCGATGGGTCGAGGTGGTGGTTGTTGGGGCTAGATATGTGGATGACGGGTGGGGGTGGCGGGGGGTGGTGGTTGGGAGTTGTGGCTGGGTGGAAGGGACGGGTACTCATCCTTTCTTATCTGCCATGTCGCCCAATCGATAACTAGGACATCTAGATAAGGCCTGGCAAGCCTTGTGCACACACAGTTATCCCACTGAACCACTGAAGGACACGCACACACGCAAACGCACGCACACACAAGCGCACGCAGCAGGGCTTCGCAGACTGCAAAGTACACAGGAAATTCTGACACATGCACGGCTTCATAAACAACAAAGAACGCTATAAGCACGCTCAGGCACGTTCACGCTCCTCTGCTTATACTTAAACACAAATGCATTCGCCTTCATGTGGACATCTAAACATCTGTCGCCTCCTAAAATCGCCCTCGCAGCGGTCCGCGGGTCTCGATACACATATCTGATAGATCTCAGAGTAGCGACTGCTTCAGCTCCTCCCGCCCTGCCCATCACCTCGCCATGAAATTTGTCGGTAAGCTGTGGCGTTTTCCGCTTGATCGGCCACCGACTATTTCCTCTGGTGGAAGGCACATCTGCTTTCTCCATCCAGACTCCAGCCGTTTGGGTCCCAGAAGGCAGTGTTAAATTAGCGAACACTGCAGCTTTATATAACGTTATGAACCGGCTATAATCTTGCTCTGACGTGACCCTGAGACCGTGCGGAGAAAGGCAAAAAGAGCGGCGGGCAGAGAATGCGAATGAATGCGTGCGTCTCTTTATTTCTGTTTATACGAAGGAGAATTCAACTATATTCCACTCGCACACTGTACATTGGACTCACTTGACATTTTTAATCTCTTTTTGATGGTACTAAGGCCATATCTCGCAGGAGTTCTTTTTGATCTTATTCTGAAATTCAGAGCAGCTCTTACTCTTTCTCTTTACCACTTCCTTCTCTCTCCACGCCTTTCTTTATATTATCAGTGCCGCCTGTGTGCAATTCTGCTAATGTGTGTGAGTACAAGCTTGTGCGTGAGTGTCTAAGTGTATGTGTGTGTGCAGCTGGATGACTGGCCAAGGTTTTTGAACACTAAGACCTGGATGAAAGATTGAAAGGCCCCTTGAAGCCCCCTGGAAGCCCCTTCAGCCAGCGCTGACACCCTCCAAGGGCCGAGGAGCTAGGGAAGGGAGATCAAAACCGGAGAGACGAGGCCAAGAGGTCGACATGAAGCGAAAGATCCGGGGAGCATCAACAGTCCAAGGAAGTATCTGTGGTCTCTGCAGAATTTCTAAAAGGGTCAGCGCAGTGAGCAAAAAAGGCATCAAAACCAGGAAGAGTGTGCTGCTGTGAAATGCCGGCTACTCCAGAAGAACAACGGGCTGAAACATAGCCCTGAGGGGCTCTGCCAGGCCCAATGGCACCCAATTCTTGTGATGGTGGGGGTGCTCTGAAAGATATCATGCTCGAAATGTTTTCAGATGCCTGTTGAATTCCTAAATTCTGAACTTTGGGTCGTCGAGAACAACACTGCAAAGCAACTTTTGAATGGGTTCTTTTGTATCGCAAAGGCATGTTGGAGCGACGGCGAGGGTTCATACACACTTTGGCCCCAGAGCTCGTTCAAGCCTGTCACGGTTTCTATGCAAGGTGTAACAATGAAGCGAAATAAAGAGGAAGTAAGACTCTGTCCCTTTCACTTGCCTTGGCCTCTCCTTAAAGTATCTTGTTAAAGCACAAACTGTTTAAAAGCCTCTTTCAATTGCCTCCCACTCACTACTTTACAATTCAACAAGAAACAATTAAACAAGTGAGTAGCCTTCGCCATGACACAGAAACAAGCACTGTGATGGCGATCAATAGCGAGTCTGCGATTCACCATTCAAGGTCAGTGAACTTAGCAGCACACTATGTAGGCTAATGGTCATTGAATGCTGGTCTGAACGAATCCCTGGCTGAATCCTCTGGTAATAATCTTTAATTCCTGCACTGACACTTTCCACAATTAGTCTGCCCTTGCCCCATCCATCACTGGCCAAAAAAAGGCACCTGGGGCACGCCGGAATAAAAAACAAAAAAGAGTCAAGAGAGCATTTCTCATTTAATTATTCATCCATTATTTTGGTAAACAGATGCACAGTTTGATGAATATTTTGTCTGTAATCAGTGGACTCTTCTAGTCTCTGGATTTTGCTCATCTGTCTTTCTTTTCCTCTTCTAACCTTCATCAGTACAGTGAAGAGCAGCTGAAGACACATATGGGCATTGATTTTCGCCCAGAGCCATGTGGGCTGAACTCAAGGAGAGCTTGTCAGAAGAGTCGGCGAGAAGGGAGAGCGAGAGAGAGAGAAGGAAAGTGAGAAAGAAAGACAGAAAGGAGGACGGAAACCTCCCCGAACGAGCATCTGACAAAAACAAGGTGCCGGCCTGACCCTCACCACCTTCGACATGCGGAAACTCTGAGAGGAAAAAGATGCTGAAACAACAGGGAAACAAGAGGGAGGAGGCAAAGATAACAAAAGAAAAGCAGCGGCTTTCATTTCCCCACTTTGTGGTTGCCTTTTCTACATTTTCAACAAAGAAATTAATGCCCACTTCGAGTGTGTCCGTTGGGCCACAATCTGTCGGTGTGCTTTGATGTGCTCATTGCAGCCTCCTCTGAAGTCCTGTACGAGTTCTTGTAACAAAGGGAATAAAATAGGAGGATAAAGAAAGACGAGAAAGAGGCCTGTTTTTGTATTTGGCAAGGCACTGCTTGTATTCCTAGCGGACATTCTGCCTTCAGCTCTCGTTCCTCACGCTCTTTTTCCCCCCTCTCTATCTCTCTCTTCCTCCTTTCCAGCATTGGTCCTTCTTGGAAGCTGAGGATTGGGGAAAGTTAATGATCAAACAGGTAAATCTCATTTTTGTTTGATGTTTATTTATGTCTTTTCTCTATCCCCACAGCATTCTACCCGAGACCCCACACAGGTTTGTTCTTTCACTTGTTTTTGGCGCAAAGTGTACCTCAGTCAAACTTCTTGTGTGAATACAGCTAAACCAACTCTGAGCATGGGTTGTGTCAAGGACACAAAACAAATCCAAAAAGCTGCATTTATGGTTTGGCCACTTATTTAAATCAAATCAAATATATAAATGAACACACTTAATCACCTTATAAAGTTGCCTTTTCAGCATGTTACCTATTTACACATTACTCTTTGGACTTTCTGTTTCCAGCCACTCAATGAATACAGGTCCAATCTACTGTCTAGCTCTTTCTTGGCCTTCACTAACTAACAAAAACGATCAAACACTGAAATTCTCCACTTTCTTCACCAGCTAGTTGTTAACCTAACCTGTCCAGTGCAGGGTACATATCATAAAGACTTCTTTCACTTAACACAGTTTCCTCCTGCTGCAGCCAATGAGCAGCGGTGCGGGTGAATCAAATAAAGTTGTAGCAGGTAAAACGAAACAAAAAGCTGAAAGGTGCTAAAATGTGACATGAACGGAATCTTAGCTGCAGACTTTAGGGAATAAAAGTGCGTTTGCCACTATAACTAACATCTTTGAGGTGGAGTTGTTATAAAAATAAACACTGACTGATTCAGCATTAATTATTAACATTCTTAGTTTGCAAGTTAGCATGATTTTGATTTGTTTATTTTGAAATATATCTTACTGTTTACTGGTATTGGTGCAGCACCACATTTTGCTATCAATGTACTGGACTGCACTTACCACTGTGCAGTATATTAGAGAACAGTGATTAATTGTTGATTCCACTAAAATGTACTTGGCCAACTTTTTTTTCCCACTGGACACATTTTACTTGTATATGAGACATTAAGAGTTTGTATATTTTTCTTAAATTAATCAAATTTGCTAGCTGATTAATAAAATATGTCAAAACAAGCACAGTGTGTCAAAAAATGCTAAGTCGTGTCCACTTCTTAGCTCTTTCTGGAGCTCTCTGCTGTTTCTGACAGCAGAATTTAAATTCCATTGGCTGAGGATGACCACATGTGATTAACAGCATCCAGGAGCAGTGACCTGATTTTTCTCAATGTTTGAAGATACAAAATCTAAATTTTGAAACAAATGTATAACATCTGGTTACAAATGATCTCGCTACACTTTCAGATTTTGAAATTAATTTAAAAAATAAAAAGATCTTTACAATTAAAAGTGCAATAGTCTTGTTCTCTGTTTAACCATCTCATTGTATCTGCCATTAGCACTTTTCAAAATAGAAAATGGAAAAGCTGGATCATGATAAAACACTGGCTCTTCGTCCAACATCCCTACATACAGCTCTCGCTGCTGAAGCGGTGTACTGCTGGTCCACTTCTGCACAGCTAGATTTCTGTTGTCTGAAATCAATCACCGCCCTCAATCTGAGACACACACACACACACATCCCTTGTTTCACATCAAAGGGGTGTCTGTGTTTTCTGTGTTGTGTAAGCCTGTTCTTATTCTGTACACTTGACCTTCTGGCACCAAGGCCCAGTTATGGCTGATAGAGACAACAAACAAAGAGCGATCGCTATCTCCCAGATCATTACGCAACCGACGCCGGGGAAGGCACGGTACAGAAATAGCCAAAGGGCAAGGTGGACGGCCCGTAGTCAGGGCTCATCTTTCACACAGCCTGTACACCTGCATGCTGACACACACACGCACACACACATAGATGCATCACGCTATGAAGGCTTGTAACCCGTCAGAGGGACATGCGTAGTGCTCACATGGACATGCAACAGTCGCCGCTGTCATGTGTGCAAAACCTCTTTAAACGTAAATGTTAGAGGCTTCGACCCTGAAAACCATTCAAACTACAGTGGATAAGCTCAAACGTACAGGGTGGTCAAGCTGAAAACAAAGCTGTTTGTGCACATCCTCAAACGCCGACCTTTTGTCGGTATTGAGTATTTCTCGAGTAACCTGAGAAATGGACATGCCCGCTTGCGGGTTCAGTAGAAACATCTTCGCACGTACAATCACGAAGGCGATTCAGGCTGGAGAAAGACACACAGCAGCTGTACCCATGTGAACTCAAAGTACTTCCTGCTGGCCTTAGTACCAGTGCTGACCTGCTAATTCACTCTGTACCAATAGAGAGAACAACTTAGAATCAGAAGAAATCCATGCACTTTATAATGACTTAACGACATATAACAATGTTGACCATTGTGGCCCATGTTCAGGCCTGCTGGTACAAGCATATGCAGCTTGAGCCCACACCATAAAGAGTGTGCATACTGTATTAAGGTCAAATTGACCTCTATTTCTCTTTTTAGATATTTCTTACTCATAACCGCCAAACCTCTTCATTGTGTCCATTTCAAAATGCAAGCTTTGCTGACCTTTGCCTGTGCCAGCAGCTGTTGCGCAGGTAAATTCTGCATTTTATCACGCCACCACTGCCAACGTGCACAGGAGGCGAGCTATTATTCATTATTCTTCTGTTCCTGTTCACAGTGGTGCGTGTATGCTGTCTCCAGTCATTGCAGTACGTACGTAATTTCTGATGTTGAAAGGTGTTGCTGTGGCCTGCGAGGACTGCGCCACATTCTGTGCCTGTGATGACAAATAAACTTGCTGAACCTTGAACTTAATTACATTCTTAAACCAAGTGTGGATGTTACTCACCACAGCATCCGGAGCTCAAATGACGTCGCATTCGCATCGTCAACCACTTCTGACCACAAAGAGGTCATCGAGCTTGTTGTTCTTTAGTTAGCTCACTCTCAGCTTTACAGCGATTCAGATTATCTATCTTAACTTATCTTTCCAACTTTGTTACGGCAACGTGAGCGTTTTTCCGAATCTCAGCAATTGCTATGAAGCACAATGTGATCAGAACTCACAGAAATGAGGCCAAAAGTGTGAATGCAAGACCCAAGTCGTGACGAACTGCAGTCATTTTTCTGCACAGACCGCAGCGAGTAATACTATTCTGTTGAGGCGTTACTCATTTGTTTATTAGGCAGTGCCCGTGGCTGGCCAGTAAGCAGCCATCAAAGGCTTTGCCCCAGTACCACCAGAGCCATCAGTGAAATAATGCAGAGTTTCTTATTTCTCCCTCCCTCTCACACTGCCATCTCTCATTCCTCCCTTCAGGGTTCATCTATGAAATTAAAATAAAGTGAATGAAGTTCGCCTTTGAAGAATGGACAGATAGAGAGAAAGGGCTAAAAGGACCGAATGAGAAAGAGACAAGGGGGAGGAGTGAGCAGTGGGGGGCCTTTGAGTGAGGGGCAGTGTGTGTGTGTGTGTGTGTGTGTGTGTGTGTGTGTGTGTGCAAGAGAGAGAGATTTAACAGGCTGGGGGGCAAGCGATGGGAGTGCAATTAAAAGTGCACACACTGGCAAAAATCTTGGTGCTTTCAAAGCAAAGTAGCCGCAGACCTTTTCGGGGAACTCATCGCGCTAAGGCAGTGTGGTTGAGGAAGTGGTGGGCTCCGCTAACTGACGGTTTCTAACAGTCCAGGAAGCTCTCCAGCCTCCTGTTAGGCCTCGCTGAACCCCCCCCTGCTGGCCATATATTTCATTTTCCCTCTTTAATTCTTGACTGACAAGGTGGCACCATGGCCAAGTGTGAAGACTTGGAGGTCAGAGTTTGGCCTCCTCTTGGTCTGATGTTCTGAGTCCTAAAGAAAGCCGGCAACTTGACTGAGAGACGAGTTTAAGGTTGGTTAATTGTTGTAATTTGTGTAAGGGTGGAAATTAGAGGTCCTGAAATGATTATAATATTGTACCTATCTAATTATGGTTGCTAGGGTCAAGCTGTGGATACAGTCCAAAAACGTGGAGCGGGACCGCGCTTGCAACATTTTGTTTATACCGCAAACAGACAGACAGACATGAAGTCAAGCATTTTTGGCTGCACGAGGACCCTCGTGGCCACGCGGATATGAAAACTGAGCTTTATGGGACCACAGGAAAGCCAGAGACATCGATGGGACTGAACGAATATCAGCGGTTAGACAGGACATTCCACACAGTTCAGACCAATTATCAAACCAACAGTGCTTCCTGACTTTTTTTTTGGCTTGTGAGTCCTTAAAATGAAGCAGATTGCCTTTATTTGATCCATGTCACAGGTGGCATGTTGTACGTCTACAGGAAGGGGCCAGTTTATCAAAGAGTGATCTTCGTAGCACTGATTGTTTTATTTGAATGCTTTTTAGAGGACAATCGTTAATTTTATACGAGCAAAAAACAAAAAGGTTGGGGGAAAAGTCTTGTACTGACATCATGATGTTAATCATTTAATGATGGTTCAGACCTGTCTTCATGTCCAGGTTGGAAACCGCTGATCAGGCCCCTTCATTTAACAGGAAATACTTGGTTAGTTCAATCTGGATGTCTGGATCTGACAGAGCTACTTCCTTCAGTCCATTCTCTTTGCCATCATTTTGAATCACTTTGGACTTGGGTCTTCTCAGTCCCACTGACGGTGTTCCCTAACAGCATGGTTTAACTTTAATTTTCCATACAACCAAATCTTTCCAAATGTCCTTGAGCAAATTAAATAATGTCTACCTCCTCCATCGGCGCCACGATAACTGGTCGAGACTCGATTCAGGCCAAACAGAGGGAAGATAGTTTCTCCAGTGTCGGGCTGTTGGACAGTGTTGGTGAGCATAAGCAGACTTGCTTACTTGTTTTCCTGCTCATGGGCGCATCTGTGTTTTCAGTTTCGGTCACAAAGCTGTCGGACACCGCGGCCCACTTGTGCGTGCGTGTCTGCGTGTGCGTACGCGTGTTCCTCGCAGTATCTACGGGCCATTCTCTCCTTTCTTCACCTTGTGGAAGCCATAATAGCCAGTGATGGATCGCAGAGCTGACGTGTCTAATTGCATTCCTTTCTACTCCGTTCTGTAATGACAGCTGTTTTAAGGGCAAACCTCACCCACTGTGAGTGTCAAACACCGCACAGCACACAAGAAACACACAAGTGCACGCTCACATTGCAAGACACGCGCACACCATTTGTCTCTGTTAACCCACATATGCATGTAATGCAATAAATATACTTTGTAAAAAGCTTTAAAAAAAATTGATGTGTTAATGCAAAGCAAACGCTGGCAGTAGCATGAGGGAGTTTAACCTGGCATCTGTAGGAGCAGCTTCTTAAGGGCGTGGTCAGCTATTTTACCGAAAGAGACTGGAGAGTGAGTCAAAAAGACATGGAAAATAAAGGGCGAGGACAGGAGGATGAGAGAGGAAAGGTAAAGGAAATTGTGCAGGTTTTGTGAGTGAATGAATTAAGGAGGAGTGATAAGAGCGAGGTGATTAGGAAAAGAAAAAGAGGGTTTCTTCCTTTCCTCTGTTTCCACCTCCTGCCTTTGAACCATTTTACTCAGGATGACTTCTCGGAATGAATCGGAAGTTTTGAGTCATCACGCTGACTCTGATGTTTCAATAAAGACTGGAACAGCAAGGAGGTTGTATCTCGAGAGATGATACCTCATTGAAAAGAAAAAAAAAAAATGAGAAGAATGTGAAGATCCAGCACATCGATTAACTCAAGATGCAAGCTGTTAAAAGGACAAAATGACCCCGTAGGCACAGGCTGCTTGTGTGTCTGTTTGGGGTCTGTTTCCCCTTCCTCCTTTGTGTTCCTTTGGCAGGGAACCAGAACACTTATTCATCCGCTTTGAATATATGGATGTCGTTTTGCTCTTTTGTCGGACGCTCGTCTTGGTTCCACGCAGCCTCCTCCCCGTCTGACGGGACACCGGCCGGGTTCCCGAGCCTACGGAACGCAGTGGCGGCTGGCATCCTGCCAACCCCGACAGAAAGAAACCTTCTGCGAGAAATCTGCTCCAGCCTGCGATCTCACACAACAAAAAGTTAGAACTGGAACGGACCTCGGATTCAACGTTGTCTGGCAAACGCTGCCACCGTTGTCTCCATCACACCCACCTAAGTCATGGTGAGCAAAGATGTCATCCTGCTGCCTGCTGAGACAGAGACAGACGAATCCGCTGGCACGAGCTGCCACATGGGGCCGAGATCATGTGAGAATGCCTGCGAGCCGGTCCGCACGAGAATCAGCTAAACCGGGAGGTGAAACCTTACTTTTTCCCGTAATAGGTTTGATGCTACAGATTAGTGAGTAAGACGTGGTAGGATCTCCCATTGCTGCAGTAATGATATTGAACTGCTTAAGTTCTTTTGCTTCCCAGCTCTCTCAGGTGCTGAACGGTGCATTAAGTTTTCATCCACTGGATGAACCTGCGCTGTTTCCATGAATTTAATCCATCCTGCTTAGATATCATCCATCGCTTTCATTGTAACACATTGCTCTTCATTCATACAGTAATTGTTCATCGTTGTATCCATTACATTTATCCATTACTGTTGTTTAGTAGTTATTAATTGGGTCTAGTTCACTTTTTAATAAACACTTCATTTATGAAGAACTGTGTTTATGAAATACTACTATCTGTGTTTAGGAGTCAAGAATGAAGTGGTAATTTCCAGTACTGAGAATGAATTTATCAGTTATTAATCATTTTTCCTAGTTTTTAAAGAAAAGTTAAATTCTATATAGTTTCATTCTGCTGAGGTCAAGCCACTCAATCAGTGTGTTTATGACGCATGTTTTTGGTATCCAGCCTTATACGTCATAGTCACTACACATGATTTGGTGTATATTAATTATCAGCACATATTGGTACCCCTTTCAGGCTAGCATGCTACAGAAGAGAGGACAGAAGAGGAAAAGAGAGAACAGCAGGGATGAGTAGAGGACAGCAGGGAAGAGGAGAGGACGGAAGGGATGAGGAGAGGACAGTAGGGATGAGGAGGGGACAGTAGGGATGAGGAGAGGAGACGAGACAGGAGGAAAAAGTGAAGACGAGACGAAAGGAGAAAGCAGAGGGGATGGGAGGAGAGCTGGCATTCTTTCATGTCATAGTTAGCGTTCACGCCGTGGAGATAACGCATAAAAGATGACCAGGCTCGGCTGTGGACGAGCGAGGTCTAAGAGGACAACTCAACAGGCCATTAGTGCTCCATAAATGATAATTTATGCGTCCGTGTTGAAATCCGGCCACGGGAGCTTCATCACCGGCTCCTTCAGAGTGTCTTCTGCCACTAATTACCGGGTCAAAAAAGCAATTTGTACCATCCGAGAACAGCCTCCGTTCTTTCCCACATTCTCTCTCCGTGTCTCTCTGACACACACACACACACACACACACACACACATGGAGAAAGATGAAAAACGCACATAAACACCCTGCACATTATGCAAAGGCACCAGCTGCTGGTAACACCTCCCCAACAGGCTGGCAAGAGGGCGAGGAGAGAAATAGTGGTGGAGAGGGTGGTGGTGGTGGGGGGATCATGGTTGGTTGGATGGGTTGGAGGGTGGGGTGGGGGGTGGGGGGCGGCGATGAAAAAGTGAGAAGGAGTGAGCGCGGCGGAGGAAGAGCAGGCATAATGAGTGCTGTTATCAGCTTTGTTTACAGGCCTTCCTGAAAGGGGGTTGAAAAGTTGCATTGGATGTTACGTGTTGGCGCCATCGCGTTTCTAATTCTGCATTTCCACAAGTCTCCCACACACTCCGAGAAACGGTTGTATACCTATTTTTTTTCCTCCCTTCTTTTCATAAACGCACCAACTTACAAACAAAACAAACTAAGGGGAAAGCTATTCTTGAAATTCACTTGCAAACCTGCGCACTGCTCTCGCGTAGCGTGGCTCCCCTCCCTGTAGCAGAAGCCGAGGTTGCGAGACGCATTTGTGCTGGATGCATGGTGTGGCTGGGGAAGAGGCTGAGTGGCTGAACGCACACACACACACACACGGACTCACAAGATTTGTGTTTGCGTGCTCTACCCAGCTCTGCACATGGTGTAAGGGACAGGCCAGTGCTTTCAGAGGCATGTCAACTGGACACATTACCTCATAAAATACCCCCCTCTCCATGAAATATGCAGCGCGGGCCACGAGGATGGAAGTTGACTATCCATAATTGATGTAAATGAGGAGCTCTCCCACGGCAAACACTGTGCAAATCTGTCCTTCTGTGTGTGTGTTGCAGGGGAAACAGACTTGTGGGCTGAATTTTAAGTTGCCAGAGGTAAAGTCATATCTTGTACCATCATGCACCCAGGCTTCAGAAGACTTGCGACGCAGCTAAGAACAAAACCAAGACAATGTGACACACAGGGCGCCGTAGAGCTGCGAGCGCATTAACAAACCGTGACGGCGCGAGAAAGGTAGAGAAGAGGGGAGAAAGGGAGTTCGAGCCAAACACGGTGGAGTCTTTGTCTTGACACAAGCACAAATTGAAATCTTCCATATTGACCTTGTATGAATTGATAACATCCTGGCACTTCAATAATGGATGCACCCCTTTCACCCCCACCCTCTTTTTTTTTTTTTTCAGATTCCATGTCTGCCAAGTCGCTGGATGTTTCACTTGGCTGGCCTGCAAGCAGAATGAATATTTTACTGAGCATAACTGCCATCTCTTTCTCCATCAGCATCTCTGACATGCAAACGAACAAGACGATCGTGTTCACACAGGATAAGTGAGGTGAGGGTGATAGCACGCTTTACAGATGAGCTGATGCTCCCTCCCTTTTTTGATTCCTCGCTTATTCTCGCTGCCACCAGTAATCAGGCTTTACTTCACCTACTCAGTGCAGTCCTGGGAGAGCAGGCTCTGCTGGTTATTTTTGTACCGCGTATGTTCCATATGTCCCTGTTTTTGTTATAGTATTGCCAAAAGATGAATTGTGCTTTGCCAGAAGTTGCAGAAGATATTATTGTGAGTCCACTAAAGGCGTCACAGTCCACCGATGTCCAACCTGCGACACAGCAGTAATGAGTTTGATTGTAAATGGCAGGGTTGATTGACTTTGCCCCCCAGTAGGGCTCTTTGGGGGTATTACATCTTTAAGTTGGGGGTACTCTCTAGCTTCTCTTGTCACTGTCTTGTCATGAGCAAATACCTCAGCACTAAGCAGGATGCACTCAACAACCAGCACCAACCGAGCAGGGAGCACTGCTTTCACCTTGGGGATGCCGTGGAAGTTTAGTGGCCGATGGTCACAGCACCTCCCGTCATGTTGCCGTCACAGTGTTTGAAGAAGAGTTCTCCCGATGGCAAACTGAGCAAAAGCAAAGACAAAACAGTGTTGGGTGACTTTTGGAGCTCCAGACTACAGCTTTCAGAGTATTCACAAAGTATACACAAAGTTGGGGTTGACATTGTAAGTACAAGGTCCACTTTCACAACTATACCAAGCAGAAGACTGTCTTTGAACAGAGAGAGGGATTATGACCATCTCCTGATGTTTACCCACTTATTCTTGTGTATTCATTTGTCCCAGTTCTGGTTTTGTCTTTTCCCTTTTCAATCACAATTCTCTGCTGCGTGGCATTCAAGTTAGAAGTCTTGGTCCCGAGTTGCACTCATCAAAATTCATAAGCAGGCTGTGTGACCTCATACCACAACATCAAGCGCAGATATCAGACTTTTTTTTTGGTTGCCTTGCAAAGTTACCTTGGGTGTTAAAGGGTAACTAAGGTATTTTTCAAAATGCACCCTATTTTCCCATGTTTTGGTGTCCAGATGACTACTGTAGAAAACAGTTTTTGAAATTGGTCCAGAACTGAGCGAAGCATTAGCCAGGAAATGGGCTACAATCTACCATACTGGGCAATTCCGCCCAGTAAATGTACGTCCGCTAAAAGTGCTTGCTTTTGCCGCTGACATGCTTGGATTGATGGTGCTAAAACTGTCCAGCAACATTGAGGAACATGCTTTTCTGTGCACCAGTTCAACACAATTGAAAATTGCCATTGTTACTAACTTTTACCTGCATCACTTTCGGAATCAGAAGAATTGTATTGAGCGAAATTAACCGAATGAGCATAATTAAACACAATTAGCAACATATTCTGATCATGAAAGAGTACCGTAATCAACTGATCCCGGTGCAGTGCAGGAGAACTGATATCGTTAATATGGCCTCTATTTTACTCCCAACTCAGTCAGCTCACTTTACAGGACAGGACTTCATGTGCTAAAACGTAGGTGCAAGGCGATAACAAGGTGCAAATGTCAATCAACACAATGGGCTACATTAACTTCCTGCGACACAAAAGATCAGTACTGTACCTGTTATCGTGTGACTCAAGTCCTGTGCTTAGGTCACGTGATGAGCCAAAGGACGTTTCATGCACTGGGGCTGAGTAAGTGAACTTCATGTTTGGAATATCTTGCACAGATCTGTGTTTAAGATTGGGAATGGATCGTTGTGCTCTTTGCCACGGCTCCGATTCATTGTGGTGACAGCAGTCCACGAGAGTACGGTGTTAAAAAAAGAGGTGACCTGCAGATATCCAGTTACAGTCAAGGTGAACAGCCCAGGGTGACTTTTCCCACCTGTGCAGTACTTTAACATCCCAAGAGACAATCAATCAATCTGCTAGCCCCCATCCGCGCAATCATCTGTATTTCCCGTTCGGCCGTGTCTCTCCTGAACAAAGCTGCTCGTCGCTGTGCTCGCACTCATAAAAAAACATGTGATGAAGTACACGCTGTATTGATCCAATCGGAGCTCGCTGTAACTGACACAAACTGAGAACATAGTGTAGAGTGCCTCTGAAGTTGCAATCTATGCAACGTGGCTAGCGTCGGTGACAGCTATCGCCATTCTATCCCGTGCTAATCCCGTTTTTTTTTCTCGTCTTTGTGTGGAACAAAGTGCGAAACATAGAACATCACTTACGGCGTATTGAAAATGCATCCAAGGACGGCGCTTCCAGACACCGCACAAGCCAAACTATGACCATTCTGAAAGCAGCGCTGCTTTACGCAAACAGTGCTGTTCTAAAGTGTGTTTTTTAAGAGTGTAACGTGACAATCACCTAAGCTCTCTCTCCCTGCCTCTTCAGGGCCAAATCAATGGCCATTGTTTGCCTCCTCTGACCTTGTGAATAAACCAAGGGACAAAGCTTGGATGTAGTTACCGCTGCCTCTCTCTTGCAAAGACTTCAAGGTCATTATCTGATTCATGCCAAGCAGAGGAAGGAACACATCGCCTCTGGTTTCTCCTTTCTTCCGACTAACCTTTCTCTTCTCTCCCTCTCATTCTCTCTGCCTTCTGTTGAATGGCAACTCCTAATCAAGCCTTGACTGGAGTCTTGATTTTAATCACCCTCGCACACCCTTGCCAAATTCCTACAGGCAAATAGCCATGAAAAATTTACCAGTAATTCCTCACCTTGTGCTGTGCAGCTATTTGTTGTCCAGCTTTAAACTGTGTAAAATAATATATTATTGAATTCCGGGGAGGAGAGTGGAGGGGAGGCAGGCGGAGGGAGGGCAAGGCACAGAGGGAGACCAAGGTCGGCTCGTTTTGCCCGAGGAGCTGTCGATCAATATCATTTGGTCAATAACTTCTTTATTACTACCACTATCACTCCGAGCAATATAATTTTTAAAACTTTTTTTCTCTGTTCAAATATTGAACCAAGTGCCAAGTAAAATGCAAAGCCCCATCACATAAAAGCCAAATGGATGCTTTGCTATTCTAATGTTTGCTATTCAAACATATTCATCTGACTGGGGAAGAATTGAGATGTGCTCCATCGCCATATTATCATTTGTCCTTATTTTATATTTCACGTATTGATTAGGGCCGCGTTTGCATAATTATCGATTGAGGGCATGACTTGCCAATGTCTGATGGTTCTTTAATACAAGCATGAACTCATAATGTGAAAGTGGCAGCTTTGGAAAGAACTTTGCTCACAGCCCCTTGTGGCTCGGCGGAGACGTTCAGCCAGAGGAAATCTCACAGACGAAGCTGCCGTCAAGACTGCGCGTGCATTAATTCAACAGCAAAAGAGGAAAATGTGTTGCATATTTAGTCTGCATTGTATATTTTATCATAATAATATTTAGATGTACACATTTCATCCTTTAGTTTATTAACTTATTACTTATATGTGTTATAACCAACAACACATTTTTGAAGTTAAAAGCATTTTCTGAGGGTGATTCTATGAACTCCTATGTTTCTACAGGCGTGTCCCAGAACAATACTTAAAAACAAGCGCACATGCCCACTGTTAGGAGCTTCTGAATGTCTGTAGATGATGTAGAAGATGATACAGAATACACTTAAAAACTGATTTTACATACTGCGAGGCAGTTCTGTTCTTTTTAATTAACAACAGCAAGTGAAGTGTTACTTCACAGCCTGACCTGGACAAAGAACATCACTGATAGGACTCATCACTTATAGGAATAAATACATATAAAACTAAGAAAACATAGAAGAACACAATGTAGAACTGTAACTGCTGTATATAAAACATACACCACAAAGTGCAAGTGGTGTAAACTAAAGAGTGTCTTTAGTCATGATACTTTTGGGTAACAGCTTTTGAGCTCAAGCTCAACAGTTTGTAGGACTGGATTCACTGATCATCTTGGAGACCAGGTCGATGAACCCAGTGAGAGTATCCCAACAGTCAAGTAGCGGATAGTAAAACCAAAACAATGAGCTGAAAGATGCTAAACCGCTCCATGTGACTGAAGGAAGCGGCAGTGTTGGATGATGATTCCTTTTGGCTTCATAACAGTGAGTGTGTTTACATTGCACGTAGTAATCTGATTAACTCTAGAAATATTACTGTGCAGCTTTATAGTTCTTTGCATTCAATCTCATTTCCTCTGTAAAAGCAGGGCTGCCAACGCTTTAAACAAAACACCGGGTTAATATGATTTCTACCAGTCTTTTATAGTCTTAAAAGTAGTGAAAGAGCATAGAAGATGAAATTTTAGCCACGTCTTACATCATCCTCCCTTTTCCAACAAAGTGCAGGGGATGAATCACGGCTGTCTCTGGCCATCAGTGGGACAGACATCATCCGTGCACCACGTCTGTGTCGACAAATATCACCCCGGCGCTGTCAAAACATCTGAAAAACACAAATGTGACCGACTCGCGGAGCAAATGTAATTCATCTCCAAACACGTCTTGTAAAACTATTTCAGGACAGCATTTTAAATGAAGCTATTAGCATTTTGTTGCAGCGACACTGGTCTTTTAATCATGCATTAGCATCTTAACCTGACTGATGTGGGGCTCAGTTACAATCCACCAATATCTTCGAGAAGAAACTGAAAAAGAGGAAGTTATTTAAGAGGCACGGGAGGTTGAGCCTGGCCGTCGAGCCTTTGTATCCTTGCATCCTGCCACGGTGACAGTCGCCATGCGCGGAGAAGGAAGTAGCTCCCCAGAGCCAAACAGTCAATGTATTTTACAACTCAATCTCAATGCTTATTGCTGTGCCATTCTTTATCCCCCCGCCCCCGCCGCCTCGCTCTGCCGCGCGTGCTTAAGGACAAAAAAAGGAACCAACAATAAACAGGAATGCAAAGAAAGTACAATAACGCATTAAAATTACTGGCAGTTTCCCAGACCCCGGAAAGGGATAAGGGCTTCTTTACAGCCATGTGTAAAACAGGTTTACAGTCTGTCATTTTAAGCACAGGGGGGAATAGAGCGGTCTTTTTTAACTACTACATGCAGAGGTACAGGGGAGTTCAGCGGTTTTATATTTCATACAAAGATGCTGGTCGGCTGTGAAGTTCCAAAAGAGCACAATGCACTTCAGTGGATTTGGACATTTTCCACAGTCTATCAGTACAAATATACATGTTCAAAGGAGCTAAGGGGTTTTTTTTTTTTGTGTGTCTTTAAACGGAAATCAGACTGTACCTAAATGGATAGCGTCTGTTACAGCGGCATAAACGATGAGAGCCATTGTTAAAACGAAATTGTTTGTGCCTCTCTGATCCCTCCATCAAGGTATGCAAATGAGGATCTTTGTCGTCATCGCTCCGTGCTCCCAGCAGATCAGCACCCCACAGAACAAGTTTGAATTTGGATCTAGTGAGGAGAAATATGGTTTTATTCTAATTCCTAATCTTTTTTTAGGTGCGTTGTTTCCCGTGTTCTTTATGTAGTATGTACAGTGGTCTAGCCCAGGCCCCTCTCCTTTAGTGTGGAATCTGAGAAACTGGATAAGAGTGACATGTGACCTCTGACCCCTGTAATGGTTGTATTTGTTGACTTGGTGACCTTCAGGACTTTCTGAAGGATGGAGCCTCAGTCAACAAACACAGAGAGAGTAGCGGCTGGGCGGAGTAAAAGAGAGAAGATGGGGAAACAGACACATGGGATAAAAGTGAGAAACATGGCGAACGTGAACCGAAACAATTAAACCTTGGGTTGGACGTCTAAACAATGACCTGAAACTCTATTTAAAGCTCTATAACTCACCATTAGCTATTATTAGACATACGGAATGACTTCTAACCTAAGTATTGCGGAGTTGTTTGACACCGTATAGGAAGAGAAACAAGCGCACAGGAAGAGAAAAGCTCATGGAGGAGAACAATGAGAGGTAGTGACAGCTGATTTCAGTTTCGCCATAGTAACACAAACCAGATTAACAAATGGTACCGGTACCTGCTGCCTCTTGTTTCACTTTCAGGGGGTAAAGAACGGCTAGTTTCAGTCCAGTTTCAGTCTGCTTTCGTATAAATACACTCACACGCTGTCGTGACACACGCATGTGAGGACAACGCACACGTATTGTGCAATGGTTGGAATGCAAGCTGGAGAATATGCAGATGTGCCCACATATTCACACACTGTGATACGAGCCCATGTAAACAGGCACGAAACGCACAACACATAAAAACACACACACACGTGCAACATACTTACACACAGATTTAACATGGTTATACTTACCAAAGGAGCTGAGCACAGACACACATGCGCACACACACACACACACACACACACACACACACAAACACACCTGCCCCCTTTCTCAGAACCTCTGGGGGACCAAAGGCCTTGACCTCCAAACTCTAACTCTGCGTCGAGCAAAACGCTTCCACATTTTCCAAATATCCACAAAGGAGCGTGTGTGTTTTCACAGCAGCCCCGAACAGGACGGAGAGAGCCACTGACCGCCGACTTAATCCTTAACACGCCTGCCTGGCACGGTGCGTTTACGCCGCGGCCCGGCGCCTGTGCGTATCAGTCGGATTCTTCTCCGGATGTATTTGAGCGTATTATTAACTTCAGGGAAAACATTATCAGGATTACTCTGTTGAGATTCCGTGTGTACATCTTAACACTAACCAAGGACAAACCTGTTCCTCCAATACATATTCCCCATTAAAGCTGCATTCGGATGGATGGCGGTGCTGCCCCTCGGTTGCCTGTTTACACATCGCCTATAGTGATTTGATCCACTGTTAATATAAAATCAACCGCTGCAGCTGGAACATGCGACTTGTCTAAATGTGCATTAATTGCACGCTAGTAATAATGTAAACAATGAGCACGTAAAGCAGTGTAATGAAGCAGTATGTCGTGATGCACAGAAAGCGCGGCGTCACTTAGCGCAACATAGCATTAAATGGGCGGAGTGGCACCGCTTGTGTCTCAGTTATGCACAAACAGGGACATTATGACAGTTGCTGTGTTCAGCCTGTACCTCGTGTACAACCTTGTCTAGACATGATTAGATTTACCAGCTGAGGACGGCGTTATTCAGAGTAATAGCTGCAGGACAAATAGCTAACTGGTTTTCTGGAAAACATCCCCACCCTCATCCACTGGTACGCGTGAATCAACGGCGCGCCACTTGATGAAAATTACAGTTTGCGCTGCGTTCGTGTCCTGACCGCTTCGGGCTTCAGGTAGCATCCGAGTTCATCGCGCAGGAATAAAGGCGCTTTTTGGTAAAAACATTTAGAGCACCTTCCCAACGCAGCGTCGCCTGATTTCATCCCAAGCTTGCACTCATTCAAATCACTAACGTACAGCGTTGCCACGGTCACACTAATCCGTCTCTGACAGGGATACAGATGCCAATTTCCATGTAAAAAGGCCTTCATTACAACATTAGGTCTCTGGCGGTGTGGTTGTGAAGTTCCACGTGGCTAATAACAGCCCGGAATCTCCTCAGGACCCTGATCTTTTATTCAAGTCAGCCCTTGTGCAGTCCAACAAACTTCATTTATATTGCATGTCCTAGTCAGCAGTATGGAGAGATGAATTAGCATACACAGTCGCGGACACAGTGATTACAGGCTGACAGGCGACTTACACGCCCCCCTGCAAAGAGCCGAACATGTCTTCATTTTATTTTTTTCCCCTCTTTCCTCTGTCCTTCTATGGCCCGGAGCAGCTGATACAAGGGTTTCTAATAGAGCGGAGCACAGGAGAGACGAGGCAAGGGGAGCTTTAATAATGAATGGATGACATTGGTGATGGGAGAAAAGAGAGGCAGAAAGGAAAAGAGAGCTGGGGAGAAAGAGGGAGCTTTGATTAAAGGCGCTTTTGTGGAGCGTTTTTAACATCACTAAAACTGTACAAAATTTATGGCGAAGCGCTCGCCGCGTTACTGTGAGCGGGCCAGTCGCCGGGGAGGCTGGCAGGCTATACCGGCTTCCTGCATTTTACATTAAGAGCCACAAGGTCAGATTTAGCAGGGAAAAATATGCCGAAAATTCTTTACTGCTGATTGGTTTACGGCACCGACAAGGGGGGGGGGTAGGTGCAGCTGTCCAAAAACAAACACGACTCTCCCGGTAAAAGCAGGAGGCGTAAAAAAAGCGAAAAGATGATGGGTGATGGATGGTTTTGGATTTTCCTAATTATTGTTTAGTGATGTAGGAGAGTTGGCTGCGCGCTCTCGGCTCGCTATTGTCGGATTACGTTTAAAAAGGCTGCGGTAAAACCAGCCCTTCTTCTTTGGTGTCAGCGACAGGTGGGGCATGGCGTGGCCTGTAAGCAGCCGCTATCGCGTTGAGCTTCGGTGTTTATTAATTTCCTAATATGTAACGAAAATCACTTCTCCAGGACCACCTATATGTGCTTTCACAGAGTCATTACAGTAACTGGCATGACAACAGCCTTCAGCAGCAGCCACACCACTGAACCCCCTCACTGAGGTCAGCGGGTATATGTCTCCAAAGACTGGACGGGGCCGGGATCGTGTGTGCTGGCTGTAATCCTCCTGTCCTGCTGACAGAAAGGGGGACTCCCCCGGCAGGCTTAGAGCTGCAGGTGGTCCTGGTTTTGAATCTGCTGAGGTTTGGGGTTCACTCCCGGGCTTCCTTGTGTCGGAGTTTCCTTTTAGTCCCACAGGCATGTTCCCTGCTCATACATATAAGTGTATTGGTACGTACTGTAAGAACAAATGACCACATGGTCTGAGATAAACTAGTGAAACTGAGTCATGACTGCAAATGATCGGCTAACTGCTTTGAATATTCTTACTAATACTGGTGTTAGCTGTCTCTCAGTAGTGTGTGTTTAAAGTACGGCTAATGCTCCGACTGTTTACTCCTGCAGAGCTGCACACGTCTGTTTGTGAGGTGACACAGCAGCTCGGCTCGGCCGTCGAAGGTCTTTCTCAGGAGCGGAGGAGGTAATGAGAGGAGGGCTGCTCTTTCACTTCCCCCGGCCTGCTGGGATCAAACCGGTGACCCCGCGAGTTCACTTCTCTAAAGGTGCGCTGAATTTCTTGTTGAGGACAGAGAGGGGTGAGAAGAGGGGAAGCAAAAAAAGCCGAGGAGAGAAAATGAGAAATGAAAAGAGGGGAAAGAGGAAAGAGAGGAATTCGACAAGAGTGTGTGTGTGTGTGTGAGAGAGCGAGATTCAGTGAAAAAAGGGAACATTGCGTGTGTGCGCGCACGTGTGTGTGTGTGTGTGGAGAGGGGTTGTAATGTATTCAGGACAGGCCTGGCCAACCACTGCTATCAAAGGGACCTGCCTGACGAACTGTAATAACTGGAAAATTATTTTGATAGCCTGAAACAATCTTGGATATCACAGAACTTTATTAAAATAATATCAAATCAAATTAGCCTGTATCCCCATAATGAATTAAGTAACAGGTTACGCCGATATTAATCTCCTGGCTGGCTCGCAGGCATGACGGCTTCAGCATTTAATCAGGGCTACCGCTCGCTCTCTCTCTCTCTCTCTCTCTCCACGGGAGGGTCTTTTTACACACACATCCAGGAGAAATCCTCGACAAGCCGACAGCCCCGTAGCTGTGTGACGGCTAAGCGAGGAGCGGCTTCAAAAGACACACACCCTTTCCCCTCATCCCCCTCTAAATAAGGAGGGTGATTTTACCCCACACACACCCCCCCTCAACCTCCTTCCCCAGCCCCCTCGTCACTCGCCCCCGGTGAGGTTATTCAAGAGCAGAGGAATCAGTGTCTAGGATGTGTGTGTGTGTGTGTGTGTGTGTGTGTGTGTGTGTGTAGGTTTAGGGGGTTCTCGGGTGGGGATGTGGGGAAGCGGGGGTCTCGGGAGAGTTGTGATTAGCAGCTGACCCACAGGGATAGAAATAAGAACGCTTCCTCACATCTCCCCATCCTGCCCCCCCATACCCCCCCCACCTATTCCCATCTTTATTCCAGACTAATGTAAATTTAAAGGCACATTCAAATCCATAGTGTGTGGCAGGGCTGTGAGAACAACGGGCTAAAACTCCAGTTTTATGGAACCTGTCACCTCAGAGGGCAGCCCCAAATTTAAGATAACATAACGTGATATAACGTAAGGTAACATGAACAACAGAAGCAAGAGTTTCACGGCATCTGAACCCAAAATGAATGCTTTAGACCTGACGTGAAGCATAAGCATGTGCTCGGGTGTTGGCTTCAATCTGTTCTGCATGCACAAAGTGAAACCGTGGTCTCCTGCTACTATTTTATACATAAGAAACACCCAGAGGTTAAGCAGACAGGTATCAGACAGGTCTCGAGTTGCATTGCTAACAGCTGCAAGGACACAGACGCTGTTTACACATGTTACTGTAGCCTGCTCCGTTGCTACTGTCGCCCCTCCCTTCAGCTCTGCCGAACCAATCATCGACCAGCGCTCCATCACAGGAGTGTCTCACCAGACACCACATTGGCACCTCTGTATAAGAGAGCTATCTGCTGCTGTTAGACTGAAGTCTTTAATGCTATGACCTCTTTTATAAACATCAGCATTCGTGAGTTTTGTCAGAAAGGCATTTAACAAATGGAAACAAAGGATAGTTTGGCCCTATAGCGGCCTCCTTCTCCATCCCAGAGCCATCCTTCATAAGATCCCAGTGCTGGATAGGCTCATCTTAGCTAAGGTTTGCTGGTAGTTAAGACTATGCAATGACTTAGTGGTCATGCACCTCTACTACATCAGCATTATCCTGGCTGGAGCTAGAGATGCTACAATCCAGCCTTTTCTCTCATGGTACAGATTCTCCTACCTGACCTTAAGGTGTCAACACCAAATGTGACACTATCGCCCTCTTCTCCCTGCATTTAAACTAGATTACTTTAAAGTAAACCAAAGATTTGTACGGTGTGTGTGCAAATGACAACAAAAACACTGTATTCAGTAATTATGATGAGAAAGCATATCAATTTGGCGCCGATCAGCAACATCTGGCCGGTCTCTGATCCACTTAATGAGGTCATTATCGGCGCAAATTCCAACATGCTGGATCAGAGCATCCTGCTGGGCCGCGCAGAGGAGGGAGGTGACGTCAAACGCCAAAGAAGCTTTGAGGAAGAAGAGGAAGAAGCTGGAGGTCTAATATTGCTGGAGAGGCCTGCTGTCTTTGACTTTGCAGAAAGAGCTGTTTGTCTTCTCTTGCCCACAGTTGCAGCTGGTAAGTCTGAGGTCGGTGCACGCTGATTCTGACGGCTTGTTCAAAGGGTCCATTTACACCTGTCAATAACACGCCTATCTGAATTGTGGAGGCGTTATTTAGCTGAAATGTAATTCCAAATGAAACGTGTCTTAACAAGAACAGCGCTTCTCTCTTACATCCTGTTGTAAAACGTGGTTAAAGAGGCCTCGCGGCACCTCTTCATAGTTCACACCAGGTTTAAATGCACTTCTCGTTCAAATTCGATCATCCGGGGTGAGAAAAACATTTATAATACAGCAGACCTCTTTTTTTTTTATTAGCCTCACACAACACCGAGGCTTTACAAAGCCCTGTCCTGCGCCCGGTCTCTCGAGTGCAGCTCATGAAGAGGTGAAAAGGGAGAGTCGCTGTGCCTCTGCTTTCTTCCCTCCACCACCTCTTCTTATTCCGGCCCCCCCCTTGTCCTCCACCTCAAAACCCCCCCTGGCTGATATTGCTGTCGCTTCCTTCTTATCTGTCCCCCGCCTGCCGTCTTTCTTCTGCGCCCCCTCCTTCTTGTTGTGTTGCCCGGCGGACTGCGCCACACAGCCCACCTCGGGGTGGGAGGGATGGTGGGGACACTAAATCTTTTGATGCAGCCGTTTGTGGCGATAGCATCTGAACTCGCTGCGCCTTTGCCAGGCAGCGCTGACAGATGTAGCAGGACCCTTCCACAGCTCCCAGCTATTGGATATCTATTACTGCTGATGTTCTGTGTGTGTGTGTGTGTGTGTGCGCGCGCGTATGTATGTATATATATATATATATATACTATCCAAACAAAGGTAACACACAAATATCTTTACAAACAAATCTGTCACATGCATCAAGCCACACATCTACACATAAACACACATAAAACTCGCACACAAAAGCAAAATAAAGTCATGTCACTCATATTCTCATATTCCTATCATATAAACCCATCTTTCCTATTAGAGTCCCAGCACTTAGAGAAGCAACAGTGAAATATGAAGCGTTTTATCTTGCGATCCAGGTACATTCATTCCTGCACGTCAGGGCATACACGTCCTTGAACTTCTGCACTTGGTACACACACACACACACACACACACGGGTGCGCACGCGAAGCCCGAGCTCAGCACAGATTCCCTTTTTATGGTCTCACAGAGTGACACATTCGGTCTGGAAATAGAGCTAAGACAGCGAGCGACAAAAACGTCACAAAGTGATGCATTTCCTAAGTGTCCCTGCACCCATATGGTGACACGTCTCAATGACAGCGTGGGGCCTGCTGATATCAGGGGCGAAATAAGCAGGCGTGCATTCTGCCGAGCGCTCGGAGGAAGAAGAGGGACGCCGACGACTTCGGCGATGGAAACGCTTTTGTTTGCGATACACAAAGCAGGTCATTAGCGGGTTGAAGGTGGATTCGAGCTGCTTCTTCCTCCACACGTTTCAGGAGCGCCTGTGCGCGTGTGTTTGTGAGAGCCTGCCCGACAATGCTCCACTCAAATATGCATATGTGCGTGTGTTTGTGTGTGCGCTGTTTCATCCACTGGGGGTTTGAGTGCGTGCCATCTGGCAGCTCAGGAGGATGAGGAGGCTGGGGGGCGCTTCCCGTTCTGATGGCTCCTCCGCCCCCTGTGCCCTCCCCTCTGTGGCCCCAACAGACCCTTGTTCCCTCTCTAAACGCCTCCGAACACACACACACACACTCACACACACACAGCCTGCATTTTTTCCACCTACTTCCTGTTCATCACCGACTCTACTTTTGTTGTTGGGTTCAAGAGTGTGAATACTTTCTTCCTCGGCCTCACTCAGAACATTGACTCCGGCTATCACTAGCACATGTAATTTAATTAATCAGTTTGCTTTTTTACTGCAGAGGAAAATGCAAATAGAATTGAAAATAAGCATAAAATAAGTTTGATAATGATAATAAATATGTACTTAAGTGAGGAAACCCTGCTTCAGCTTATCTGAGCGGGCCGCGGTGTTTAGGCTGAGGAAGAAGAAAGTTTATTGTTCTCATTGAATAATTCATGCCAAATGAAAACGATCTGTCCATGTGAGGAGCGTAACAAGTGCAAAACCTGAGGGAGAGCGCGGCAGCGGCGTGTGACGAGCCCAACATGCGGTGCAAAACACAGCACGGTGCATGCAGAAGTAAGTATCAGTGTCAATATTGGTACTGGCATCACACACACACACACACACACACACACACACGCATGCACACGCACATGCATGCACGCAGATCAAAAAATAAGTCCAAATCATCACGTAGCCCGCTTTAAGCAGCGTCTCCTGCCCCTGTGCTTCACCCAGGTGGCATCATGTGAACAATGGGCTAATGAGATTTAAGGATAGGGGCCTGAGCAGCTGCCAAATTACAGCGAACCCAGAGAGAATCTTCTCCCCGTTCCCTCTCTCTCTCTCTCTCTCTCTCTCTCTCTCTCTCCCTCCACTTCTTCCTCTTTTTTTATCATTTTTTTTACACCCACCCATATTTGTCATTCAAACCAGCTTTAATGGAGAAAGATCTATGCATATGTAAGTGACAGAGCTGGAAGCCCATTACCGGCATTCAATGGAGCACTGTGGAGAGGCCCTCTCCAGGCTTGGATTACTGACCATTAGGGCTTATTTCTGCACCGTCTCCAGGCAATTATTCCCCGACAGCCCCCACCCCCCACTCCCAACCCACCACCACTACCAACCACACACACAGACGCACACCCACCCTCACCTCCAACACATCAGCATCACTCCCTTGTCCCTCACCCCACCTCATTTTAACCATTTCACATCTTGAAGAGTCACATCTTAGAGAGTCTCTCTCTCTCTTTCTCTCTGGGTGTAATATCTGTCTGGGTGTTGACTCGTACATGCGTGTTGTTCAAAGCCCCTCATCTGCTCCCAGCATGGTGGCCTTGTGTGGGGTGGATGGCGCCGGTGATAATGAGGATATTGATGATGATGATGATTAGGTCGAGTCAGGAGAAAATAGCTCCCAGTGTGTATGCGCGCACCTGTAATTAATGTTGTCACCCAGGTTCCGCTTCCTCTCTAATGAAGTCATCGGGAAAAAAAAAAAAAAAGAAATAACGTGGGGACGTGGGGTGAGGAGGAGTGGAGAAGCAGGCGGGTTTGCATTCTGACAGCGGCAACATAAAATCTGTGTTGGCACATGTCTGTGACGAAAGAGAGGAAATCATACAGTCTGGGCTTCAGTAGATATATCTGTGTGTGTGTGTGTGTGTGTGTGTGTGTGTGTGAAGTACAGTATGAGTGAAGAGGACAGAGGGAAGGCAAAACTTGTTCATTTGTTCATCTTATGTGAGCATGCATGCACATGTGTGTGTGTGTGTGTGTGTGTGTGTGTGTGTGTGTGTGTTTGTCTGTGTGAGTGTGTGTGTGTGTGTGTGGAGCCAGGTGAAGGCTCTGAGCGAGTGTTGAGCTTCGACCCGGTAGTGTGAGAGGCACAGTAACCTGAAGGCTAGTTAAGATCCACATGACATTGGCCCATCTCCAACAGCTGTGACCTAGCTGCCCACATGCGCGCACACACACACACACACACACACACACACACACACACACACACATCACGAGGGAAAAAGGGAGGAAAATGGCTGGCTTGCATGATTTGAACACACACACACACACACAAACACAAGTGCAGTTGTATTTTAAGGGGTTACGGGGAGCAACAGTGACTATACGCAGAACCACCGAAGCTACTGGTAGCTGCCATCTTCAACAGCGTCCTCATAAACTACACATTGAGCCATGGAGATACCACATGGAGACCACAAGAACCGGCTGATTGGCCGCTTGTGCCTTTGCCATCAGGGAGGTTGTAATGACACTCAGTTATCTTCTCCTTTTCACCAACACGCATCTCACAAAGACGTCTCCACAGGAAACCTTCTGCTCACTGCGATCACAGCTCTCTGTGAGGGAACCGGCGTGAACACGGCGACTGCATAGGAGCAGTCACATGTTCAGAGGCGGAAGTCTCCTGGATGTAACTCCAGTTCTATGAGCACGTCAGAGCCTCACTACGGGGATGAATAATCTAAACCTGATCATCTGACATTTCATGGCACCAGTGTTGCGCCATCAATTAAAACATAGATTACAGAAGATTAAAGTTTTAAATTAGGCCCTGAATTATTAGTTTTTGATTTTTCACATTTGTGGTGTCAAATCATAATATTAATAAATAATATGGTCATTCGTGGTAAACGCTGAGGGTATTGGAGGGTAAAGTTTTCTTCTTCTTACTTAACAGTCCTGGTCTCCAATTGTGTGTTTGCAGTTTCCCAGTTATTTCATCAGAACGCAAATGCCATTCATTTCCACTGCTCACTTCACCGCCAAACATCCCCCCTAATGTGATACACTGTGCATCACACGATTTGTTAGAGAGCATTTGCTGTGTAATGTTCGCCTTTTACCGACGTGGTTCTGGGAATCTCTCAAACGAGCAGAGCCGTTTCCACCAAATCCAGGTGGAATCATTTGCCATAAATGGTCAGTTGAGTTTCAGCTATGTTCTTTTTTTGGTTATTTCCTGTTTTTTTTTATTTTATAGAGTGATTTTCCCCTTGTGCCTCTGTGCCAGTGTCCTGTTCCTCCCTCCTGACGCTCACCTGTGTTAGCTGATTAGTATCACATGTGTCTTGTTAGCTCTCTCTCCCTGATGTGTGTCTATATATAGTTTGCCGTTCCCTTTGTTTGTCATGAGAGCATTAACCCTACTTGTGCTTTAGGTTCCCAGTGTTTTTCAAGTTTCCTGCCGTTTTGGATTTGTGTTCTCTGGGATTCTTTACTTTGCCTCAACCCCTCTAAGCACTGTTCTTTTTTGTACTAAAACCTTTGAACTGCCTATTCTGTGTCTGGATTTTGGGTCCATCTTCCAGTGCTTCCCTGTTCCCTGAGTAGCACACGTAACACAGATTCTTGTATCCATCTCCGACTGAAGTAAAGCTGCAGCTAATGAGAGTGTAGTTCATTTTGAAGGTATGGGGTCATAAACTAAAGTGCAAGGGAAACTGAAATTTTGACTCGATAATGGTGCGAGACAAAACGGCAAAAAAAGAATGTTTGCACCTTAGAAGCACAAAAGTGAACCTGCAGGCAGAGGGCAAAGGATGCCTGAGGTCATATGGATGCATCCTCTGGGGACCACTACCAGCCCCATCCAATCACTGCTAAGATGCTTAACTCTGGACCAAAATGGTGAACACGGTAGCTAAGCATAATTAATAAGTAAGAAAAAAACAAAAAACAAAAACTTAATTATAATAAATAATAACCGGACTGATATTCACTTAACAAAGGTGCAGATATTCAGGCATTTATTTACATGTGCACGCTCGCATGCGTCACGTACTGAAGCCAGTCTATCTCAGATAATTCTGCATGATGAAATTACTCCAGTATAAACACATCAAAAGTTGAGCACCTCAATTATTTAAAAGCACAGTGAGTGCATCGTTAAGGACACAGTAATTATCCTCCATCTTAATGAAGTTTTCATTAAGACATCTGCATTATGCTATCTGTCTCCACAGAGATTTAATATTCCCACTGCAGGCAGGTAATGCCTGTGCTCCAGTCATTTATAATAGAAAAGCATTGTGAACTCGTGAAAAGGTGTACTTTTAATCAGAGGCTGACAAAGTGGGGTTTTGAGACCCAGGGTGAGTTTGATTCCACTGCTATTCATTTTTAAGTGTTTTTTAGTGAATGAACATTGTTCATTTAGTAGCTGCCATAACAGGGAACCGGGGAATTATGATCATAGATTTTTACTTATTCAGAGGTACAGGAGACTAAGTGTTTCAGCCACAGGCTGCTGCTGCTGCTGCTGCAATATCGTCAACTTAATCAGCTGTTTTAGCGGTCAAAGTAAATGTGACGGGCAAACGTAAGACGAAGACTAAACAGCGCTGTTCACGGTTTCCTGGTAGTACAGCATAAATACAGTTACTGTCATCAATATATCAATAATAATGAATAACTGTTTTGACAACATTGGTTTCTCCAGAGTCACAGTTTGCAAAGAAAGACTGGACCAGATCAGAAATCTATCAGAAGATCTGGCCCGGATATGAAAAACAAATCTAGGCCCGCCTCCAAATGCACAGTAACAGCAACAGAGCCCATGTTGCAGCTTCCATTCCTGATACATCCACACGCTGGCAGATATCTGTTGTGAATTAGTTTTCTCATCAGGCCTGAATGGGTTACACATTCTTTGGACTCTCTGTCTTTGCTGAATCTTTTTGTTGCTTTACCTTTAATGTCGCATTGATGTCCACCTGCTCAGTCACAGGCCAAATTGACGCACTGTGATGTTTCTGCATCCGCAGCTCCTGCAGAGTCGGGACACCTACAGTCAAACGCAGACCAATAAAAACAGTGATTCATTTTGTTTTAATGTTATTACCTGAGTCTAATGAGTATTTAGGTCAATACTTGTGGATCAGTATAATTCTGAGTCTCATTTTGTGGCCGATTCTTTTTCCAATTTCCTCCTTGCAGATGATTTTCTTTGATGTGCAGCAGGAGAAGAGGCGTACCGGGACACTGCAGGTGACTTTCTTTGTGTCTTGACCCCCAACGGATGACCATGCAGAAACTTAGCCCTAAGATCTCTATATAGCCTCTGGTTAGGTAGCAGGTCACTTTTGGAAATGATCAGCTCACATGTGTAAGGTTTCTGTCCATTCTGCTTGGTAGAAGCGGTTCTGTTGAAAGAACGGGGAGATAAAGGATAAAGGTTGAACACTTAACATCTGTTCATGCTTCTATATGAATGTGCAACTGACTCGAAAATGACTTATTTTGTCTAGGTTTTGTTTTTTCTTTTCCTGGCATAGCATTTCTAGCGTCCATAACACTGGTTTAGGAGACGTACGGACCAGTTGCATGCGCTGTAAATCAGAAAATGCTTCTCAGCCAATCGAATCTATGCAGTCAAAACATGGTAGCAACCTCAAGAAGGATGATTTTTGTTTGTTTGCTGTATTTGGCATGGATAAAATGTTTCAAAAAAGAGAGAATGGGGTGCACGACCACATCACAATGCAAAAGACGACGCGGTTGCAAACTTGAATGAGACGTGAATGTTCACAGTTGCGTTGATGGGCTTGTTACGGATTGTTAAGGACAGTAAACCTCTCCCTTGATTACACATAATCATTACTGCAATACTTTAGTACACAAATGTTATTGCAGTCCCATTACGCACTGCTGGATCGGTATCAACCAGGTGGCTAGCTTTTGTATGCATTATGCAAACACATACCGTAGGTAGCTGTCGGTCAGAATGGGCCACTTCTTTCATCTTTGGCCTCTGCGGATCTTCCCCTTTTTGATGTGAAATTAGCCCTGGAATAGCTTCCCAACAAATCTGGCACTAGTGCAAAACTTGCGCTGCTGCGGTCCTGGGAGGCAAACAATGCTTGGAGGAGGAAAACGAGATGAGAGAAGCCCAACGGAAGCCTTTGATCCTGGAAGATATTAGGGAGAACCAAAGAAAAGCAGAAGGCAAGAAAGACGTGTTGCATAAATACAACTTGGAATCAAAATACAAATCACATTGAAAATGCAATAGTTTTATTTTTATTATTTTCATTTCTCAATCTCCAAGTGTAATTAGCGGCGGCAGTGGTGTTTGTATTCCCTCTAACCTCATGGAAAAAAAAGCCTTTCTTTCTTTTTACTTGGGGGCACAGGTGGGGGGGTGGGGGTGTCACTGAATATTTAGATCAAGAGAAAATGAAAAACGCCTTTTCAAAGTCGCTTCAACATATTTATGTCTCAAAATTAATGATAAAAGAAAAAAAATCAAATGGGGGATTATGCAAGGGGCACAGAACAGAGCAGGGAAAATAAAAGAGGGGATTAGATTGAAGTTTTTTTTTTTCTCCTTGTAGGGGAAGTTTTCGTTTTTATACATTGTTAATTTTTTCATCTTTGGCACATTATTGAGTTGTTTCCTCAGGGGTGATAGAGAAGTGCTTGCTGGGCCAAGCCTCCCTAATGATGCCTTTGTAGGGACGTCAGCACCGTGTTCAAAGGCAGAACTCCAGCCAGCTGACCCAGCCATTTACAACCTGACAATGAGCAGCTGTAATTGAAAAGTGTTGGAGGAAGGACACACACTCACACACACACACAGACGCATACACACACACACTCTCTCTCTCTCTCACACACAAACCCTTCTCGAAAATATGGTAACTAGCTAACACTGTGGCGACTCATTCCAGTGCTCTTAAACAGGCTATAATGCCACTCACAGACCCCTGCCTATTTAGCATGCTAACAAGCTAACAAAGCCTTTCCATTACTGTAACACGGGCTAATGCACTGCACACCCCCTTGTCCATCTAATAGGGGGTTATGCTAATAAGCTAACAAGTGTCATTGCATTGTGGTAATGTAACATGGCCTAATGCCATATAGCTCCCATAGCATAAGTTCATGCTAACAAGCTAACGAGCTCAATCTGCTGCCGTGATAAGGGCCTGAAGGGACACATTGCCGCCTATTCAAACACGAGTTAAAATGCTAACGAGCTAGAGTCTCAGTCCATTACTGGAACATGGACTAATGCTAATCAAACCAGCCTCATACTGGCACTAAAACTAGGGGACAATAGACAGAGGCTCTTCAAGACCACGGTGCTGACATTTTGAAGTAAACACTAACAATACGTGGGGAAGTAAGCTTAAAAATTAAAATTAATTTATTTCTTTTAAGTTGATTTCCAATATGGAAGTATTTAGCACCTCAATCTCCAGACCCACTGTTGTAGTGGTCTATGCATGAAGGTGGTGGTAGCTAAATAGTCATGGTCTTACATGGGTCACTTTTTATAAAAACTGAATAAATCACAAATCCTCTGTAGATACAGAGATGATAATGAAATATATAATATTGCCCCCACTTTAAGAAACGGATACAAACTGTGGCCATTGTGCCTCAATCTGCACCAGGCGATTTAAACAGTGCATGGTGCTGAAATGAAGTCTAATGAATTTGCCAGATGAATAACGCAGATTAATAATATCCACTTCATTAAAAAGAGACAAGTGCCACATTCAATTTAAACAGTTTGTCCAGTAAACATCTGCGTCAACAACAATGCTTTCATTCAACCAGAAATGAAGCAGGCCACTGTTTATCATATGTGGATGATCTATCAATCATATCTCTGGTTTTGTTGCACCCCGCAGAGCGTGCACTTGTGTGTATGAGCCTTTTTTTGGCAAACAAACATTAACTTATTATTTAAAATTACAAGAAAAAAAATAACGATCATATTAAGCGCAGCTGTTTTTGCAGCATACCTACAGCGCAACCCATCCTTTCATAAAGCTTCTTAAGTTCTGCCTGGCCAAGTGAAGGGCTATCACACAGCAGACTCCTTGCCCTGGGAGTAGATAGATGTGTGTATTTGGCATCGCATCCACCCATCCTTTCATCCTGTCTGTCCCCCTCCTTCTCTCTGCCCCCGCCAACCCACGCCACCCGCTATCCAAATAGAGAGATCTGGAGGAGGAGGGGTGGCAAGGTGGCAGGCGCCCCAAATGTAAAGCGTACGCAATCACTCAGATACAAGTGGCACCGCTAAAAATTGCCTTCATATATCAGCTTATGGTTTACGGGCTGTGGCAGAAAGGACGGCAAAAGGTCAGGTGGAAAAACATATAGACGTGTCAGAGCCACTGCTCGGGGCGCCGGAGCTCTGGGCTGATGGCTGAGGAGATGGGCTGGCTGCTCGTGCGTGTGTGTCTTCTGTGTGTGAGTGAGCGCGGGCGTGTGTGTTAGTGCGTGTGTGTGTGACAAACTCAGGGACACAAGGGCAGTGTTTGATGGGGACCACTGTGTGTGTGCATGTGTGTGTGTGTATATATGTGCATGTTTATGCCTTTAAAACCCTGCAAAGTAAAAACAAGAGTCAAGTTTGGGTTCAGGATTTTGGATTAAGGGCAAGTTGGCTGTCTTAAATCGGATTTTAAAGGAAAATTTCACCACTTATTTTTTAAAAACCCAATCTGTCCTGATGGTTTATTGTCCAATAACACTGTATCCACTTGGGCTTCATGCTTATTGAGAACTCAGAAAGGGCCTGTCCAACTGAACAGAACAATGCCAAACAAAGCTCTTCCTACTGAAGCTTTGCTGCTTTCCCTCATCTTAAAACACTTCAAACTGAACGTGTTTTGGTTCCCAACACAATCAAGACATCTAACGGTTTTGCTTTTGACTTTGGGGAATTAAGATGGACATGTTTTACTGTTTGTTTTACCATTTTCTGGCCATTTATCATATATTTATGATACAGTATTAATGATTTAAATGATATGAGTAGACCACTGACTTTACTTCAAGCCTGATCACAACAGCATTAAAGTTATTCAGTTTGATTTGTGCCAGTGGACTTCCAAAATTCCAAAATGGAACCAAATGATGTCACTGATGATGCCACTGTCAGCTTGAAGTTGAGCTGATCAGAGCCTCTGGTGATGACTGGTGGTGGAGACCTCCAGTCAGAACCAAGGCTCCAGTCAGCTATCCTCAGAGGTGAACTGAACAGTGGTGGCGGAGGTGGCGGAGGGTGGCAGTGGTGGTGGTGGTGGTGGTGGAGGCCCAAACAATGAAATCCAAAAATTATATTCAACTAAATTCTTTTCTGAGCTAAATATGCTGTCACAGTGATGCATTTCATTTGCCTCGTACCTGCACACTGCACAATGACAATAAAGTTGACTCTAATCTAGACTTAAAGCACAAATTTGGAGGCCTGTGTTCTTTCTACTTACATTAAAGCTTTTGTTTTGCATATCTTTGTATATCACATAATTACTGCTAAGGTAATGTAAAGGAAATTTTGACATTTATTGAAGTGTTTGGGGATTTTGTACAAACATTTAACAATGTGAAACAATGTGATTTACAGACAGGAGGTGATGGTACAAACACATTTTGAATGAACTTATTGTCCTATTAGCTACTGAGCTAACAGCCTCACTGGCTTTCTGTCCATCATCAGGCTCGCTGACTCTGATCGCTCTGTTTAAGAAAGAAAGGTATGACCTGGCTGAGCTGTTTGCTAACAGACTAGTCAGAAGCTGGTCTGGTGTCAGAGTATGTCAGCAGATGATGGAAGCAATTTAACCTACAGCGGCTTGTGGCAATATGCAACCCCTATTATTAATGTATGGACATTAGGGTAAAATTTTGCAGAGTGTTCCTTTAATATTTAAAAATAAGTGTTAAAGGTTAATGATGATTTGTAGTTTCATGTAAAGTTTGGGGTGTAGAGTTCAGGAAGTATCTAAATAGCCTGTCATAAGAGAAACCCATTTGTGTGTTTGTACTGTATATGCACTTACCCCTATCTTTGTTTGTCTTTGCCTCTCACTATGTGTGCATCTGTGTGGTGTACTGTAGCCAGTTTCCGGAGTCAGCAAACACACGGTCACACGCGCACACACGCACACTCAGGTATACGCTGGATACTGTAACCTCTCGGTCGACCTCCGCTGACAAGACAGATCGCTCCATTCATCTACGGGTGAGTGCACCGAGCGCTCCATTCATCTGCGGCTGAGTGGATCAGGCCGACCAGCATTTTTCACACCGCTGGCCCATGATGCATCTGGGGCTCTGGAGGAATGTCACTGGCCTGAATGCCCTGATCTGTCATGAGGCCCTGGCTGCCACACCATTCTATACACAGTGACACACACGCGTACACACAAACAGTATACAGCAGGGTGACCTGTTGGCTGAATGAAACCATCAAGACCATCGTATCACCAATATTCCTAGTAAAGAGGTCTGGGACACTCAGTTGTCTTGCACACCAAGTCAGACAGACATTGTTAATGTAGGTTGATAAAAGCCCTCAGAAGATATTGGTAATTTACTGTTATATATACTTAAATATATGATCATATGGGTTTGTCAGTGCTCATCTCTTCTACCCTTGTTTCAACCCATAAACCATGACAGTGACCTTTTGTTTAAGCAAAGTAGGTTAAAATATTTCTATACAATTTTTATTTTTTTATACAAAAATTTCTAAAAAAAAAAAAAATCTACACACATATATTCAAATAACATATATTCAAATATTTACCCATATTTATGATATATAAATATACATTGCTAGTGTGATTCTATTTAAAAAAATAATAATAAGGTAGATGAAAGTGTGCACGCACTTAGTTACTGCATGCACACGGACAGTATTTGTACACATTCAGCCCTGTTCAGTCACTAGAATCATGGTGTCATTACCCTGACAACCACCGTAAGTGCAACGTCCTTCAAGATATATTCTGTCATAGCATAAGAGTCAGAAGTTTAACGTCAAAGTCATAACGACGGAGGCAAAATCAATGAAATATAGAATGAGGACAGATGATAATTATATGACGGCGTGTCCAAATATACTGCGTCTAATTTCTTCCCCAGTCAGTTATATATGTTTGAGAAGTAGGCATTTGAAAAGCAAAACATTCATTTGGCATTTATGCGATGGGACCGCGCAGTTTTTCTGGCATGTGGTTCAATATTTGAACACCCGGAGGTATATGCCTTAATTCCAAAACAAGGCAACGGGAAACATATCATCATCCGCCCGTGATCCGACCACCCCTTACGCAAATCAGCTGCGACTTATACAAGTGTGAAAAGAGTGGAAGTCTCCCCGCACTTTGATCCAAATGCAGCGGCAGTTTGCGCCTGTCTGTGTGTATCACTTTCGTCCAAAGTGTTAAGAAATGAATGGAAGTGATTGACAATTGTTTTGTTTTTAGCCTAGAATCAATTTGATGAGATGAAGCCTTTAAACTGGTGATTTTAACCTGGAGGTCAAACTGGGCTTTGCCACTCTAGCTGCATGCGAGTCACGTGACAGTTTGACCCATTTCCTGGACCAATCACCCCTATTTTGAAAATGCTGCAAGAGCCTGGAGATGTACTTTTCCACTGATTGGTGCAAATATCCTGTCAGAGGTGTACATTCCAACCGTTTGCTCAAACGACTGGATCTGGCTGCAGATCTGTAGTGTGCAGCCGGTTCCAACAGTGGTTGAGCAGGAGTCAGACAGAGAAAAAACAGAGTGCAATGCTGAGACGTGAGTTATGAACACCTCGTTGGACAGAGGGAGGACCTCTGGAGACCGACTGACCTGCAGCTTCACCCTGAACAGCTCAAGCTTTCACTGCGACCTGGTTGTCACCAGCCTCTGAGGGAGAGGGAGACAGAGAGAGAGAGAAAGAGAGAGAGACAAATGAAAGGGGAAAGCTGTGTTTGGTTCCAGGCTCCCTCACCTTATGATTTTACCTATTTGTGGCTGTACATCATCAGTTTTTACGCTTCAGAGTCTGTTTTGAGGAGAGTGCTACCTCATTTGTGCAAAAAAAAAAAAAAAAGTTATCTAAAACCTTTTGTGGCTTCAGCGGGAGATGTGTGAAGCCTGATTGGTTGTGTGTCAGAAAGAAGTGAGCTCAGCAGACCTCTGCAGCCCGCTCCTCGTCTCTGCAAGAGGCTAACAGCTCGAGGTTACATTAGCAGTGACTAATACAACCCTAATCTCCCACCAAACAGTCAGCAGTCGTGGTGCATTCTGAGAAATGTAGCCATTTTTCCGAAAAAGTACTAAATCTCTTCTTCTACTGCATCATTTTCGATACTTTTGATACTTAATTATTATCCTTCCTGAATCAGACGGTGCCCACATTCATGCTCACACTGTCTAGCAAACATAGGTCAACATACATGTATATCTTCAAGAGATCGTTGGTCCTTAACAGTCTAGAAAAGCTTTCTTGTTCCATGTATTGCAGGGGGAGATGCATCAGAGTTGGATGGGTGGGTGGAGGAGTGATGATGGTGGCCAGTCTGGGTGTGTGACGCTGAAGCTGAAATAGCGATGATGCTGATGAAGTGCAGAGCCGGCATCCAGTGGCACAGCTGGCAGCGGCTGGCGGTGGTGGCCCAGTTAGCCCAGTTAGCCGGCTGGCTTCCACTGGACCACGCACAGATGCCCATTAACTGCCCCGCTGATGAGACCCCCGGGGCATAACACACATACAAACACACACACACACACACACGTGCGCGCATTCATAAAGCCATATAAAAACATATTGCACATAACGAAGTAGAGTTAACCGCACGTGTGAAAGACACACACATACACACCTGAACTATGTTTTCATATGCAGCACGTGCTCTCATGATCAAATCTTTCAAATGCACACACACACACACACACACACACCTAGTAAAGGAATGACTCACTAGAGTCCAAACGTTGCTAAATGCATAAGTTCCACAAAAATATGTCCCCACTTATACACACACACACACACACACATGCAGAAACCAACACAAATCTCATGCTGCTCAGCCAGTATGTTCCAGCAATCACCACACAGACCCTGTGACTGCCCACACACACCCACACACACTCACACACACTTACACACACACACAAGTACGCACACATACACAAACTGCAATTCTCACCTCAGGGCAGAGATGTGCTCTGATGTTTCCGGGGCAGTGGGCAGTCACGAGTGTGTGTGTGTGTGTGTGTGTGTGTGCCTGACAGCTGTTTGTGTGCATGTCCATGTGTCCGCTTGTGTGTGTGCGGTGAGTGTTTGTGTGTGTTGGCGCGGTGCCCTAATTTGACAGAGCCGGAGCAGTGGTTGATCCCCAGTGCAGTTGATTTGGCTTGATGTTGACCCTACAGGCCTTGTCAGCTCCAACATGCTCCCTGTCTCCTCACGTAGCCCAGCACGACACTGACTGGACACACACGCACACATGCACGCACGCACACACACATACCATGCAAAAAAAAAAAAAAAAAAAAAAAGGCGCACATCAACACACACTGATTTATTGCATTACCCAAGCATTTACTAAATACAAATCAGGTCTGCAACCATTTCATTAGGGAAGTTTCCTTTTTAATTTCATTAATTTGACATATTCTACTTTTTATTTGTTTCATTTATTCTTATTTAGATTTAATTTTAGGGTTTTTTTGGCAAGAGACCACCCATGACACAGCTCAATCAGCATCCCCACACCTTCCACAAGGTGCAATAATGATGTCACATGACCGACCGACCTCAGAATCAGGCCCATTGACACACGCCGCGTTGCCCCTCGGCCTGCTGAACAAGCATCTAAACTAACTTCAAATGGGGACAGTGCACTGATGTCATCATGGGTCTGTTTCAACGCTCAGGGGTGTGGCTCTTATACTCCAGTGCCACCGCTAACAAAACATTGCCTTTCACCAGCTTGTAAGCTGCAGCTACTGGCAGGCGGTTGTCTGCCTCCTCAGCTGTCAGTCAAACAAGCACAACGCCCCGCCCACTCTGGTGCTTCCTGTCTACATCTCTTTTTTTTTTTTCTCCCTATCCTCCTGAAATGAAATAATAAAAAATAATATTAACGGCACGTTTTAAAAAACGCCCGTCACATGATGGGATTGCGTTTGTGATTTCAGTCGGACTTGGATATTTATACATCGCCCGTCGGTTTGGTGTATTTGACAGACGGTACGTGCGGTTGGTGTGTGTTTGCAGCCTGCCGCATGTGTGTGAGCCCTCATCAATAAACAGAGGACCGGGGCTAATTTTCCGACCCAGTGAGGAGGTTTTTAAATAGGGAGGAAAACCTTCGACACTCTGCGCGCCCCGACGCTGCCGCGCCGCTCTGTTTGTGTGCCCCGCGCGTGTATGTATGTGTGTGTTTCTCTTTCTTCTTCTTCTCTTTCCATCATTCCTGCACTTCCATCTGTCTTTCATTCTCTCCTTGTCTGTTAGAAATAACAGACTTTCTCTGGTTACTCGTTTGTGCGCTTTGATCCAAACATTTCTCTTTCTTTGGACCGGTGCGTATGTGTGTGTGTGTGTGTGAGAGAGAGACTGTGTGTGGGTGGTTGTGTGTTCATCAGGCCATCCCTGCTGGAGCGGATCCTCTGAGGTAAAGGCCAGATTTTAATCCCTGGGTCCATCTAATCTCCTCATATTCACATCTCAGATTAACACACACACACACACGCACACCCGTATACACACGCAGACATAGCGGTTTGATGCCTGTCATCATCAGCGGTGTGTTTACGTGTGTGTGTGTGTGTGTGTGATGTTGTGTGAAAGAGAGTTTTCAGACTCACTCTGCCTCTCCTGGCTGAAGGAGATTAATTGTTGAAAAATTAAGCCTGTCTAGGGCCAGCAACCTGCGGGTCAACTGTTTCCTCGCTATATTGAAACTTACGCACACACATGCACACACACACACACACGCACATATCCACAGATCCTGGTGCCATCTGCCCCAGGGCGGCTGGCCGGCGATGTCAGCATGGTAAGAAGGGTGGGATCAGAAATGAGAACAGCATGTACTGTGTGTTTTAACATCAAAGGTGACCGGGTCCACACACACACACACACGCACACACACACACACAAACACAAGCTGTCCATACATGAAACAGGCAACGGTGACTGTGGTCACTCTCTCTCTGTGCTTTCTGCTAAGGGTAAAACCCCCGACAGAGGCAACCAAAGAGCGCAGTGAAACGGGGAGGTTTCTCCGCCAGGCCGCATGAACGCAGACATAAACACACTGACTAATGAAACTCAGGCCTGGAAAGTGTGTATGTGTGCGAGAGCGATCGAGTGTTTGTGCGTGTGTGTTCTCTAAGTAGCTCCATCTGGGTAGAGGTGGCACCAGAGATGTTTACTGGAGGCTTTAGCCCATCAACTTATTGTCAACAGTTCAAGGGACTGTCAGCGCCCACGCTGTGTATATGTGTGTCTGAGGCAGCGGGTGAGAGCGAAAGAGAGCGTGTCTGGAGGGGGTTAGTGGTTAGGGGCATGGAATGAGAGGAGGAAAGAAGAACAGAAAGCAGAGGGGGGGATCTGAAATCTCAAAATCCATCTTTAAGATTGCAAAATCTGACGTCAGTGGCGCTTCAATCAAGATTCTGCTTGCCGCATTCAAACACTGGTGTGTTTCGGCTGCTAACGGCGCTCTAATACATTTATCGCACGGGCCAACCAGGAGCCGTGATGAAACAATATTCTTTAGTTCTCCTCCAAACAACGACAGCAGGCGATTTCACAGAGTTTACTAAGGTGCACAAAGTAATTAGATTACTCCCTTGGCTCCACTGTTTGCGTTACGTGGACGCGCCGTGTTCAGTTGGTTTGTGTTTTTTAATGAGTCACACCAGATTTTGCAAATTTAACCAAATCACTGTGTGAATGCAACTGTCACACAGCGCAGCCCGTAACCTGCTCTGGATTAAGGCGGACACATCAAACCATTAGCCGTCCTCCAAATCAGCTACTGAAACGGGGATGCCAGAGAGTCTGGACTGATTTACAAGATTAAAATATACTGAAAGCAACTTTAACAATATAGTTTTCTGGCGTTCCCACACTCTCTGATGGATTCCAGCTCCACTCGCACAGGTAACCTCTCCCTCTGGACTCAACAATCCCAGCTCGAGGTCCACTTTCTCACTCGTTCTGGTTCTGGTTCTTATTGTGACACATGGTCAAAAGTTGTCAACATAATGGAAATCTGAGCATCTGGAGTTCAGTGGCGACTGAGCGTACTTCATCTGCCGATGAATTCCATGCGATATGCTCCAAAGCCAAACGCATGACGGTGAGAGAGTGGATCTTGGGCACAGATCGTTTTGTCGGCGGCTGTCTCAACAGCAGAATGAGTCAGACGCCGCTGGATGTGCGTTGCGGAGGTCAGCGTAGTCAGGGTTAGAAGTTCATAGCAACTCAACTCCTGGGTGGTACACAGCATGGTTCACGCAGCTGGCCAGGTACGGACAGTCTCACACCTCAGCGATGACCTCAATGGTTTATTAAGTACAGAAAAGCTTAAAGAAGACTTGAATCCAAGGTTTCAGAGTTCGAGCTCTGTTTGTTGTGCTGGCCTCACGCTTTGTTGGAAGCCTGGCTGTGGTTCTCTGCCAGTGTATTGATTCAGTTTGCTGTAAACTTTGCATCTTACAACGACCTACAATTTGTGCAATAATACAGTTAAAATATCTCCAGACAGACGGAAACTCACGTTCACGCAAGAAAACAAACTGTATGTTTATGCACAGATCTTTTCAGCGATCGTACGCTAGCGAGGGGACGATGCCATTAAGGGACCTTGAGGTAAAGGTCCCCTTTTTACCTGCCGCTAAAGTGGAACTAATACAATTTCTACAGTAGATATAAATGGTGCAGTTCACAGAGGGGCTATGGACATTGGTATTTGTTAAGGATGATCCAGAAGTCCTTCACAGGGATGATTGTCCAAACCAGAGGAGGTGGAGAGAAAAGAAACAGTCTGGGGACACAACATCTTTGGCCCGATTCCCTGAATGCACGTGTTATCTTAGTCTTCATTCACTTTATTTTCTGTAATTCAAAAAAAACAAAAAAACAAAAAAAAACTATCCACTGTCTGTTTCCTCTTTTCAGCTTTCTTGCCTTTTACCCACACACTCCCGTCTGAGAACGAAGTGGAAAGCGACTCATTGAAACCACCCCGGCAATGCACTTGATTTTCATTACCAAGATGCCGAGTAGTTTTCAGCGTCTGGGCATTTTTCTTCTCCTTGGCTAACTTTTGACAAATGTTCTTCTGTCTGTGGTGGAGCTGGCAGTGGGGAATAGTGGTGTATCTGGATGGACCGGATCCAAGACAAGCAGGGTCTCATTTAAAGTGGTGCCCTGGCAGACTAATGCCAAACACAAATGGCGAAGCCAACTGCCACCGTCACACAACACATGACACCGCGTCTTCGCAGGCTCGCCGGCCCACCCAGCTCGAAACACAAAAAACACACTGTTTTCTCATCTGATTCGCTCTCCCTGTTCTTATTTTGTCTTGTTTACTTTGCCACATGTTCTCGTGTTGTTGTGTTTCTCCTAAGAATCTCTGTAACAGATGAATGAAAAATCGCTGTAGAGGAAAACGCAGCGTGGTACGCCGAGCTGTAAAACGAAGCCAAACATCAGCAGAGAATGATTAAAGCCCACTTTGAAGTTATCTCTTGGCCCGTTAAATGGACTGCTGGCGTCGTTTGCCGCCGCGTTTCTACATGTTTCTTGTCAGCGCCGTAAATTCAGCTGAAACTCCTGCCTCATTCTGCGCTCACGCATAAATTAACACTTTCATTCATTCACTTCTTACACTTGAGCCCAAACTTCAGCTCCGTCCTAGCCTGACCAACCTGCAAATGCTTATTAACACCTAAGTTTAATTTCCATGTCTAGGGGGTGTTATCAATGGTTGCCGATCAAAACGCCTCTGGAGACAGTTGGATAAACCTGCAACCAATCATAAAAAGAAATGTATGACTTTTCAAATCCAGCCACATCTAGAACCAAAGAAGCCCTGAAAACCATGTGATCGCCTTCAGGGCGGGACCGGTCTGATTCACTGAGTGTTACAAAATCATGATCCATGCTTGATCATCACCTCACAGTGTGACTGTTTGATCCGAGCTGTGCTCCGCAGACAACTCGCCCAAACTCAGTGACTGTATTAAACCGCGTGCGGTTATTAGATTGGTGGCTGTGATTGGCTCTGCCCAGGCGCGGCCGGGTGGAAATCTGTGTGAGCAGGAGGACGGCCAGACGCATCTGCCAGAGCAAACAAGACATAAACTCAACAGACTTGTCTGGATCCAGGTTAACCTCTTCCAGTAATTACATTGTGACTGCATTTATTATTATTATTATTTTTTAAAATACGAATACTTACAGTATTTGAAATATCTGGATGTTTTAACCACAGTATTTCAGTTGTGAGCACCTAAAACTCCATTAGAGAAACCTTTTGGAGTTTAAATACAGAGATGAATGCATATGAATCACTCTGGATGTTTACTCACTACACTACCCTGAATAATTACATGCCTTTAATAATGAAATTCCCATTAAACATGAATCATTTTAAGCATCTGCCAATGCAGTGAAATGTAAAGATGACGCTAACATGCCTTTAAAAATGAATTCATAACACGGTTCAGCTCCTGGGTCAGGACCTTGTGGAGAGCTCTAGAGCAGATATGTTTTTAGGATTATTTATCCTTCAAGACCAAAATAACTTAAAATATAAACTATTATAAATAAAGCAATTTCAGATAAATGCCAACATCTAAACACGATGTTTTCTTTGATTTAGTGAGAGAAAAACCAGAAGATGTGAGAAATTCCTCAATATTTATATAAATTGTAAAGTAACATGCTGAAACTAATATTCTTTTTATAGTTTTATAGATATTAGTTAAAGTGCAGGTGAACATGTTAATGTATTGTAATAGATGGAAGTGAACAGTTGTTTTAGTGGTGTTGAATTTAGAGAAGTATTGTGTGGCTTCCTCCTGCCCTCTGTCTCCTCTCTCTCTCTCTTTCCCCCTCTCTCTCTCTGAGCGAGCGCCATTCACCTCCACTCTGTAGATCTGCAGGGGCCGCAGCTGTAGTGCCCTTCATATACACACATACAAACATGCACACACACTCCCCTGTGTCCCCCTGCCCTGGGTATTAACTTCCCTCTCTGTAGCAGCTGGAGTCACATTGTGGTGAAACCTCTCTGTACCTGAAGGCATCACACACACACACACACACACACACACACACACGCGCGCGCACTGCTCCGTGCTTCGCGTGTATTTGCCTTGAATCTCATCAAATTCCGACAGTTTGATATTTTGCGAAGCTAAAGGAACTGTTCCAGGACCAGTATGAGTCAGCTCACTGGAAACCATTTGAAAACAGAAAAAGCCTTCTCTGTGCTAAATGTGTCAGAAATCAAAACAGGCCTCTTTGCTGTTAACACAGAGGTTGTTCATGTCCATTACAGCCTGAGGCCAATCACAAGGGCTCTGCTGGTTTGTTCACATTCTGTTTCTGCTGTTTGTCTGCCTGCTGCATTTGTATAAATCTGACAGTGTGTCCTTTTAACATTTTGTACATTAGCGCTGAATGTGCGTATTGTGTCTTCTGACTGTGTGTGTGTGTGCTCTTGAGGGCTAAATTACACTGTATGTACTTTACGCGTGTGTGTATGCAGTTTTTATGTGTACATATGTTTGTTTTTTTCACTGTGTGTCCTATTAAAGCGTGCCTCCATGTACCTTTACTATTGCTTTTGCTGCTTTATGGTGTGTTTGTGTGGTATGGTATGGTATTTATATATATGCATGTATTTATATAATTACATTACATTATATTTTTTACTGTTTTGCATTTATGTAACAGCTGCACTTAGTTACTTTTCAGATTAAGATTGAAAAAAAAATCCCATAATAAACATAATAAACAGGCCCCATTTAAAGAGATTAATACGATCATTATTCATTTATATACAGTATAATATATCAATAACAGGAGACATTCTGCACCATGTCGACTTTTACTTTTGACAATTTATTTGCTGGCAGTGCCTCTGAACTTTAACTAGGCTTTTATTTGTTTAAGTTATTTGGGCCGTGAGCGTCTCAGAGCTTTTGACTGCGATCCTCCTCGGCACATGGTTTTACCCAGAGGTCGCAGAATTTTAAATGTTCTTTTTTTTTTTTTAGATTTTAAAGTGTCTTGACCGTGGACACAGCTGTTCACTGGTTCGACGCTGTGGAAAACTGTAAATAATAAGTATCTGTCTCACGGTGGTGCATGGCATCACTGTAGCATATGTGCGTGTTCGTGCATGTTAGTGTTTTTTGGATTTTGTGTTACTGGGAGCAGAACTATAATAATTAACTGTGGATGACACTCAGTTCTATCTGCTGCATCTCCTGTTGGCTCTGCCTGAACCTTAAAGCAAGTCCTTTGCCGATGTGCAGCCAGTGAGGGACAGCAGTTCTGTATTAGTCATCAGTATTAATCTGATCCATAGAGTAATACCTATAGCTTTATATTTAATGTAAGAGTGAATGTGTGTCAGCCCTGTGATGAACTGGTGACCTGTCCCGGCTGTAACCCAGTACCAGCTGGGATTGGCTGCAGCCCCTCATGACCCTCCGTCAGATAACAGGCTGCAGGACGGTTGATGTCCTGCAATGATTCCACTCTGAACCAATAACGTGTGTCTACTTTTCCGCTATTTTACTGCCTCTGCTGCTGCATTTGTGTGTGCGGTGTGCATTTCGGGTCGCATATGCGCAGTCCATGTCTGCGTTTGTGCGCAAAATACACCCGAGTTCACAGCGGCAGTGACCGAACAAAACCCAGGGCTGTGTGTGTGTGTTGCGCACACCAGTTTTAGCCACTAAGATAAAGATGTCTGGATTCCATCCCCTCTCGCTCTCTCCCTCTCTCTCTCTTCTCTCTCTCCTTCTTGGATATTGATCGGGCCGAGCGCTTTGAGTACAAAGAGTTAAGGCCTGAAAGGCGAAACAGCCGCGATTTCAGAGAAGTCATGAAAGTTTAAAATGCCTTCTCTTTCAGCCGGGTCCTGGGAGACGTGTTCGCTGTGCGAGTGACCCCCGGGCGCATTTGGAGATCCAATGGTTGAACCTTGCTCATCCCACGTTGAACCAGTCAATACCTATTATTAGCTACTGCCTGCCCTCTGCTACAGGGCCTGATGAGGCAGAGAGAGAGAGAGAAAATACCTTCTGAAGGCCTAGAAGTGGAGCGAGCTGTGCCTTTTTGTGAGTGTGTGTGTGTGTGTGTGTGTGTGCGCTTTGTGGTTCGCCGATGGAGGGCGAAAGTGTGAGCATGTTGTGGGTAAGTGTGAGTCTGGCAGTAGTAAGTGTGTGGAAGCATTTGCTGTGTTTTGTAATGTGCATATGCATGGTTTAGGCAGAGTGTGTGAATATGTGAATGTGTGTGTGTGTGTGTATGTGGACCTGTGATTACATTTGTGCATTTTTGTGTGTGTGTTTTTTCTGACAATGTGTGAGTTCCATCTTGCATTTGTGCATAAATGCATTGTGTGTATATCCCACTGCATGGTGCGTATGTGTGGTTTTTTTTGCTTTCGCCAGTGTGCCCATGTTAGTTATATCAGTGTATTGTGTTGTGGGCAAGCGCCCCTGCGTGCGATTGCTAAATGTGTGTATTGCATAACTGCAGGTGTCCCTAGATGCAAGTGGTGTGTGTTAAAGTGTGTTATGCGTGTTCGTTAAGCACCGCTGGTAAAGAGATATGTCTATTTGTGAGTTAACTAATGACAGAGCTACCCTCCTTGTGACAGATATAGGCCACAAAGGGCTACTTTATTACTAATGGGAAACACACAAGCTTATTCCTTTGAATTACTGACCTAATTACATAAACATGTAATTACTACACTTCCTTTACAAGGCTATAACTATAAAAAGACACGCACACAAAAGCACGCACTTTCTCAACCGGCACTTTTATAAGTAGCATTATGTAAATTGTGTTTAATAATGATTAAAATCAACACTAAACGTGCTGTAAAGCGCGTCATGTGAAACTGAACACTTCCTGGATGTGGCTGCAAACGCAGTAGCCCCACGGTCGTCGGTCAGTTGGGCCGTTAGATTGCCGCGCAGAGTTTAACGTGAAAGCGCTTCAGAGTTTGAAATACAGGCCTAATCACGCCCATCACGTGACGCCGAAAGCAGATGAATCTAACACCCATCAGCATGTTTAATTCTGCATGTTTATGGGTGCTATCATAACAATGTGAGTAACTCTCTGACGGTGTATACTTGACATTCTTCTCAGTGTTTTGCCTTGGGCGACATAATGCTAATTAGATATATGGACTGAATAATTGAATAATTAAATACACTACAAGCCCCATTTACATGCAGTTTTGTTGGATAGATGTTTACATTGATTTGTGTGTCAGTGTATCTTAAACCTTTAAGATAACCATTATAATGAGGCACTTCACTCGAATAACTGCATCAGCCTATGTGAACCATTAACATGAGAGCAAAACACAACCACATAATACAGATCTTAAATACTGACCTCTGTCTGTATTTCAGTCACTGCTACTGTTCTCCTTAAATAATTACATAATAATAATAAATATAAAATTTCTTAACATTTTCATAACATTTAACATTTTCTTAACATTCTTACGAAATGCTAAAAAGATCAGATGCAGCAGCTCAGTAAAAAGAACTACGATTAAATGAAATGAAATGAATTAAAATAACATAAATCAAACCAAAAACCTGAAAATTCTAAAAGCTTTTAAAAAGATAAAGATAAATATTAAATGTAATATAACTAACTTTCTTACTAACATGTCTACAACTCTTACTAATATTCTCTGTGAATAAAGGCAGGAGGTCTTGATTTTATAACCTTTTATCAACTGTTTTCTGGCTCAAATTAACTTTGTTCATTTCACTTAACTCTAAAAGACACTACACTGAAAGAACAAACACTGCCTGAAACCTTTACGAATCATTTGCGATAACTAGTGCTAACGAAATCCATGTGGTGTACTAAAACTCCTTAACTTCCAGATCCAGTCTTAGCTTTGGTTACCATGGCAATTAGGTTAAAGGGCCTGATTTAGGGAAAAGAGCCATTATACCACAACAGTTCCTGTCGATGTTCCTGTCCTAACTTCAGATAGGAAAAGTGGAATACCCAAACATGCTCAGCTAAATTTGAATCCATTTGCCCAACTTTAGGGCAACTGTCTGTGGAGATTCTCATTCATCCAGGTCATGTTGATTAAAGTGCTAAGTTGTAGGCAACTGGACTTCTTTTTGGTAGCTTGAAGACGTTTCACCTTTCATCCGAAAGGCTTCTTCAGTTCTGGCAAGTTTAGGGCAACTGTTAAGCTAAGTTTATTTCGGCTGCCTTGTTGTTGCTTTTACACAACCAACAGACTGTCAGCCCGCTCTTTTTATTTTACCTCCTGGATGAGCGCTGTTGGAAAGCTCCCAAAAAGAACAATGATGGATTCCTCTCCAGATTACCTGCACCTCTAACTCATCTGTTGTGAAGTTAAGGTCCTATCAGCGGTTACAAACTTGTTTAGGATGAGAAAAACAACGTTGTTTGCGAGGTAACGCTTGTAAAAGTCAATCCTGGAGTGAGCTATTTAGGATTTCCTTCCCCATGATAACATGAAATGAAGTGGGATAGAATATGATTCCTAAAGTTGGTGAGGATTTGCCTCTGGTATTCCAAATTCCTATCACACTTCCTATCCTAACTGAAGATGTAAAGCAGCCATATTGCAGCACCTGGACTCTGGACCTGGAGCTGTCAAAGGAAAAACTTCTCCTGTAATACTGTCCTTCTTTGCCGTGGCAGCACACTTGATTTTCTGGGGTGTTTCTGTCTCAGCTGTGCCTTTGCAGTGCAAAGAGAAGGTAAAACAGGAAGTGGTAGGCCCTGCTCATTTGGTAGAACAAAGCTATTGTTTTACTTCAGACAGAGCTAAGGTCTGTAGAGTCTCTGGCAAAGGGTGGAAGGTTTATGGAGAAATCACTTCCAGCATTAACCTTACAGTAAGAAAGGGTTGGAGGACAGCGAAAGTGTTTTCTTCTGTGGTCACTTTCAAGAGTTATTTTGGCAAAGATACGTATATCGGTATTAAAGAAATGGAAATGCAACGCACTTTAAAGAGGAGAGGAACATCTCCACAAGCTGCAGCTTTTGATAGAGATGAATAGCTGGTGTGAAGGTGTCGATTACTGAAACACAACAGCGAATGTGTTCACTGCAGGAAGTCACACAAGTCAAAAATAAATTCTGCACAGCACGCTACAACATGTCAAAGCGCCTCGAAAAACAAAGCAGGAATGCTTCTCGTTCCTCTGAACTACCATTTCCCTCTCGGGTCTGAATCCCCCCTGAAGAAAGAAGTTAAGTTTGGCAGCTGCAGAGACAAAGTGTGGGCTGACTGAACTGCGTTTCCCCCTCTCAAGACAATCTGTAACAGTTAACTGAAAGGGCAGCAATTACCGCACATCAGATGCGTCTGCGGACAACTCCCCAACACACACACGCGTGCAGAAACGCGCCGCACGCACACCCGACCTGTCACATCACGACACGCTCGTGTTCAGCGTGTCGACATAACGCCACCTGGAGCGAGGCCCGGCGATAATGGATTAGGAAAGTCCAACTCACACTATGTCTGCCCCCCCCAAACACACACGAGCACACCCTCCAAACACACACACACACGCTCTTTCCCTCTAATTGCCCAGGACTGAGTGCAACCCCTCCTCCTCCCTCCCCTCGCTTACCCTCTCCCTTGCCTGTCCCCAGCTTCAGGGGCCCATCCGTCAGCCCTGTCCAGTTGGCTCTGGTCATAAATAGGCAGACGAGGCAGGCGGGCAGGGGCCTCGGTCCAACGGGCCCCTGAGGACAGAGAGACACAGCACCCAGCATATGCTCCCTAAGTACTGAGCTGGAGGGTGGGGGAGTGTTCAAACAGTACACCCATGGGAATGTGTGTGTTCAAACCCGGACGCCTACTCGGACTGCTATCCTTCCGAGGGCTGAAAGGCGATGCGAGGACAACGGCCGAGAGGAAGACGTTTTGCAGGTGCTTACTTCAGCGAGAGGCTAATTTCAGATCAGGGAGAGAGAGACTTCAGAGGCCGGATCAGGAATTGTTAAGTCAAGTGAGGAATTCAATGTGTTCAACAACAGCTGAACAATGAGAAGAAGCTCTAAAGGTGTAGCAAACACTTTAAAATGACGCCAAAAACACGCAAAAGTGAACAAAAGTTTCTTCAGCACCCTAGTTGATTGCCTTTGCACTATAGCGTAGATCAGTCTACGATGGGCGGTCGAGTTGTCTTGTATGGGTGTAAGTAAAACACAGCCGTGCAGATGTTGCATGCACACGTACGCACACAGTGCACGTGCAGCTGCAGGATGTGCACACAGACCGTACACGTGTGCGCGTATGAGTGGATGTCATTTCGTCAGAGTCAGCTAATTTGTTTTTCTTTCTTTCTTGTGAAGTTGAGTTTGAGCGGTGTTTTAGATTAACTTGTTTTTTGAACATTTGCGTAATGCTTTTTATCTGAAAAGTGTGTCGTTGACATTTTAAAGCTTTTTCCTTGGAAACTCGTGTCTCGTCTGGTCTAAAGACTGATTTTCCACCACGCTAAGGAGAAAAACACTTTTGTAAACAGCAACTTAAGGCACTGGAAGTTCAGTCGGTCGCTCACACTGGGTGGACTCACCTTCTTTGTGAGGACAGAGCCCAGGTCTCCATCAATACACCAAGTTTAGAGTGAAGTGAAGAGTCAAGGTTAGGGTCAAGTTTTGGGCTAGGTAAGTAGTTGTTTTGTTGGTTAGGGGTTAGAGAAAGTCTACAGGAAATGAATGTGACCCAATGTAAGGTCCTCTGAAGTGATGGAAACATGACTCTGTGTGTGTGTGTGTGTGTGTGTCAGGAGGGACAGAGTGTTGCAGGCGATGTAAAGCTCCGGCTCTCTTGACGTCGCGGACAGAGCCGTGAAGAGGCTCCCAGGCAGCGCTCCGTGTCACCATCACTCGCCATCACACGGAGGCCGTCCTTCCGCCCCGCCTCCCTCTGGTTTGAGGAGGTGAACAACAAGTGCGGAGAGGAGAGGGAGAGGTTTGCGTGTGTGATTGTGCTGTTGTCACGTAGTCGCTATCTGAGTAAGTCGGAGGCAAGAAAGCGTAACATGTGTAAACAATGGGTGAGTTGAGGGGAGGACACCAACAGAGACACTGATAAAACTAGAACTAAATGAAATAGAGGTGAGGGAAGAAAGGGGAAGGTAGTAAACTGCAGGAAAGTGAACTCAGTTAAATCAGATTACACTAACAGTTACACAAAGTATTCTCTGATGAAAACCTGAGAACTATATCTTCCAGACAAAATCTTTAATCTTCAGTTACAAGACAGGTGGGACAGACTGTGTCACAAGCCATTTTCTGTTTAAAAGAAAAACATTACACTAAAATATCAAATGTCCTTTAATTTATCTCATAATCCGGTTTTATACTCAACACTCACTGCATTTTGGTCCGCTCTTAGTCAAAACTGTTTTCTCCTTACACTAATTCACTTGGTTTCGGAGACTGGAATTAAGGTGGCAGTATCAAGGTACCCGCAGTTTTCCTAAGAGTTTAATCTGATTTGTATAGAGACTGTTTTGCTTTTTCCCCACAACCTCAAAACGGCTCAGTTCCAATCCAGTTCACAACCACGAAAAGAAGACAACTCGAGCTCCCACACCTTTCTTCCAAGCTCCACAGATCCTCACAAAGGTTTGTCAAGACCAGCAACTCCTGGACATAGTACGATTGGGCGATTCGCCTTAACATTTCTCCTCCCGACACGCTAGATCAGATAGTCAACCACCAACATTTTAGTCTCGTCTCATCAACATTATTGTTCTTTCATGATGGGTTTTTTTTCTTGACGAAATTAACGCCACCGGCCAATGCAATTATCAAAAAGTAAAAATACAAGCTGTTGTACGAAAACAATGTGGGATTGCAGCAAACTTACTTATTTTCTTATTAGTTCAGTTTAGATTAGATAAATAATGTAAAACCTGTTTCTACTTTCTGCCACAGGACCCATAACAACACAAAGCCAACAGCCCTCTGCCTGACTTCCTGATTCTTATTACATTAAGTTGCCCTTTTAGTGTTTGCTAATAAGCACTGGCACAAAGTACAGCCAAGGTTGTTGGGAATGACATTTGGCTGTTGGTCATCAACCAAAGTAGTTGAGACAAAAGATTTCACCTGGGGCTGCCGCTACAGCAAACGTCAAGGGCATTGCCACCTGTGGATCCATGAGGTACCCATTAAAAGGTAAAGGCCGTACATCTCCTTGGACGAGTCCTCGATTTTGTTTTTAACATTTGACTCTAGGCAACAAGTTGAAGTAGCCGTTAATAAGTACAAACCCTTAAAACGTTCCAATGAACGGAACTGAATTTATATTTAAAGAAAACCTCTTATAGCCAACCAAATTACACTGGAGGACTTCGCATCTCTCTATCCTTGCGAGGACATTTCAGTCCTTATTTTCCCATCCTCAGAGAAGTACAACACACACACCCACACACATCCGTGCACTTAAACCCAGTCCTGCGGGTGTATTGCCAGGCGAGGCAGAGATGTCGCTCCTTCCATCCCTCTCTGGTGTGAGTGTGTCCAGTCCTCCAGGGGGAATCTCATCCTTCTTAATCCTATTAGTGGTGGGACTCAAGGCATGGCGGTCTACTCCTCTGGACCTGTCCACAGTCATTATCCTGACCCCCGCTCCACAGCATCTCCATCCCTCTACATTTATACATCCACTCCTTCATCTTCACCTTGTTCTCTCTTTCCTTTTGTCTATTTCCCTCTGTTACCTACTTAATTATTTCATTCTTTACATTGTCTTTGTACCTTAATCTGAATGAACACCATTCTGGTTCTTGTATTTTACATAAAGTAAAGTTTGAGAGAAACAGAGAAGCAAATAATAAGGAAAAAAAAAGATGGGCATGTTTTTTTCTGGGTAATTTTGTCCGGTGGGTGAACTCACCATGAGAAAACATTGAACAGATGTTTGTTTTAACAGAAAACACTCACTTGTGGAACGGCTCAAATCCCCAGGTCCCTCAGCCCCTGCCACACATAGAACTGGGCAGAACCTGTGCATTAGCTCGCAGGCTAATTGTGCCAGTGTTTTACAATTTCTGCTGCTTCTGAGTTTGTTTAATCTCTATCAGGGTATGACCAATTATTACCCCAAAAAAATCAAAGCCTCTTGATCAGAGGTATGAGGTACTGGAGGTTCATCTAATGTAAAACTGGCCAGAGCGCCCTGGCTGTACCTACAAAGCTCTGTCATCAACATTTCATGGGTCAACTCAGTTTCACGTTTACCAAAGAAAGAAACGGTCTTTGCTGTCAGGTTGACAGCGATGCTAAAACATTTTGATATTCCTGAACATATTAGAAACACTTATTTGCAATCTGGATCTTGGATTTCAATGATGTAGTCACACATATGGTGTGTATTACTGAGTAATTTCCTTCTGGATCAGCCTTGAAAAGGCTGCACAGAGCTCCACTTATCAAATCTGCGATAATGGGATCTTGATGTAGAAACCTTAACTGTCTAATAATCAACCCGCAGAGATGTTCGAACTGGAGATGAACCAACTTTTTAATTATTTGCCTGAAAGGGTGCAGGCAAGCTGTAAATATGTGCGAGGCTTCGCTATAAGCAAAACGACAGAGCTTTCTGCAGCAAATTAGAGACAATTTGAGACATCTAGCAGCATATTTCTGTGCAAATATTTACACAGAGGAGGTGAAGGGAAATTTTCATAATGACACTGAGAAAAAGGAGATGAACTACAAATGCCTGTTTCTCTCTGTAGACAAAATAAATAGAAATAGATGGGAGGACGCTGATTGATGCCAGAGCATGAAAGAGGGTTGCTCATTACTAATGGCTAAATGCCGTACCGTTGCCTTAGATGTCATCTGTTATCATATGAAGTGATTCTTACTTGGCCAACATCCATCCCACAAATTGTGTTTTATCTGTTAAGTCTGTTTTCTGTATTACTGAGTAACTCCTGAGTAAGGTTGTTCAAACGTGCTCATACAAAGCTTACTATGACTGGCAATGCTAACGAGACATGCTTGCCAACAGCCCTGAAAGCCAGTTCATTCATTAGTGCAGCTGTATTGTATAGGGCCACATGTATCCTTTTTTATAACCACTCCCTGAGTAATGTCGTGGATGAAACTGCAGCAACAGCTGATGCCGCACATCCGGACAGCCACGTTAATATACGTGTCACAATTTTCAAAATGAGTATTTATAGCCAAGATTAACAAGTGTCAGTGGTATAAGGGCAGTGCACCCGGCTATGCACCTGTAGGAAGATGCTTGGACATTGCTCGTCAGCTGATAGCTCCACAGATGCTGATAAGCAAGTGAATGTGGAGTATAGTTGAAACAGCCATTAGAATTTAAATGTGGGTAACTGTGGACACCCAGCCTACACTAAATAAATTGAATGATTGCACAGACTAATCCAGCATCGGGAAATCATCAGAATCAGAATCACAGAGAAGGTGTTATGGGCGGGCTGAAGAAGGCCGAGAAAGGAAACTTAAGAAAGAATCATTCCTGTGCTAAGTTGTACTTAACTACCACAGAGGAGCAAAGAGTCTAAAGGATGATTAAAGAACAATGCCGATACAGTTCACTCTGCAGCTGTCTGGCAAGCAATACAGAAGTATCCACTGCTGTAACATCAGACTACTGCTGATTTCACACATAATAATCCACATGTATGTTGTGTGTCTGTGTGACTTCATAACTTCCTTGTGCAGATAATGTTCTTTTGCATTCTACTTCTTGCTTCAGTGCTGCTTTAATGTACTTCGGTTTAATGTAATAGCTATTTTATTGTGTTATTCTATTCGAATTTATAATTTATAATTCTCTGTGCGGCGACTGGTGTGGGGGTACAACTGTGTCTGTAGGCTGCATATTTTGTTCCGGATCATACCCAGGGATATCAAACAATACATAGATTGACATGATGGCATTTTTAGTGTTGTGGGCCTTTCAGGGAATAAAATACCTTTCAATAGGCATGTTAAAATGATCAGAACTTGTATCAATAATGAAGATTCTAATGTGGACACCCAGGCTACATGTCCAAAAATCTTTGGACATAAAGCTTCTTAAAGACAACCAGCTTCTTATTAGACTTAGGAGTGACTTTGATTCTCAACAAAACCAACACACACACACACACAAACACACAGATACACACCTTTCCTCCACACCTGAAGGTTTAACCGGCTCTGGGAGCAGCCAACAGTTTGGATGTTTTTTTTTTTCTTCGAGTGTGCATGTGCATGTGGTTGGAGGTCCTTTCCTGTCACTTCAATGTTCTTTACCTGCTGGAGGAGATGATGATCAGTCCCCTGTGCTCTGCTCTGAGCCTGGTGGATGACAGGATCTAACAGAGCTGATAAACACAGACGCCCCACAACCCAGTTGGCCTCGTCCCTGACAGTGACTGAACTGGCCTCAAATCGCCTTTGACAGGGGAGCAGTGTCAACACACCTACAACACACACACACAAGCCTGTAGTGAGCACACACATATATAAATATAAACCACCATATGTGCTTGCAAACATATGCAGTGCCTACCACAACATGCTCAATGACAAGCATGGGGTTAAGTATAAAGCAGGCTTAAAATAAAAAGTATGGACACTTGGAAAACTGCAGACACACCTGTTTGTTTTCACACATGCACAAGCTGAGCATGTCCAAACGTATTCTGGCAGAGGTGAGCTGACATCGCCTCAAAGACACGACTGTCACTTCACCTGCGAATGCGTGAAAATGATTCGTGGCAAACGTCGACGCGTGCAAGGTGGCTCATGGCATCGGGTCGGTAACTGACCGCCCCCCCGCCTCCGCAGAGGCTCAAACACAGCCCGGAGCGGAGACAGCAATCCCAGCAGCTCGTCACAGAGCAGGGCCAACAAAACGACGCCGCCCTGGGTGAGAGGCGGAGACCTGTCAGGGTCAAGGTAGGAAGGTAAACTGGCAGCAGATGACACAAGACATAAGCTGCTATTAACTGGGCTTACAGGACAGTGAGTCATACATGCAAACACACAAGTCTGTCCACCCCACATGGTGTGGCTGGTTTAGCCTGATAGTATATTTACCTGCAACAGGTCTTGAGTCTTCATGCTCTGCAAGTGTCAACTGTCAATGGGCAAAAGAGAACATAGATTCATGTTACCATGTGCTACTGTTATGCCAATATTAGGAGTTAGGATCAGATGAGATTAACAGTCAGTTGTGCCAGTTCTCCAGCCAGGTGTCGCAACAACTTGGCACAGGATCAAATAATTAAAAGAGCACCTGTCAAACATCAAAGGGTTGAAAATGCCACTGAAATATGGCACTTAAGTTTATTTAATTTGCATATTAGAGCAGGGTTAATAATGTAATAATAATAAGTCAGATGCTTCATGTACTGACTGTCGTAATTTATTTTCACAGGGTGTTTCCATACTTTGTTGCATTTAGTTTTTATTGATATTCTACTTAATTATTCAATAACTGCAGGTTTGGTTTCCAATTAGACGTACTTGTTATTGTCTTCCAACAGACCGACCGCAATGCACAAACACATTTTTCAGTCAGCTGACAGAACGTTGTGGCCATCCAGCCCAAACACATAATGGTAAAGAGCATAGTTGCGAGCGCGCCGAGTGCAGAGCTTCTGAATGTCAGCGGGTGGATGACAGATAACAAGCTGTCACTCCATTTGGAAAGTAAATAGAGAACATTCTGTTTGGGTCAGAGATAAAACTGAAAAGGTCCCCTGGTTTGGTCATGTTGTTGTTAGTGATACTGCGTGTCACTTTGGTTGTGCGCTGGACACCCCTGTGTCAGGAGTTAGCCGGGATGAAAAGGTGCTCACTGAGGTCAATTAAAGAACACCCTGCTTAGCCAGAATGTCAACATTTCTGTTAGCAACAGCGAGCCTAAGCTGTACATTTCAAACAAACTAAAGACTTCTTAAGCAGCTTGATCTGAATCTGCCTATGAGAACTCATCTCACCCTTCTCATAATGAGCCCCTGGTTGTTAAAAGTACAGGAAAGAGTCTGTCAATTCCATAGGTGCATGGTGAATAGGAATATTCATGGTGTTGTCCATCAATATCAAAGAAATTATATATATATACATTCGCTGCCATTTTACTCGAGGAAACTCCGCTGAGGTTTGAGAGTAGCCTGGGGGAGGAAACGTTTCTTGTCTTGTGTGCTGCACGCGGTAAATACGGAGGATGCAAAAAGCTTTAAAGTTGCAGCAACAGGAAACGGAAAGTAATATAACGCAAAGAAGCGAAGTACAGTAAGGTGTCAGAATCCTCAGTTCAAATGTGTCAGCTAAATATCCGTCACACTGGCGTGGCACACACTAAACTTTATTTCTCTGCGTATCGCGCAGTCTCCTTTAAACAAAACTCAACATTTTCCTTTTATCATTGCTCTAATTTTACACCATGCAGTTAAAAAAGTAAAAAAAAAAAAAAAAAAGTTTCCCCTCTGAAGTCGGCTTTATGTGGCGGCATGGGGAGTCTGTGTTTTTAATATATATATATTTTTTTTTTTAACTTTTTTTTTTTTTTTTTTTTTTACCTAGTCATCTCCGTATGCTCTGTAGGCAGTGGGGACCCGGGCCGTTCGTTTAATGTGGCGCGAGTGTTCGTCGCACAGCGAGATCAAGAGCCAAACGAGCGCAGGGTGAACAAGAGCCCAATGAAAACCCTCTCGCCAACTTTAATGGAACGCTCCCCCGCTGAGTACTGAGGACGTCTCCGGCACGCACACACACACCAAATCAAGACATTTATCTTCAATGAAGTGAGGGGAGAATTAAAAAAAAGAAGAAAAATGCAGATGCATACACGCACACATACGCTAAAAGAACACCAGGCCTTCTTAAGAGTCCATTCAAAGTAATGGAATCAAAGCGACCGCCGTATGAATGATACCACATGAAGCAATGCATATCAAGGTTCTCTGTCTTTTCTCCCACTGTAATACAGGGGTCATGTGTGAAGTATTTAAGCATTTAAATGCGTTTTTAAAACAGATGATGATCAGACATTTCAGACGGCACTTGTGAGCGCATTCATTTCTCGCTAATGTATGTGAGCTAATTTGGAGATGAGTGAGAGCGCAGCGGGGAGAGGGGCAGAGGGAGGAAGAACAAGTGAAGAGGCGACGGAGGAGCGATGCGGTGAGAGGTGAGGGCGGGACAAAAGAGGAGATGGTGAAAAGACATGAAGACAGGGTGACAAAAGGCAGGGAGATGAAAAGAAGAAGAGTCACTTTAAATATTATAATGATAACATGTCAACAGGAAGTGATGTATAGGATTTGGCCTGCACAGACAGCAAAACAAACCAAAGCTTTGGTTAAAGCTGCTCCCCTGATAGCTTCCCCTGGATACTGTCCTCTGGTCCCTCACCCACCCCCTCCTGGAGACATTACCTGGGAGTCCTGCACATTTGATCTACATCCTCACAGGACTGAAATGATTTATTATATATCATATTTATGTTTTTAATTTATCCCTCTTTTCTTTGTCATTGTCCTTGAGCCGTCCCTCACAACAACACCCAAACTCCACCTCCTAGTTCAAGGTAAATGGTCATTCTGTGCTGCATTATGTCCTAATTTCTGCATGTTTTAACACTCTTTACTTGTCTCATCTCTGTCTGCTATGTTACATTGTGCCAATAATAAAAATGACAGCAGGAACCAGGGATAATGGAGTGATGGATGACGGTGTTGGCCTTTGACTGTTAAAATCTAAAGCCACAACCGCATACTGAAGAAGTCTTTTAGCCAAACTGTATCTTTTAAGTGCATATAATTTAGAAATAGAGAATTTAAAAAGGAGAATTGAAATCTCCATAGGCTTGTGAGAAGACCACAGCGGTGTTCATCGCAGATGTTCTTAAAGGAAACAATGCTCTGTCTTTGTTGCTCAGTAGCAGCTAACAAATACACTCAACAGGGAAGCCTGAGCCTCACAGCCAGCGCAGGGATATCTGCAAACAGCAGAAGTTTCAGCCAATGAGAACAAGCTTGCCCTCCTCTTCTTCAGTGAGTGAAGGTACAGTCACATTGAATTATTTTATTTCTCAGTCTCTGCAGTTGGAGCCATCCAGAGTTCCCCCTGCACATAGGGAGCCACTGCGATGCACATGTTTAGAGGCATCTGTAAGGGATTGGTGCTGTCTATTACAGTATGATCGGCAATGACTGGACATGATCTTGCATTATCTACATCTGTCTAGTTATCAATCACAGGTTTACTGCTAAACCAAAAGAACTCATGGATTCTCCACGTGCCAGCTCAGAATGCCATCTTAACAGCATATTACATATTACATTACATCATTTGGCAGCCTTTTAATGACCACGGTGCTGCACATGTAGGCTTACATTCAAAATGCAATGTTATCCCCTCTTAAGTTCCAACCTTGTCCAGTTTCCATTGCTAAGGTGGAGCTGGATGGAGTCCCAGTTTGGTTTGACTGGGAGGAATTCTGCCGTGTCCACACCTCCATGTAGTCACAGCTTTCCAAAATCTGGCTTCTTCCTCTCACACGCCTCCTACTTATACTGCAGAGCTACACAAGCATCCTCTCATATGGAATAAACATCCAGAATTAAGTCATTTAATGTTTTCTTAATTTAGATAATTAAAAACACCCTGCACGTTCAGTTGCCTGGATATCAAATATTTAGTTTTGTTTTAAATAAGTTGATTTCTCATTGAGGAAGAGTCAAAACATGACACCGTTTCACATATTGAAATATCTTACTCGTATTAAAATAAAAAATTAACGCTGGTGTGACACTGGATGACATTTTTTACAGCGTACTTCCCAGGCCCAGCCCTGGTGCTACCGGTTGCCAGGCGAGTAATGTGACACAGCCTATGTGCATGCGCACACATTCACATAAACAGTACAGTGCAGCACAGGCACACATACAGTGTCGGAAGACGTGTGTGTAAAGTTGAAAGCGGCACTTATGGCACGATAATTAACTTGGACTCTTTCTCCGTCGCAGTGCCCCCTCCCGCCTCTCATTAATCACTAACACTGTTTGTCTTTCTAACTCTTGGATGAACCACTCTGAAAATATGGTCAGAAGTCTCCAACAACTTTTTTGCTTTCCCAGACTGGCAGATGCTGACCATTTGGAGCAACAAAAACAGAAAAACAAACATGAAACCCCTCTTGTAATCCCTTCGTTACAGCTCCTGCTTTAAACCCAAATACCGGCGAACCTCTCCTACACAAAACAATTCCCAATCCTCAGATGCCCATTCTCTTTGTCGGTATATGAAATCATTTACATTTTTGGCTGGAGTTCAAGCTGTCTTGTTGTGGCGGTGATCCTCATGGCTAGTCAGGCGAGAGGTGAAAGTTGAAGGCGATGGCGTTAATGCCTCCCTGTGCCACAGGGTCGGACGCCCTGCACGTCAACAGGGCAGCTTCTAACCCACTGCTTCTTTGGTGTCAGAACATGTTAGTCCCATTTTATTGCCGCTCTATGCTGAAATATTATGCCCTCCAACGCAACTGGCCAAATAATTCTGATTTCTCAACAATGGCAGTACACATATGGCTGCAGTTTGAGATGTTTGAACGGCAACAGGGGTGAGAACATTTGTCCACGGAGAAACAACGGCTCAGGGCTTATAAAATACATCTTGGTGTGGCGTGGATGACAATGTGAGGGGGGGGACGTGTTTTTTCTACTGTTTAAAAAACAAAAAAAATTTTAAAATTGATTTGATTGACAAAGATAATTTAAAAAAAAAAATATATATCTATATATATATTTTAATTACTTGAGAAAAAAGTTACATTAACATTAAATGAATCTTGTGTTATCACATTATTTATTCCTGCTTTCATATTAAAAGCCCTTCGACTGTAGAGACAGCGTGGGTCAAATGGAAAAGTGATGGCTTTTGGCCTAAATGTGGTTATTAAGGTTGAGGAAGGATCATGATTACGGTTAAAACAAGACTTACAAGGGTTTACAGCCACACTAACAGCTTAGCATGACTTCACTTAAGCAAACAGCACTTGACGTTAGCATGCTAACGCGCTCACAATGATGACGCCTGATATTTAGGTGTGTTTACCTTGTTACCCACTTAATTTTACTAATTAGCACTGAACACAAAGTACTAATGCATCAGCCCTACATCTCTTCTACCTTGCTTATCACTAAACTCAGTTGTTTTAAAGATTTAAAGAAATGACTGACCCTCTCAATTTTCAGCTCAGTTCCACTTGATGATATTCTGTATGCTGTAAGGATCATCTTTACCCTTGAAGCAAGCCCCAAAAACCATTTCACACTACTGGCCAATTGCCAATTTCTACCCTGTGCTTTTGCTTTAAATACATTTCATTTTAACTTTATGTGAGGATTTCATGTGTTTAAGATTCTACTTGAGTATTTTCTATCTTTCTGTCTTCCCCTGTCTTCAAGCTTCATCCCTGGCTTCCTCTTCCTCTTCTCTTTCCATCCTGAACATTTTTAGCTGTTCTATTTCTCCCTCTCTCTCTGTCTCCAGTCATCCCTGGTAGCCCTCTGTCATCCATTGGCCAAGCTGGGAGCGAAGCCAGGCTGGCTGAGCCTGGAATCCTGCATGGCCCGCCAGGTTGGGCTTGAATGGGGAGGCAGAAAGGACCTTGGCTAAACTGGCACATGCATCACAGAGTGTGGGTAACAGCTCCTTTATGCCAAACACTATATCCCTCTAATATAACTAATTCATCTGAGAGAGGGAGACTGGTCAGGGGGGACACAGTGAAAGCAAGAGACACAAGCACAGATAGACGAGCTCTCAGATCAACAATCATTGGACCCCTGAATGGTTCAGTCATTTTGTTCCAACCATGAGGAGTTGGCTCACTGCTGGGCATGTGGTATTGTTAGTAGATTATTTATAATGTCTTATATTCCTGATATACACCACAAATTGGCCACCGCAGCATCTCTTCCTTTCAAAACACAAGTCTGTTCTCTCTGCTGTTGATGTCAGTTGCTCTCGGTACTTCCACAAAATCAACCTTTTTCATCTCTTTCATTCTTCTAGTTCAAGATGAGGGCTGGAAGAACTACAATTTAGGAATAAGTGTGGCTCATGGTAGTGTTTTTCCAGTCTTGCCTTCCATACACGATCTCACTGAACCCAGCACTCTCGAATTGTTGATCTGAAATTCTTGTTCTTGTAAATGACCCAACCAGCTTCTGAAGCCCTCTACAAAACATCAGAAGGTCCCATCAGGTTCAGATCAGGTAGCCCCAGCTGAACACAATGCAACTCAACATTAAACCCTCCACAACAGGCCCATGCACCTCTTGTCTGAAGCCCAACCCCTGATAACCATGGTGACACCACCAGGGATTGTTTTGACCTTGCCGGCCACAACAGACTTTGGACAACGGTTCTCATAGACTGAGTAGTACTGCCCATTACCAGTGTCATCTGGTTCTGATGGACTCCAGTGCTCTCTGCCTACACCGGTAAAGTCATACTTCAGAAAAGCAGTGGAGTTCCCCTTTAATTTAGTCACTCAACACTAACCGAAACCTTAACCATGTGGTCGGAAGACCTGTCAAATAAATCATAGTTCTGGGGCGACTAACGTATGTCATTTCGGAATTCACTCACAAACCACCTTTTTGTTGTTGGGAAGGAGAACTAGTGCAGAGTTGAATCCTGATTAAACCAAGAAAGGTTTTGTGGTAACACCTTGATGAACCTGAGCTACCTCTTACCCTGTTTTGGTTAAATATCCATTAACGTGATACTAGCCTCAACCAAAAGTTGTAGAAAGCTACTTGTTAGAACCCATGTGTCAGACACAGTTTGTAATTAAGCTGTATGTTCTACAAATCTGGACTTTTTTGTAGGATGTGATATTAAACTCTACCCTGGATGAAACTACGGCGCCGCTTTATGTTATGTTGCAGTATCTGGAGGGGCTCTGCACTTGATCGCGTCTTTGTACTTTTTACTAACATTTTATGATGATTATAGTAAAAAAAAAACAGTCTGCGGACAGAGACGATTACACAGCTCAGAGACAGAACAACAGTCAGAGAAGGAGAGAATAGAGTGCAGTATGTCACGTCTGGTAGTGTGTCAGCCCAGCCAACGCCTCCCCACTTACCCCAGACCACATACCAGTCTGGCTAGCAGTCTGTGCCAAGGAGCCCATGCTACTGCATTAAGACTTATCCCTCAAAACTCTGCATGTGTGTGTCTGTGTGTGCATGAGTGACATTTAGACTCCTCCATTGCCATTTATGTTGGCATCACAGCGTATACCACAGAGGCACGGTGCCTGAGCCAAGTGTTGCTGATGACTCTTTTTATCCATTGCAGTATGTAGGGTTGGTAAAATCACATATACACACACAGACACGAGCACACATGCACACACAGTGCAGCGATTAAGAATAGCCAACTGGCGCAGATGGCTGTAAAAATATATTTGGAGCCATAAGCCTTGAGGACACTGTAATGAAAACTACCCAAGTAAGAAACTCAGAATACGAGGAAAAAAAAGGGTGCAGTAAGACAGCAATTAATAACCAGTATATTATTATAAGAGTTGGATTTCTGCAGTTTATGAGCTGTCTGTTAAAAATACACACCCACAATGCTCTACAGAGCTCAGAGCGTGTTGTTCATTTGTTAAACATCCATTTATTCTTTCATCATTTATTTAATCATCACAAAACGAATGTGTTGGTGAAGTATAGTATTTTGAGTTTGAGAAAATTCTGAAAAATATTCATTTCCGGGTTATACCTCCAGTTACATTTTAACTGTAGCAGGTAGATGGAAACATGGGACTTTAGTTATCCTGCGCATACTATGTTACAAATATAATATAATGTGACATTTAGCAAATTTATGTTATTGAATATTGTCTTTATTTAATTGGCCTTCTTGGTAATTATAATATTAGAAAACAAAATTTAAAAAACAATATTCAGTATATGCACATATAAATACATTTAAATTTACATATACACACATATGGCTAATATGCAATTACATCATAGTGTTGGTATGATGAAGTAACAACACTAACTAAATTACGCAGTGACCTTGGAAGGCTTTTGGTAGTTTTGAGCAACCCTTTGTATGACGCTATGAAATTAAATAAATATATATATATATTTCTGTAATAACCCTACATGCACTTACTATCAAGGCCAGCAAAGGCATGAAATTCCCACATTAAGTTGCACTGAAACCCAAAAAGCAGGGCCTCTGACTGTGTATGCGAAACAAGCTGACATGTTTGCGAGTGATACCTCCTCCGCAGACATCATACACTTGGCTACACTCCCATGCACGCTGTATGTAATCTCCTGTTTATTACCAATGCATAGTGAGCACAGTATGCTTGTATTCACCTTCACATACACAGTTCTTGCGTGGAATTTGTATTTAATATTTATTTTAGTATTCTTTCAAACAAGTACATAATAAATTCCATTGCACTGCAACATGCATGCACATGTAGTCACATCTACACTAAAACAATTTGCACTTTCTAAAAAACTTTTTCTAAGTTAAAATGTTTTATTGAGTCGGGTATTTGGCAGGGTGTGTGTGCGTGTGTTTGTGTGATGGAAAGAGAACATAGCAAAGTAGTGCAGTGTAGTGCCACAGGGCACCTTAACACCCAGGCCAAATCCAAAGTGAAACAATAATTCCACACTACTTCTGTTCTGTCATGTTGAGAAATGTAATTTAAGGCCAGTGAGTTCTGACCCCAAGGCTCTACTGTACACCGCACTTCCTCCGTGAGCTCAGTGTGTGTGTGTGTGTGTGTGTGTGTGTGTGTGAAGGCCAGGCAGACCCCAGGTTATTCTCTGTCCCGATGGTGATTTTAGACAGCTGTGTCCCTTACTTCCTCTGCCCTGGAGACACACACACACACAACACACTTAAACACACACGCCGTTGAAAAAATAAATTGACAGGCTTGAATTCTCACCTGCGTGACATGACCAAATCATAATAATCTCAGTGGGGTTTTTCCACATATATTGTCAAAATGAAATTAAAAATAGCTTTTTCTCCCCCCATTTTCTACAATGCATACATTTACCTCATACAGCAAATGATAACAAAGCCTCAGAACAGAAAGGAGAGAGCACCGGGTGACGCTGGACGTAATTTTACCTTTAAGGGCCTTTTTTTAAAATACGACAAGGCAAAGCAACGTGTGCTAGTCCAGTATTGAAATGTTATAAGAAGAAACTGGGTGCTAATCTCTCCCAAAGGTGAATGGGTTGACCACCACTCGTCACCTTTCTCTTGTAAAATCAAAACATACAGTTTAAAAACATGAAATATTAAATTTGCCGTCCCCAATTATCTACTTTCCAAAAAAAAAAAGAAAAAATCTCAATAATGAGGATCAGCCGCTTGGTTTGACTGATGTTATTGGTTTACATGAACCGTCAAACCTCTGGTGGGAAGCGGCTACGGCCTCTTCCTCACCCACTGCAGCAGAGGATAGCTAATCAAGATGTGCTGAGGTAAATAAGAGCATTTCAGTGCCCGCTGAACTGGCTGTGTTGCTTCAAAACCCCTGCTTCGGCAGCACTGAATAAGAGGAGCAACCCAGCATTGCTTTATATTAGCATCTAAATGGCTATAACTACTGTATCTTTCCATCCTGCAAACAGTGTGAAGTGAGTCCATCTGCACTTTCCTGCACCTTCATGCAATGTTTATCTAATTACTAGTTTCTGAGACAATGTGGTTACAGTGTGCTGTCTGTCTTGTACTTAAATTATACTGATGTGGAAAATCATATATATATATATATATATATATATATACACACGTGTGTGCATGTGTATATATAGGGGATATGTGCAAATGTTAATTGGCACTATTCTCTTTGTGTCACTCACTATTTATTGTCTCTCCATCTTCATGCGTTTGTGTGTGTGTGTGTGTGTGTGCAACTGTCTGTATCTCTCCATCTCTATCTCTGTCTGACTGTTTGTGTGTTTCATCCAGACAGGGGACTCTCTGTGTGATCTGGGGCCAGGCGGGGTCTTGCTATGGTTAGTAAGGTCATGGCAAGCCAAGTTACTGCCTAATTAGATTACTGCACACATCCTGCTCAGAGGCTGTACACACACATACACACACTCCCAACTCGCACATGTACACACAGTCAGTGATACAAACGCTTGTGCGCAGAAATAGACACACTCAGGACCACACACACACTTTCTCCTTTATCTAGCCCTCTATGTGCTTGTGTGTGGTGTGCATTTGTGTGTGCATGTGTGTGTGTCAGAGGACAGGAAGAGAGTGGCCCAGAGTGCAGCTGACCGTTTAAAGGCCTTGACCAGCGTATAGCTCAGGAACATCTGCAGCAGGTCACACACACAAACACACACACACACACACACACACACAGCAGAATGACATTTCCTGTCTGTTACAAAGAGGAACAGTTGATCTAAACGAGCTGTGTTCTTCTTTACATTCATTCAGTCTTGTTTTCTGTGCTGGCCCTTTAAACTGTGCAGTGCTTTTCATTCCAAGGCGTTTCTTTTCTATTGCGAAGTTCTTCAAACCACTGCAGTGCTCTTCAATAATGCATCGGTAAAACACAAATATACCGCCTTTTAACATAAACATAATGAAGACACATGTGCGGAAGGATAGGAACGGGCCACAGAGCGGGGATGTACAGTAGCAGCAACGGAGGAAAAGACAAAAAGTGAAAATGCATTAACATGAGGCAGACGACACCTGCTCAAGAACACAGTGGCAACCAATGTTGCTTTTTCACATGGACACCATCTGGAAGGGCTGAAATGGCTGAGAAGTGACAGAGCTGCCTCTATAATATTAAAATTAAAGGACACCAACCAGTTAAAAGAACACTGTTTCTGTGATATTCTAACATTTTACATTATAATGTATATTTCACTTTCACGTGTCCCTTTTTAACTTAAGTGTAATAACTCAACACATTCTCCCTCACTTGTCACATGTGGACGCTTGGTCAATAGCCCTTGTTATCACTTTACAGCACACCGGGAACTGAGACTGGAGCCTGAGACAGTCACAGTTAGCTTCTGCTAAGGCAGCAGAAGTACTTTGTTAGGGATAGGAAAAGATTATACTTTGCTCACATTACAGGTACATTACATATGTGATTTAAGTCAAGACCGTTGGACGAGCCGTCTTCTTTAAGTTAAAATATGTGAATGTGTTGTTACATATGCAAGTTTCAACATGAGACACTGTGCAGACTTTCTTGCTCTTTATGCCAAAGCCCCCTTTCACACTGCACAAAAAAAGCCACAATGCTAACGCCGGCTAGCATTGTGTCGTCAATGCGACAGGTGAGAGGTTACGTTCAAACCGGCGTCAAATGACTCAAATGCTTATGGGCGCCAGCTCCGACCGGCAGTGATGTAAAAACCTGGGTCGATGCGCTAATATTGGCCTCTTTTTCGTCTTTGATGCTATGACGCCCATGGACGTTGGCGCGTTAACAGCTAAATAGCCGGGGACATTACTACTTATTGTAGAAGACGCGACACTAGCAGACACCAATGCTGCCATCTTGCTTTCCTCTGTAACCTTGAGGACGCACTCGACGTCGATTTCGTCAGCTGCAAATGGCTGCACCCTACAAGCGCGCCCAATGCATCTGTGGAGCTGATCCAACGTAGTGCTCAGCTACTCACAGAACTGCGCGTGTGTGTGTTTGTTTTGGAGTATTTAGGAGACTTAAGTGATGCCATACTTTTCCTGCTGCTGTCGTTTCTTTAGCTGTGATTACTCGCTTCGTTGCTAATTCTTTACACACTGACTTTGTATTTCTTCTGCAGTGTATGTCACAGTCTGTAATCGCCTTGTCTTGCCTGTTTCTTGTCCTCCTCAATTCGTGCTTGTCCACCTGGTCTAACCAGACTTCAGTAGTCAATAGACTTTTTTGAAGATTCCAGGATTCAAGATGTTCTACACATTTGTTTAGAAGGTGAAGTGAATCTCTGCCCCTCGCCACAGACGGTTCAGGTGTCTTTTGTGCATTTAAAACTCAACCAAAACCAACTTCTCACAAAATATTAGAGCAAACTTTTCGCTGGACTTTTATCATTTCCCCTCGTCCGTGATTAGCTCAGGTAGAGCAGAGGATGAAGAGCAGCGGGAGATAAGATTTTAATAACCCACCAGTTTCTATCCAGTTAAACGCCCAGTCCTCCTTGTGACAAGTCTGTCTCGCTTTGCCCTCTTCCTTCTTCCCTCCTTCTGCCACATGCTGCACGACCACCGATCCTTAATTGTTGCTGTAATCAGCGTGATTCATATTGCCTCATTAATATGCCTGTTGTTCACACAATCTTCCCACATGTCTCTCTCCTCACTAATGTATCCCTTCCGTCCTGCGCCACCCCTCTCTCCATCTCCTCGCTTCTCTTTTCATCTCTCAATCCACTGTCCCTTTCCCCTCTTTTCTCCCATTTCCATCTATTTATTTCGCCGGCTTGCATGACCCCCCCCCCCTCCCCCCGCTCCTTGTTCACTGATCACACATAAATTAACATTGAAGGCTTCCATAATTGCTTATGTAAAAACTCACACTAATGCACACAGCGCTCCCTATTTAACAGGTCTAATTTTATCCCCCTGCACCGTATCACCCGCCCCACTAATACACACGGTTTTTATGCTAAATGATTGATGCCTCACCATACCACATTTTCCACTTCATTAATAAAAAATGGTGTCTTTATATATTAATGGGTAATATACATATACATGTATTTATGATTCAATTAGGGCAGCGATGGAACTGCAGTCGGGATCTATAAGAGGGAATTCACTGTGTAAGCTTGAAGATCTGAGTGTTTGGTAATGTATCTGTATTGGAGCACTGCTCCTCTTGCCATGGAAGACCTGATAGCGCAGTGCAATAAGGATCATTGTGCATACATAAATGTACATGTGTTTAACATGCAGACATGATGCCTGGAAGTAAAATAGAGGAAATATCATTCTAAATAAAGCTTGAAGAAAATGGGGAGATGGGCGTGAAGTGAAATGCAAAGCAAGGGATTATGGTTTGTTCCAAATAATAATAGAGGAAAATGTTTACAGATTGTTGCACTTTTAGCTTTGATTTCTTTGGATGTTTTATTGGTTATTGATACTAATTGGCAGTAGGTGACTTGAACTGAACCAGGGGGCGAGGAACCTGGGGTAATACATCCCCAGGAGGAACTGGGTACAGGGTTCAAAGATGGTGCCACAGTCTTGTGATGTTGCTTACTGGGCGTATGTGCCTGTATAGGCCCTGTTTTCCTGCCAAGCTGGACAAAACCCTCTTTAGTCATTAGCTGAAATAGCTTCTAGACTTTTCCAAATTTGAGTGGGTTAAACTCTTCTTATACAGGCTCATTTTGAGTTGTTTGTTAAAGCTGTAAGAACTGTATTTAAAGTCTTTTTTAAAGCTACAGTGCAGAGTTTTTGTCTTCCCCTCCTGGCAGTGACAGTAATCACACAAACACTGTTGTTGTTGTGTCTGTGATTCTATATTCTCCTCCATGCTCCTAGTTGCTGTTGTCTACTCTGCAGCTATGGTTGCTCTGCCCCTCAGCTCTGAGGAGCCAATCATTGCTGGCTGATGTAAAACACATTGAAACCAGAGCTCCATCAGAAGAGTGTCTCACCAGACACCACATTTAAAGGTTTATCTGCTGCGGAGAGACTCAGTCAGCACTGTCTGAACTCTTTTGGCTAAAATGTTACAGGCGTTTATTGATTTCTTAACGTCCCACGCTATAGATTTATTAATTATGTTTATGGTAGACAGGTGATACTGCTCTCACTGAAAATGGCTAAGCTAGCAGGACATGCTAGTTTCTGGCTGAAGTATGTTGGCTTGTATCGGGTAGCATTAACTTTCTTAAGTTAGCTTGACTGAAACAGAACAGAAAGTGGAACATTTATTGCAGTCTGACTGAAACATTGATATGCTGTGTATATTAGAGCTTTAAGAGCCTGGAATTTAAAATAATTGTTTAATGTTGTGTTTGTTTGTTGTTGTTGTTTTTAAATGGTGTGCAATCTACTGTAGAAATGTTTTTAGGCTAATTGAATTTAAGTAAAATGAAATTTCTCGTGAGACCAAATCTGTTGTTACCAGTTCATATTTGGAGGTGTTTAGATTTTTCCCATCTATTTTATTCTGACCAAATAGTTCCACTTTAGAGCGGTAAAACCTTAGTGACATCTACCTTGAGTTAAAAGCACAAAAGCCCCAAACACTGTAGACTGACCTCATTTCATGGCATCCTAGACACAGAGCAGGGTGGTGGGGGGTGCTGCACACAGGACACAACAATAAGCCAACCTTCACAGCGTGGCAAGAATGATGCTTCTCAGGGAATAGGTAAAAGCACAGAGATTTGATATGTAGCATATAGTTTCATATCAGAAATATCTATTTTCAGTTATATTGAAATCTCCCCTTTAACACAACACACACACACACACACACACACAATAACAGGTTTACCAGCCTCGTAAATCAAGTCCCAAGGAGGACACTCATTTGCCTGAACTGTTACTGTTGGGCAGTACTGTGTACTAAATTAGCCTATATTAGCAGGTCTTTTTTATAAATGTGTGTGTGTGTGTGTGTGTGTGTGTGTGTGTGTGTGTGTGTGTGTGTACGGGTGTGTGTGTGTATCTGACCGCTAACCTAATAGAAGTTGGTATAACCCTGCTGGCGGAGAGTGTGCAGCAGCAGGGCTAATAGAAAGATAATGAGTCCGTCCATACTCACGCCTCTATTAAATCTCTCCTTAATACTCTCTCCCTGGAACGGCGGGTGTATTAGTGCCCGCTCCTCCTTTATGACTGCAGCGTTATGAGAAAAGTGAGCCATCAATGAATATTCATGGTCCAACGGAGCTAAATACTTCTTACAAACAGTTTCCGTTTACAGTGAGAGTGGAAGGTGTTTTCCGAGGCGGAAGGATTTACAGGAGGATATAGAAATGTCTGTATCCTGCCTGTGGGTTCTGGACCAAACCAAGCATCAAACCAAGGCTTCACTAATAATGCACAAATTAACCACACAAGCATTTTTACATATTTTAAGTTATTTACTTCAAATCAGGCATATGTATTTATATATATATTTTATCTGTCATACTTTAGATTTTTAAATTCTTTTTCCCGCCTCTCGGGCAGATGTTGTTTCTCTTTATTTGTAACATGCCCAGCTCAGCAATCAATCGCTGCGACAACATCTGATTTCACTCTTGCTTCCTGTTGGCTGGCACACAAGTTAAAGCTAAGATGCTTTAAACCGTGTTATCAGCATTAAACGCGTGCAAGGTAAACCTGCACGTCGTGCTACGGTACCAGTAAACTTGTAGAGGCAGGGTTTAACTGTCAGCCACTGCAACGGTGGGACTAATGAAGACAATGGGGCTCTGTGTCACAGAGGAACAGCGCACAGTATATGTATATCAGCCTTTGACTCACACACAACAAGGTGCCACATTTATAATTTGACATGAATGAACATAAAAGTGACTATGATGCATTACAGGGCTAATGATCAATAAAAGAAACAGCAACTGGCCAGAAGAGGAAAGCACATTGAGTAAAGTTGAACATGATGGATGGAAAATGTTCAGTATAAATGTGTAAAAATATCGTTTTTTTGTAATAAATGGGTAAAAACCTGCAAAACCTGCAGGTGGTCTTCACAATTAATTCTTGTCATTCAGTTTACTCTGTATCACTTAAGGTGATAGCAAAGACTTAATCCAAAATATCCGCCTATAAATTGTCAAAAATGCAAAAATATAATGTCAGTAATAGCTTCAACTGACAGATAACCTTGCATCGACCTGTTGGTCTAAAGCGGGGATGTTCCCTTCCATTGACGAGGTTCTGTTGTTGCAGACGCACATTCTAAATATTAATAATACACGGATCCTTCCTTTTCTTCCTGTCCAGCCTCTGGGTTGACTAAATCTGAATCACACAGATGCACAAATTCTAGTTAATGGATTTGTCAGCCCGTCATTCACGACACCTTGGAGTGGCAGTGCGGCTTTTTGTCCGACGTTACCAATTCTTCAGCGCTGAATGAGAGCGCTGAAAACGCACGCGCACATATTTACACAGCCTGCATCTCTTTCAAAAGTCACACGTACGGATGCGTGAATGCAAAACCCCCGGAGAGAAAAGCGCACAAATATCCAAGAAGTAAGTTATTTTGATACGTGTTGGGGGCTGAGGATAATGTGATGTCACCTCTAATACCCAGGTAGAGACACAATGCCTCTGCCGCTGCCTTTCCTTTACATGTAAAAACAGCGGAGGAGGCGCATATGAATGACAATGCGGCTTGTGTCAGTGCAGGCTGACTTATTGGGGATGTATGGTGCAGGCCAGGCCAGCCTCATTCACGCTGCTGTGTTATTTACCCCTTTTTTTCTATTACCAGTGCATTTTTATTGCAGACGGAATCGGGAAGATGTAATTGCCTACCAGGTATCTGCTTGCATTATCAGGCCTAGGATGGCATTAACTATAAATAGATAAAGGACATTATGCAGCCATATTGTGTAGTGTGTGTATATGTGTGTGTATGTGGGAGGGGTGGGGGGGGTGGGGGTGATAGGGCCAGCAAGGGTTTTTGAAAGTGTGTTTTATTTGTGTGTGTGTGTGTGTGTGTTATTTGATTTATTCAAACTACACAGCGGTGGTTTATGACAGATAGGATATACAAATCTATTGTGAGGTTAGAATTAGATATTTGACCAGACAATGGGATAAGCTGCATCTCCAGAACTGACCCACATAAACTCTGCGTGTATATGGATAGTGTATAGGTACAATGTGCTTGTGTGTGTGTGTGTCATTGAAAGTGCTTTAGAAAATAATTCATAGCGCAATTTAAGTTTCTTTGCATTAAAAGGAGATATGTGCAGTGTGCAAAACTGCATCTTTCAACCGGGCTCAGCAGGGAGTGTAACAACAGGGAGGCAATGTCTCTTTTCTTTCTTTCTTTCTTTCTTTCTTTCTTTCTTTCTTTCTTCCTTCCTGTCTGTCTGCTTCAGTCTGGCTATGTGGGCACAGACAAAGTCAAACTGCTGCTCGCACATATTTGGGCGGCTATTTAATTAAAAGTGGATTACAAGAGTGTTGGGTAAACAAAGATCAGATTAACAAATAGGCCGTCGCTGCTTTCCCATTTGCTAATGCAAATTTGACTTGACGATGGGATTGGTCGTGCAGAAGAACGGCTCCGCCACTCCGACGGAATATTAAGACCCGGTCTGGAACTCAAGTTAAGTCGGGACGATTCGCAGAAGTTGGCTAAGCCCCCATCCTTATGCCCAGTGTGGGTGTGTGTACGTGTGTGCGCGGGTGGGTGAGTGTATCGTCTGTCAAGACGCTCTTCCTCAGTTCTTATCTGCGAGGTGTGGTTCCTCGATTTCAGCGATTCAGTTTATGTAGCAGATGATGAACCACATCGTGTGGTTTGTAAATGTTTTTTTATATCAAACCCCAAAATATCTAAACACAGGAACACAAGCGAGGCGGCAGACACCGCGTTTGATTCTCGTTTTTCTATTCAAACATGATGGATTCAGCATTGAAGCGTAAAGCTCTGCGCTGTGTGGAGACACCAGTGCGGCTGGTGATTACAAAAGTCTTTCTGAAACGTACAGCAGTTGGGATCGTTGCAGCCACTTAAATGTAAATGTAATTATAACTTTTCCTTGTTTTGCAGAGAACCCTTTACAACCCTCAAGGATCCCTTGAACTGCCTCAAGGCCTGCTAGGACTCCAGGTAGAGAAACACTGCATGCAATGCGAGGTCAAGCATGTGCTTCCACCTTGCTTTATTGGAGTCCGGTTTGTCCTGTCCATTATTGCAGGTGGATTTTGGGTAAATTTCTAAAATCTTGCTGACTAGGCTGCACTCACCACCCATCTAAATCCAGATAAGAATGCACGTTGACAGGAATCCAACTGCTATCGTCCCCTGATACTGAAAGCTTCATAGGGAATATTTATTTCATTTTGCCCTGACAAATGTCTCTCAGGCTCAGTACTAATTCCACCTCATTCACTTGTATTGGCAGACCAAAACATGGCTCTCATCCTAACCTCAGTCATCTAACCTAAGCCCAAACACAGCTCTTTGTTTGGTGGAGCCTGAGGAGGGCCATGTGCAGGCTGGCAGGAAGCTTTGCAGGCAGACTTTGTTCAGGGCAGCAAAGTCGTTTTTGCTCTATCCATTGTATGTGTCAGGAAATAAAAATCTCCAAAACTTAATTATAACTTACACGTCGACTGAAACCTAAATACACACACCGAGAAAATGCCATAAGCAGAATACAGTGGCTGGATCCTTCAGTGCCAATCTGGAGGGTACATTTGAACTTCTGCTGTTTTTTAGAGCGTTCAGCCTGAACCCTATATCCCATGTTTCAGTTGGTCCAGTACTGAGTTAGCCGTTAGCCAGAAAATGTGCTACAATCTACCAAACAGGGCAGCTAACCTCAGTCAAATTTAATCTACTTAAAGCGTGGAAGTATTTGTCAATGACAGTTTGTTGTCCAACATTATGAGATAGAGGTCTCACTCTGAAGTCTTGTAACAGCGTTACAACGTTTCCTCTGCTGTTTCACGAAGATGGTTGTAAAAATGAGGGTAGGAGCTGGAGAAACTGAGGTTTTTGAGTACAGAAATTGTAACTCAGTGTTTCAAATATCAAAAACAGTGAATTTCTGTGATAAATGCTAATGTTTGCATGGTAATATGCCGCTGATGACAAGGCTAACTTGCTAATGTCAATTACCATGCAGAGAATCTGTCTTTCCAGGCCCTCAGTTATGCTAAGTGTCCTGTGGGTTACCACTTGCAGCTACGGGTGTGATTTAAGCGTGATGATAGCAAGAGAGAAGCAAGCAAATAACAATCTGACTTATCATCGATCTGATTGATGATTGACAGATTGTTCATCCAATCACCTGCCAAGCAGTTGCCCTTTACCAAACAGTACCCTGCTACGGCACGATGTGACCACGTGACACTTTCTGTCACCGAACAAAAAGCGATTACAGATTCTTTGGAACACAAGAACGGTCTGTACCAACTTTTTATTTCAGTCAGTCCAGTTGTTGAGATGTTTTAACTATGGATGCATGCCTGAAGCTGAAAGGCTGTTACTGACAGGGAAAAACTTTCTCCTGCTGTTTTCAATTGAGGAAACGTCAGGGAATTGACAAAGTCAATAGTATTAATCATCTGTACCAAATTTCATGTCAGTTATTCCAACTATTGTTTCATTTCCAAACAACAAAGTTAGGATCTCCGCCGTCAGGATTCATTGTCTGGGAATCATGAATATTTGTGGAAAATTTCAATCTATCCAATATTTGTTAGATACTTCAGTCCAGACAAAAGTACTGACATCCTTAGAGCCAAACTGCTAGCATTGCATCTATCTATCTATCTATCTTCAGACTCTTTGTCTTTATTTCTTTCTTCACATCTCTTCCCATTTTTTTCCTCGCCCTCCTCATCCCTCACACCCCCTCGGTCCGCGCGCCCCACACTTTTGGACACGGTTCGACCTTGCCGTGATAGACTATCGCTGTGTTCATTCCTCTCTTTCAGGACACCTCTCACCTCCCCGGTCACAGGAGAGTGAGAGAAAAAGAAGAATGAAGTGGAGTCGGAGGAGGAGGGATGGATTTATTGACGCCAGGCTCGGGCCCGGGTCGATGCATCAGAGTCTGGATCATGGTGGATGATGAGGCCTCTGGGTGTCAGGGACAACTTCATACAGGCTGGGGGCCACGCATTTATCCATGCAGCTCCGTCTAATCTATACAACTCACTCTTTTTAGCTAAGAGCTTTTTCTTTTTTAAGTGTTAAATCCCTTAATTCCTTATTTAGGTATGATATTTATCCCAGGGTTTTGTCCTGAGTGCCCACCTTTCTAGGACTCATGTTTCGTGTTAGGTAGAATTGTTTTCTTTGCTTGTTCATTCACGCTGGCTACTGCTGCTCAAATGAACTTCCCAGTTTGTCATGTCCAGAGCCAGATATGATAAACTGATCACGTTGTACCCGAGGCTACTGCGTCCTTATCTGCTCTCACAAGAAAAACAACTGCATTTGTCATTTGTTCAAAACCTAAAATGACCTCACAGGCAGGTATTAGCAATACTATGTTATAAGTGAAACTGAACCCCATTCTGGCTGGAAGGACAGGGCACAAAAGTGTGTGACTTGGACACAGGAGACTTTTGTATTTCATTCTCTACCAACAATCGGTCTTTTTGCAAATGATGTCGGTAGCTTTCGATCAAAAATGCTAATATGGACTGTTTTGGGGGGGGGGGGGGGGCGATGAAAACCTATTTTGCTGTTTAGTTTGGCAGAGTTGTTGGGATCTGTTTAATGTATTGTTTTATGGGTTTAATGATCTATTGGACTTAACAGTGGAGTGCATCAAAGAATGTTGATTTCTTTAAAGCAAAAGTCATGGATCATTATTTTCATCGTTCATTGCAAGGGCTCCCTTCCTCATGCACATTAAAGAAGAGAATAAAACGAAACTATATAATAAGAAGAAAGCATTAGAGCTGAAGGGGAGGACACTGAGCAACAGATCCACAATCATCTTAGACCAATGCGAAATTATAGTGCATATGAGAAGCTTCCTCTATACCGCAGCACTGTAAATTCCATAATGTTTCCCTGGTCACATTGTTGACCATATAAGTAACTGATAATATGCATTTCAGCATTTGATTCGATGCCATAAACACAACAATTCACTAGTCTAATTGAACTAGCAGAATCGAAGGGAAACTGTTCTTTACTCACATTGTCTCAGGACCCAAAACGTAGCACTGGAGTTGTGGGACTTATACGTTGGGTGATGGGAACTAATGATTGGATTTGGAGCTTGGATTGCAACAAGTTTACATCACATCACAGAACTAGGACAAATGTTTGATAAGGATAACTATCGCTGCTCTCCAACATGCACCAAGTGCTCTACATGCCTAACTTTAGCCTTCTGCACTTCATGTAAGCTGTGCTCCTGCAAAATGATCCAGAATTAATGTGATTGTTTGTCGATGGGGTGGCTTCACGGAATCCATGCAAGGAAAAGGAAAATGAAAATTGAGACTTCTCGTTTTTTGGGGACAATCCCACTCCCTCTCTTGCGCACAGTAGTAGTCTTTCTTGTGCATTTCATCCATTGCTTGTTTTACCCTTGTTCCAACCTCCAGTTCCCTTGTCATCCAATTTGGATTTACAGTGCAGATCAGAGGAAAAACAGACACAGAAAGAGAGGAAAACGGTTCAGGCCAAGAGGGGTGAGCAGAAAACTACCAGATGGAACTTACAGTGCTCCGATTATTTGTCCCAAACCATCCAGTTACGCTATTGAACTGTGGCTGGATCCAAAAACTGTCAGGCATGGTTGATCGCCTGCATTTTTAGGGTATGTTGAGCTTAACAGGTATTTCAGCTATAATGAAATGAGGCAGCAACACACACCGTAATAGGATGCCTCACTTTGGGCCAGTTAGCATAATTTTCACACAACAGAAGTTCGGTAAATCCAGCCCTCTGTCCCTCTGATCACAAAGCTTAGATGGGCTGTAACAGGCTCATGTGAAAAGGTCAGGGATGAGTGTTGTACAGAGGGGAGGCCTTGATGTGTTGAATAATACACTAGATGATGTTATGAGGAGCACGTGACGCTAACATGCTTCTATATTATTTTAGTCTCTTGCAGAACGAGGGTAGTCCATCTGGGTTAGCTGCACAGTCCCTGTGAGGCGCACCGGGGCTTCCTGCAAGGACAGGACAAGACATAAAGAGTTCAGGAGCAGCGGCCTGACAAGACATGGCAGGGAAGAAGGAGGAGGGGCAAGGAGAGGAAAGACAGGGAGAAGGAGGACAGGGAAAAGAAACCAGAGAGACCAATGGGAGTAAATTTGAGGATTAGGAACCGGAGAAAGTGAGAAGAAAGAAGAGCAGAGCATGGAGATTAGAGAAAAAATTTAGAGAGAAATGCAAGAAGTGATGGAGGAAGTGGAGGGGAGCAGGAAACAGGGAGGGAGAGTGAAGAGGCAGAGGAGATGATGATGAGAGAAACAGGAGAGGTGAGGATGGGACCATGTGGGAAGGAGAGAAATATGTGACAAGTATGGCTGGAGCTGGACATAGGAGACTGTGAATGACAAGTCAAGTTTAAAAGAGGCAGACTGGAGGTAAGATACAAGGCAATGAGACATTTAATAAAAATGTATTCTTTATCTCACAACATAAAATACAATTTAAGGTACAGCGAGGCGTATGATAAGATAATACGATACGGCAGAATGTAACAGCGACCGTTGATATCATATAAATCGACATGGTGCTGCTCTGCGTGAAACGGTTCTACGCTGCGATGTTACGTGATGTGATGATGTGACGCACTGAAATATGATGTGCTGCGGAAAGGGAACTGTGTCCATACACTTAAATAACGTGTGCCAGTATGAATCCCACAGTTTACACCTGTGCTGCACTGGATTTCAGATGGTACATTAGGACCCCCTACATGTGTTTTACAGCTGTATCTAATAGGTTTCTTTATGCATTAACGCCACATTGTTGGACATCAGTATTAAGTGTTGTGCAAACTGCTTTTTGTCAGCATTAACTGCAGAGTCTCCCCCATTCTCAGCGCGCTGTACAGCTGCTGTCATGTGAATATGCCACGATGTTGTACGTACAAAACACGATCGACTTATACAACACGACAGAGTGATCCGTCTGAGAGAACATGACGTTTGCTGCGCCCTGACCAACTACTGCGTCAAAATGTAATAACGTTATAAGTGAATATGTTGTCATTTAGCTCAAACATGTATATATAACCCAGATAAGCACTGATTCACATACAAAAGTGTGAATGGGTAATGAAAGCAGCTGAAGGACGGGACATGTTCAGTTCCCTCATCCTCTCTTGCTAATTGTCTAGTTTAGCAGCCCTTTGAACTGCGGGTGAGTGTGTGAATTGGGTGTGTACGGTACGCCTGCGAGCCCGTGAGAAGTGCCAGAGGGGACAGCGTAAACTGTATCTTCCCACAGAACACACATAAATACACGCTCGTCTAGTTCCTCTGGTCACCGGTCAGAGCTGCGCTTAAATTTAGAGCGTTAAATAAAAAGGAGAGGAGCAAATCTGGCGAGGGAGGGCCGAAGACTGTCAGGAAGAGAGAGGGAGAGAGAGAGAGGGAGGCAAAGGAGACATTCAGTGGATGGATGGAGAAGAAGAGAAGGTTAGAGGGGACAGAGGGCAGGCTAGGCTACTGCTGCCTGTCACACTGTGTCAGAGTCACTGGTACTGTGTGTGTGTGTGTGTGTATGTGTGTGCGAGAGAGAGAAATAGTGTCCAACGTAAAACGTTACTTGCAGCACTGTTCCATTCCTCACACATCCATATGAGTGTGCGTGTGTGCGTGCGTGTGCTTTGAGCTGAGGGCACCAGACGGGCAGGAGGGTAATATGGTTTGGCACTAATGCAGGGCCGAAGATCTATGCTCTAGGTGAGAAAGCACACAGACAGACAGACAGACAGGCACACGCACACACACACACACACACGCATACAAGTTATCTAAATAAAAGCAAACAGTTCACAGGAGCTCTGCTACTTCCTGTCTTACGTCAGAGCCTCTGAGTCCCACTGTACACATTTACATGGTAAACATAGCAACCTGACTTTGTGTGTGTGTGTGTGTGTGTGTGTGTGCATGTGTGTGTTTCCATACACTTTAATTTGGGCAGGCGACTGTGTGATGGCCTCACACCCTGTCACAGCAGCTCTTCATCCTCCTCTTCCTCCCTTCCGCTCACACCACCAGCAGGGGCGATTATAGCCTCGCCACCATCACCCTGTTTACACCTTACCCGCCACCAATTACCAGGCTTTGACACCCGAGCTGTCACCCTGGAGGGGAGGCGAGGGTGGGGCGGGGCAGTTAGGTTGGATGGGGAGAGATTCACACCCTTGGCCACACTGTCACAGCCTTACCTGTGAACAGATACACAGAGAGGGGCGGGGCTGAGCAAGAAAAGCACACTTGGATAACAACATCTCACAGTTGCTTTGCATAAAAACACAATTTTAACCATAACAAAATGATAACAATAGTCCGCTCAGTGCACCTGTGATATAGAAACAACCTGAACTCTATGTAAATGACTTAATTATAGAATTTATCTGAGCTATTTCCAGTTTTGGGGGTTTTTTTTTGGAGTATATAACGCTCCACGCAGCTCTGAGCTGAACTGTTCATCTCACAACCAAACTGCAACAAAGGAAGGCCATGCAAAACTGTACATATTCAATTCATACATATATATAAGACAGAAATACAACAGTTGTAATGAACTTTATTTTGTGCTTTTGGCTACAAGTTGCTGCTCTGCAGTCGGCCCCGCTTTTGTTTTGACGTACTTGTAGCGGATTAGCACATTTCAGACTACTTTAGAGCAAGAGAAGGACGGGACAGTGCGCTGGCATTCACCGAATTTAACAAAACAACAGGTAAGTATGAAGGACGTACTGAGTTTGCATTGACAACACACAATCAACAGTGGCTTGAAACAACACAAAACACACAAAACTACAGTACACTTTGATGTACACAATTTGTCTTTTAAAAGCCTGTTCCAAATAAAGGCCTGGTCTCCTTTGGAGCTCAGGTATATATTTTATATTATATATATTACATAAAAATGTTTGTGAAGCAACCTGCAACTATCTGCTTCTCTCTTCCTCGCTCCCTTTATAGCTTGTGTGTGTGTGTGTGTGTGTGTGTAAGTGGAGAGGCGCTGCGCAGAGTGAGGTGAGTGTGGTCCACTGTGTGAAAGGGTGGGACACAGGGCATGGCCCGGAGCAGAGCTATGATTAATGGACGCGCACACACAAACACACACCATCATCCCTCCTCTCTGTTCCATACTCGGGTCATGTCTTTTTAACCCCTGTAATGCAATGACACACACACACACACACACACCTGGGCGGCAGTCAAGCTGTTTGTTACACAGGGGAGGGGAGTGGTAACCTCGCGGCCGCAGTAATGTCACACTCAAGAGTTAGCTAGAACAGGACAATGGTGACTGTGTGTGTGCGTGTGCGTGTGCGTGCGTGCGTGTGTGTGTGTTAATGAGCTGACCTGTTTGGTCCACCTGCTCTCCCCAGCTGGCCGGGCTGAGATGGAGTCGGATGCCGTAAATATCTGGAGGAGGCTCCGCTGGGCTTTGCCTCACCTCCCTCATCCCTCTCTCCTCCGCTCTTCAATTCTGCCCTCCCGTCTCTCTCCGTCTCAACACCCCCCTCCTCACCCTCCCTCCATCTTCTCCCCTCGCGCTCATCTCCATCATGTCAGCCCCTCTGCTCGGCTCTCTCTCCTCCCTCGCTGTCCCTCCGCCTGAGCTCGTTCTCATCTCGCCCCCCCCCTCCTCGTTTCGCTGATGTGTTCTCCTTTTGCCCTCTCATCTCTTGTTCTCTCTTCTTCTCCTGTTCACCTCTCCCAGCTCCTCGCCTCCTTTCCGTAGTACTTCCCTTTGTCCGTCCTCTTGTCACCTTGCATCCTTTCACCTTCCTTTCCCCCTGCCTTTGATTCTTCCTTCCTGTTCCCTCCTATGATATCTTTCTTCTTCACTCATTTTCCCAGCGTGACCTCCAGTGGAGGACTGTATACGGGAGTGCACATATCTGGCACACCTGGGTTTGAGCTGGGGAGGCCATCCCTCCTATCCTGTGCGCGCACGTGTGTGTGTGTTTACACTTTTTGGAGCGGTGATACCATTGTCAAGGTCTGACCTTGTGATTGCAGTCGATTTTTTGTGCAGTGTGCAGAACCCAACCAGCCCGTGTGCTGATAACATGCCGGTTGGACCCTCTCAGTCTTTGGTTTCTGGCCTGTTTATGTTATTTAAAGAGTAACTTAATAGGAAATCTGTGTTTTTGATTCAGATATCTACAGATATACCTTTTCAAACACAAAACAGAATCAGTGTAGCTTCCCTCCTTCAGCCAAGAGTTAACAGCACTTGCATGGACTGATCCTGGTCCTGATCTGCAGCTTCCATTGCAAAATATATAGTTATTTACTGTTTTCTAGAGGAACTCAAGCATCTCTGCACTGCGGGCCACAGAACATATCTGTGAAAACTCCACAGAGTTGCCTCGTACCCTGTGTCCCCGAATTACACCATGTTCAACTTCATGTTCACCCCTTTAATTACATCCTTGGACGTTTGCGGCTGAGTGCTGACAGCGAAGGAGGAGCTGCCCCCCCCCCCCCCCCCCGATTCGAACGAGCGGTTGTTTTATAAATGCACCCTCCGTCCCGCAGGATCAAACATACCCCGGGTGCGTTTGGAATTTAAAAAAAAAATAAAGGAGCTCGTCACATTTATCACATGCTGTTGGTCTCGTTTTGGCTAAGTTGGGGACAAACTGTGGACAAAAGGCACAGAAATAGAGCTAGTTGCTCATAAGCTATGTCGTGACAATACCTGAAAGTCTCAGCTATTTCTTTATCGAGCCTTAAAATGAAAAATCCTTGTAAAGATTCCCTTTTGAATAGCGGCACTGACGGCGGTTAATTCCGCATTCATGCAGCCCATCAACAAAAGTCTTCCAGATGTATAACAGAGAGTTACATGGTGAAGGACATCAGAGAAAGCGTAGACCTGAATTAGAACATCATAATCGTGTTTTATAATACTTTTGTTTTATAATATTACTCCAGTGGGGCTTCCTGAGCTCTTCCTGTACGCTAAACATGAAAGTCAACATCGGATGGGCTTGGTTAACGCACTTTCTTTGATGAAAACAATTTCTCCTGTAATTACGGACACCTGCTCATCACTTAATCAAAGTTCGACGACATCGCGCTGACTAATACCCACGCCAGACTTGGTGGAAAATGAAGCGATTTTTGTGACGGGATAATCAGGCTTGTCAGGTAAAGCAATTTGAAGCCGAAGCTGTCACTTTGAGAATATCTTAGCCGTGACATTTTATTATTGTATTAAGCATTCAACATGAAATAACACTTTGAAAGGCTGACATTCTTCAGTCATTTTAAAGTTGCCAAAAGTGAACTTTCAACATGTTGCTTGTGTTTTTTGTCCTTGAAACTTTGTTTTTGCGCCTTTTCACTTTTCCTTCCCCCTCCCAGCTGCAGCAGACTGAAGCTCTAACGTAAAGCGGCCATCTCTGCAATCGTTGCTATTGGATGACCTAGTCTGAGACACCAGCCTGTACTGTCACAAGGCAACTGACCCCTTGCTAAGCCCCCGCTCCGTGGCAGACTTGGAAAAACAATGACCTCAGACGGAGGTAAAGCAGGTCTCTCATTTGGAGCCGGTGACCAATGATTTCGCAGGCTTGGTCGCAAGCGCTCCAGCTGACATGCTTCAAAATGAGAGTCCTGCTTATGGGTCTTAATTAGGTCATTTCTTGAAAAACATAAATGGTATGAAAGAGTAAAGCTAAAGCTATATTCCAGGCAAATATAGTGCGGGGAAGCCAAGTAATAAACTAGTTCACTGTTCAATCGATTCCTACCAATTCCCAACACTTAAAACGCTGACTCCGTTCCTGTGCACACCACCAAAGTCCAAAGCTTCACATGCTATGTTCATTTTGCTCTGCTCTGATTGGACAATCGCTGTCAAGTACAGTGGATTAGTGGACAGTCACACAGTAGTAAATGCAGAGATTTATTTCCAAAGGAAAAACGAGGACTGTAGCATTCATGGCGAGCCGCTCGTTGCCAGCGTCGACGTGATGAGTAAGAACATAAATACAGGCTCGGGCAAAGCTTCAGGAAAGCTGTGCCTAATTTGGCCAAGCCACATTGTGACCAAATTAAAAAGAAAACTCATACTGGGAAGAAATAACAAATCCCAGACTAATACTTAGGGGTTAAACTGGGGCCGTACTAGACCAGATCCACATTCCACGCTGGATTCACCTCGCAAATAGACGCAGGCAGTTCACTCGAGTCTCACACTGAAAGCACATCCTGTGGCGACATATATGAGCGGAGTATGCGACTCGTGTGCGTAGTATGTATGCACATACGCAGGGATCCATCAGTTGTTTCATATCAGATGATTGATTGGTTAAATTGGATGTTATTGCTATTGAGGTTATTTGATGTTGCAGAGATTGACCCAGGCTGCTTTAGAGCCAGACACAGAGCGAGAGAGATACACAGAGAGAGAGAGAGAGAGAGAGAGAGAGAGAGTCTTGACTTGCTAATGAATTCAGTTTTGACTCAGTAACAACTGACACAGTTTGGAGACTGTGTGGGAGACCTCTGTGTCTCTGTGTGTGTGTGTGTGTGTGTACAGTAGGTGAGTGTGTGTCACATGCAACCCTTCCAATGGCTGTATAGGGTATAAGTACACACTTTCATACACACTTTGCAAATAAACAGCGGCCTCTGTGTGTGTGCGTGTGTGTTTGTGTGTGCGCCCGCGTGTCTGCACGAGTGTGTGATCATGCACGCTTACGCTCGACTCCATCCTCCTGCACTCCGCTGTGTGCGCGCGCGCGCGTGTGCGTACAGTACAGCGAGTGCCTGCCGGTGTGCGCTCGGTGTGCCTTTATGCAAGGCAGGTGAAAGAGGTAAATTGGGCCGTTCCATCATGCGATGCGGGGAGGCCAGGCTGACATGCTGATCAGGTGTGCATGCATAATGGCCACCAAAAATAAGCTCTGTTTTGAATAATGCCCCCTATCCAAAAAAAAAAAAAAGAAAGAGTAGAAGAAGAAGAAATGCGGCGGTCTGCTCTTGGTCCGGCTGGGATCTCATCCATCTTAACAATGAATGGAAATCAGAGACAGACTGCCACCGACTGGGGCCTCCACAGAGCCCACTTACATCTCTTTCTCCCACTCTCTCTCTCTATTTCTCTATCTCTCTATCACCCCTTTATTCTTTGACCCTTTCCTCTCCCTCTCCTCCTCCTCGCTTTGCTGTTTCCCCCTTTTTCTTGTCTGCTGCTGCGAGTTTCTTTCACTTGAATATATATATATATATATTATATATATATATATATATTCAAGGGGGGGGTTCTAATAAAATCCTCTTGCCTCTTCTTTTTCTCTCACATGGCACATCATGAGGACCTTAGTTTCCAGGCTATGTCCTAATTTTTGGTTGTTGTTTTTGCATTTGTGGGGGTTTTCTGCGGCTCAGTTCTAACAACATAATAATGCAACCTGGAGGTAAGCACCCTAAGTTGATTGTTGTTTGCCGACCTGACCTTAAGTCTCGACAAGCGCCCCTGTGTCATACAGTGTTTCATCAAATGGCTTCTGAGCAGTTATGCGTTCCTCTTTGCACATCAATCCAGCCACGCCCTCCTTAGTTCGTATTAAACTCGCCTAATTCATTTTCAATTGATCATTTCATTGAGCCAAAGGTTCGGGGCCGGTTACGAGGTGTGTGGCTGTGAGGCAGCCGCTCTGTTCCTGGACACTCATGTCGACTTTCAGTGCGGAGCAGTTTGTCTGTGGTTGATCTTGGTTCAAATAAAAGTCAATATTGATGCTGAAACGTAAAATTGCATGTAGACAACAGTGCACGCCCAGCTTTGTGCTGACAGTTTTAGAAATGCAAAGGCGCAGTACACAATCAAAAACCCTTTTCAGTCATGAAACGTGAAAATTAATATATTACTATTTTCACGACTGATTGCTCAAACCATTATTGATCCATGTTTGGTCAACGAAACATCAGAAAAAGGTTTGTCCTCTCGATCCTAGAGCCCGAGGTTAAGTTCTCAAATGTATAGTTGTCTTCATCACCGGCGTCACATCTTTGGTATTTAAATACCCGGAAATAACAGGAAAGCTGTGTTTCTTGTGCTTTCAACCGATCAAAGATCTCTGTCTGAGTGGAAGCCCCTCAAGGCAGCCAGGTCCAACATCTACTGCTAAGGCTGGAACCAGAAGAGTGGAGGTTGTTAGAGAAGCAGATGAAGGTCAGCGTGTAGGAATCACACGCTGTCCCTTATTTGTGTAACGTTCAGGGGCTCCACGCGCTTTTGTAGCTCGTGCATTTCCAGCTTACCAAAACAGATGATAGTGAATTAAGTCTCAGTTTAGTTGGGGAAAAAGCTCAATTTAAACTGCTACCTTTCACTGCATTTCCTCCCCCTGCTCTCTCTCTTTTTTCTGCATTCAAACACGCAGTTTTCTTAATTTCTGGCTGTCTCCTCCTCCCTAATTCGCCTCTTCTCTCCTGCAAAGGAACGAGCTGGCAGTATAAGTGTTGGTCTATGGCTTGGACAGAGGGTGAGTTTTATTGCAGGTAGATAAAAGATATCGTCTCTTCTGTTGCTGTCTACATGCACTATGTACACTGTCGTTAATATGTGATGCCCCTCTCAGCATTTCAGATGTGCAATTAAGATATTGCAACAGTGTCACTTTAGCGTGAGGGAAAAAAGGGTAAAATATAAGGCATTTATGCGGTGAAGTCAGAGTGGCCTGCATCCAGCCACTTTGTGAGCGTGTAGACCAATGCAGTGTATTATTTGTTGGTTATAAAAATACAGGATAAAATAAGTCTGTCTGTGGTGTGTGGCATGTTAAATTTCATGCTTTTTAGTGAATAGTGTGCCTTTCTATTATATAGGGTTTAGATGTAAATGTACTGCAGTAGTGTTTCAGAGGTTTTCCCACCATCGCATAAGGTCAAATACAGTTCAGTTCAAAACGCTATGACTGAGTTCACTTCCGCGATGGAAACTGGGTGGGAAGCCAAAGATTGTTACATTGTGTTGGAAAGAAGGTTGTGAGAGTTACTGGAAAAGCCAGGGAGGCACCGCATGTTTGAGAGATTTCAGCAAGCATAAGCAGTAGTGCTTATTTAAACGCCGTATTCCACACTGCTCTCAAAAAAGCAAACAACACTTATTAAATGTTCAGAACTGCTAGTAGTCGTACGGGGGTGACCTTCAAGGGTCCGGAATTTGGATATGGAGTGCAAAGCAACCCAAACGACATGTTCAAAATGAGTTTTAAATAAAGGAAGGAACAGCAGAGAGACCTCTTCAGACTGGATCCACTTTGAGATTTGAGTGATTATTAGATCCACAGCGCAGGACTCCAAACACAGGGAGAAGGCCAACATATGGAGGAGCTGTCGGGGTAGTGATGTCTGTCACTTTTCCACAGCTCACGCTCCGCTTCAAGGAACACTTTTTTATCCTGTGATGATTCCGACGCATCACGTGATCAGAGCTGATAATGAGTCCGCTGGGACCCACCAGAGCATCAGACCCGAGACCTGCAGCGAGAATGAGACAAATGTGAACTCAGACGAATGGTCGCGGGTCGGAGCTCGGGTTACTTTTTCTAACTCCAGCGCGCAGGCTGAACTGTGAATCACGGTTTAAATCTTGTGCTGCTCCACAATATGTCTTTTTTACAAAGACACAAATCTCACTAATTGATCGCACTGTGAGAAATGCTGTCTATTAAGAGAGGACGCTAGAAAAGGTCAAAGAGTGCTGCTTCTGCAGGCCGACGAGAGCAAGAACCTTGGCATTATTACGGTGTGCTCGGTCTCGAAGTCTAATTTCCAAAATACGACAACGCGCGGAAAGACTTGAAGGTATCCTTTCATCAGCGCGTCACACTCAGAGCCCTAATCTGATCAGGTTTAATGGAGACTGAAGAAAAGGCACCCAACGTGGTTAGTCTGCCGCTATGGGCAATGTTTGAGAAAGGCAGAAGGAGAAGGATGAACAATTTAGGAAGAGATGATTGAGCTACTTGAGAAGCTATGGGGGCAGAAAGTTAAAGAACTGAAAGGGGTTACCAAGGGCAATGGCGACAAGGAGAAAGAGGAAAAGAAAACGAGACGCGAAGTAGCTAAAGGAGAGAACGAGGAAGCGGGCGCTTGAAGCAAGCAACGCGGGAAGAAAGGCCGGTAAAATAAAGGAAGAACCAAGCGAGTGGCAAGGACAATGGTTAAGTAGGGGAGGAAGAGGGAGGAGGGACGAGATGAAGTGGGGTAAAGGATGGAGGCGGAGAGAGAGCTGAGGGAGGACAGGAGGGAGGAGGAGAAGGAGAAGGAGGTGGGCGGTGGCGGCGTAGGGCGTGTTTCTATGTGTAAGCTGCTTCCTTAGCCGGGTGATTGGAGCACCTCTCTTGCCCTGAACTCTGGGTAATGAGCGGAGAGAAAAGGGAAAACCCTGCCCTGAAACCCTCCAAATTATTTAGGAGGCACATATGGGGGAAAAAAAATGTTAACATGCATAATCCAATTTTCCTGACATACCGGATGAAAAAATACCAGGACCTGTGACAGCCCTTCCAACCTCTAGCTGTAACATCTTCACCCCCATCCCCCCTCTGGGATCTCTCTCCTCTCCTGAGCCTGGAGAGATCCGGGTACATCTGTTTTGCATGAGATGCATAAATGACAGGACTTAGACAGCCACTGCATTCAGTGACAAAGATTACTGTCAGCCACCTTCGCTTAAAGTTACATCATTGCCACTGGTCCACCCCCTGCCTCTGTCTCCTAAAGGCCACAGCCTATCTCGGGCGAGGCCCGGTGATGAACCCCCCACCCTCCACCGCCACCACCACCAACAATATACTCTCCTCCGCTTACTCTTTTCAGCTTACCTTATGATGACAAAAAAAAGAAAAGAAATGGCGAGGAAGTGCTATTTTCTAACTCTTACATTTTTATTGTATTACCATAAAATATTGTGGGAGCAAGGCATCTGCATTCATATCTGAGGAATTTGATTCACGTGATTATGCTGCGTTTAGACTCTGTTTAATCTGCACAAAGAGAGAAGAAAGTGGGGGCAGAGGTGGGGGAGAGAATAATATTTGCTTTTGGATATTAGTTTTTTTCCCTCTCTCTCGCTCTCTATTAGATACAGGACATAGAAACTTTTAATGGTGCAAGCCAGCGGGTGGGGGAAGGCAGAGAGTGTGGAGAATAGCCTCTTAACATGCAAATGGTATGCGGGGTTATCTGATGGTCCGCTGGTTAAAAAATGGCTATTTTGGTTTGCTGGGTTTGGTGAAGCTGTTCCAGCTGGTCTCCTGGTTTCTCTCTCCTCTCTTTTTTTTTATTTTGATGGAGTAACACTTGTTTTCAAAAGACACGGGAAATATGCTGCAGACGCTTAATTAAAGAGGCCCGAGATGTGGCGTAGCTGCGGCTAAGTATAACCGGCTAAAGTTTACTCGATTAGCCAGGAAACAAAAACCTAAACCCGCCTTTGTCAACATAGACCCAACAACCAGGAGCGCAGTTAGATGTAAGGAGAAAATAAAGTTTTGCTTCTTACAAAACAAAAAAATTGGTTTTAGAGGTCATATTTTTATATAAGTCATCTTTATTAAATGATAACTTAATAATAATATAAGAAACAAACTATAAAAGCTACTTTAACAGTGCGCCAGCACACTTTTTCTTGCTAAAACCAGCATGCCTCTGAGGACTGTACTAACACCGTTCTACACTTAAATCATGACTAATGCTGAATGTGCCATTATTTTACTATTAACTGTACAAAATGCTGAATAGTATCGTTTTGAGTCTTTCAGGAGGACACTGACAGTGAGCAGCGGCAGATTTCCTCTCCAGCGCCTGCTAGACAGGCCCGACAACCTCAACCAAAGGCACGGCGACCTGATCCAGAGATTCTGCAATGACGCTACGTTGCTTGTAAAAGCTTCAATATTAGAGTGAGCAGTAACAGTTGCTGGGTGACTTTGATACATTCTGATCAGCTCATCTGGATTTTGGCAGCTAGATGTTGAGAGGTCGTTGTTTGAGCCAATCGTGATGGACAAAAAAGTAAGGTTGGTACGCGGCCCTACACCCTGAACCCAGGGAGATCACACAGAGCTGTTGATTGTTGGGTCAAACGCCCGCGGACAGATTTTCGGCTATCACATCTCGACATACGGTGCCGCTGCGGATGGTGTTGCCGGTCATTTGAACATGCAGCTCCAGATGAACACCTTTCTACATGTCGATCCTTCTAGTCCCGGTTTGTTTAGTCTCTTGTTTTTTCACTTCTGCACCAGATTTCAATCAAAACCGCATTTGAAACTGACGCATTTCAAGCATCGCAGAGCATTTTCAAACATCAGGACCGGACAGTTTTTGCTTTTGCACCGCAATTAAATCCAACTCGCCTTCCATCGCTTTCATCACTTCTGTCATTTTGTCTTTTTTTTTTTTTTATCCATGTGCAGATGAAACTATTATTAAAATGACAATACAGCAGATCTTGCAGCCTTGTGGAGGATACTAAGTAGTCCTTGCTACTTTTAATTTAGCTACCAGTCGACTCTATTAATAACACCGAATTCGCAATATCAGAACATCAGTGCACGAAAACAATTACTTATCCCTGCTGTGTGATGCTCCAACGTGATGGAGTAAGACAGAGAGAACCTCCTCCCCTGCCCACGCCTGGGCCCCGTTCTCATTCTCACTCAGTATTTCTGTTCTCGCTGGATTCACTTGTTTTATTGGATCGCGCTTGCTCTCCTCTTTGTCATTTTTTCCAACCTTTTCCCACTTTAATTCCTTTCATCCCCCACTACCCCCCACCTCCTCCACTGACATTGTAATGTTACTGCACACGACTTTATCTCGCCTGAAAAGGTGAAGCCATGAATGATCTCTCCAATTTAAAAGCACTCAACCCTCACGCCGCCTGAAAATGAATATTTTGCATATATTCATGCAACAATGATTCAATTTATGATATTATTTGGTAAACAGTGGCTGAATTCTCTGCAGCATTAATAACAGAGTGGCGGCCGACATCACCGGATGAAAAATGTATTTATTCTGACATGTTTAAAGGAATGAACCGCGCCGATTAATTAAAAAAGTAAACAATAAAGAGAAGAGTCAGATGGAAAAAGAGAGATGGGAAGAGCTACAGAAAAGGTTCAATGACAATTTGTTATTTCTGCTTTTCTTGTTTGAGTCGATTGAGCTTGGTTTGACTGTGGAACACGACTTTGTTACGATCTGAAGTTGGTTTTCTTTGTGGACTTTTTGGCTAAAAAGGGGGGGAAAGTCGGACGGTTAGAGAGCCTGTTAGCCAAATCATTTCTTTCCCTAAACTGTGAGGAAGCCAGAGCAGCACCCACACGAACAAACTTCTTATCTTTGAAACTGGCGAGGAGGAGGGCGAACAAGTGTAATTTCACGAAAAGTGGGAGAAATCTCACGCAGTATTAGAAAAACAGTGAATCTTGTGTTAGGGAAAAACAGCACACACACACACACACACACAGAAAAATGCAACAATATATGAATAGCTGCCTCTCTAATCCCGCTGTGGTCAATCCCTGGTAGAGATTTCTTTAAACAAACTCTCCGCAGTCCGTGACGGGAGAAGTTTAGAACGCAGCACAATTAGTCTCTGAGCTAATTCACAGGTTCTGCCCAGTTGTGTGCTCGGCGGCGGCTCAGGGAGGTGGGGATTAAAGCGGTTCCACAAGCGAGCGTTTTATGTTAAGACTAACATCTGTTCAGTGTTTTCCTCACGGTGAGCTCCACCAGTTTGAGAAAATATAGTGAAATACATGCAGTGCAACCCCTGACCAACACAGAGAGGAACCAGTCCATCACACAATACCTGCTACTCTTTTAAAGTCACAGTTTGGGAGTGTGTGTGTGTGTGTGTGTGTGTGTGTGTGTGTGTGTGTGTGTGTGTGTGTGTGTGCAGTAGCAGACCAATGTCACAGAGAGCACATGTGGGAAACACCTGAACTGGCCCTTTGCCCAATTCCAAAGTTGCGGTGGTGTTTAATGAAAAAAGCCTTTTTAACCCTTTAAGCTCACAACTCCGGTCACATTGTCCAATACGCAAAAGATTAAAATAGTAAAAAATGTATTTATTTATTGTCTCATCGCTAAATCCAATCAGGTTTTCTGAAACAACAGTTTGGACCAACCAGTTTCAACCAGTGACACCATGACATCATCAGTCGATCTTTAACTTCCAGCCGCGCGGAGGGATGATTGACAGGTGCACTGGCGTCAGTGCGGCATCGAGCCCCGTTGATGTGGCGAACGCTTGAATCTTGGGTCCCACTTTTTCCCACCTGCCCACCTGCCGATCCCTGTTTCACGTCACTATACAGCAGAGGCACGCTCTGGGCTTTAAAGCTGGCGTTTTGGTGGAAGTTAAAGTTCCCTCCGCGCTTCAGTCTGAAGCTCAGTCCCATCACTTAGATGCCCTGAGACATTTTGGACAAGGATCAGTTAAATGACTGGAATCACATGCTGCTATTTAACCCGCGCAATTCATTTCCCCCCAAAAGGCAGCTTATCATTCAGCTCTGTGGCAAAATCTAGAAATGACAGCGTGTTACAAACATGCAGGCTCCTGTCCCTTAGAGCAGAGAAACGACATGCAGATGGCTGCGCGTATCATGCATATGTAATGTCAATTTGTTGAATCAACATATGCAAAGAAATGTATGTTATGCATGTATGTAAATTTGATATTATAGTGTGAGTTATGTGCTGACTGTAACCTTTGTTTTGTTTTATAAAATATAATGTTATATTTTTAAAAGACGTGAATTTTCCTTTTTAACTGAAGCACCCGTGGATGCTTTATGTGTGTGTGTGTGTGTGTGTGTGATCCCACTGTGGAATAAGTTTCCAAGATAACTGGTCACTTAAATAGGTAAATAATCACAATCATGCAGTGAAAGGCAGCGGAAGGTCTAATCCTACTTTTTCAGAACTGAGAAACTGAAAGCAGGGATATAGTAGGCTGTGCTCCAGTGTGTGTGTGTGTGTGTGTGTGGTCGTGGGGGGGCTTTACAGAAGTTCTCTCAGTGTGAATCAGTTTCCTGTGTCATTAGTCTAGATCCACTCTAATGATGGTCCCACTGGAGCGCCACTTCACACACACACACACACACACACACGCGCACACACACACACACACACACAAGCTGAAATCCAGCCCGCGCTGAGTGCGGCAGATATGAGAGGCTGCGGTTGCATATGCGAGCATATGTATGTAAATTCCATCATTTACGGCATTATCTGGAGGAGGTATTGTCTCTCCAACGTAATGTATGACTGCCAGGGAAACATGAAAGAGACAGAGAGAAAGAGAGAGGCTCATGTGCATGCAGAGAACCGATACGCCATAACATATAATGACAGTTCCTGCATGTGGAAGAAGAAACAGGGAGGCAAATGAGAAAGAGAATTAGAGAGAAGAAGAGTGAGAAACAGTGAGACGGAGGGAGAGGGAGATGAGAGGGGGAGAGGGGGAAATTGAAGAGGCGCAGAGAGAGAAAATGAGGGAGAGTGGAAAAAGAGCAAAATAGGCTGCGACTCATACGGGCCTTTTCAAGCTGAACACAGATTTTTTGGATTAAAGATCGCTGGTATTTTACACCGGTATGACCAATTTCAGACTTGAGGTACTGTTAAAGCCGGCGCTGTGTCACATCACGGGCGGACAACGGTGGTTGGAGAGAGAGGGTTTTTTTAGTTTTGGTTTTTTTAACAAATCAAACATGTTTGCAGGTTTAAATACTGGTGATGTTCCATAAATTACAAAACAAAGGAATAAAGAAAATACAGTGTGCATGAGAAAGACGTGCTTATGACTGGGGAGGGTGTACTAGAGGAGCTTCAAAACGCGCGTGTGTGTGTGTGTGTGTGTGTGTGTACTCTGAATAAAGAGAAAGACGACGTCTGGCTTTGAAAAATAGCCAGGTGGGGGAATATGACTAGCTCAGCCATTTGGAAGATCCTGAAGAGAGAGGGAGAGAGAGAGGGAGCAAGATGCCTTCCTGGTTCACTCACAGACAAACAGACACACACATTCAAAGGTGAAAGGTCACTGCGATGTCCGGTGTGTGCGCTTTGAGGGACGGGGCTTTAATGCGAACTCCTGGTCCACATTAGCGCGGAGCGAGGTGAGGCTGCAGAAACAGTGAGGTCTGTGGGTTTCCTGTTGTGACCAGAGCAGATTAAAGTCTTCCCGCTCTATTAAACAGTTTGGGGAAATCTGTTTATTTCTAGTTATATTTCTAGTTAGATTTACTTTGGGTCGCGAGGCGAGAGGAGCGAAGATTCCGAAGAGGATGGAGAACCTGCTCCCAACACCTCTAAAGATCCTGAATTAACAATATAAAAAGTACAGTTCCATCCTGGAGCTAAAGGTCTTCTGATCCATCTCAGCAACTGTTTGCAGCATCTCCGGGTTGTGTAGAAGGTCTGATCAGACTGAACCAGAATGATTGGTACCAGACCATGGAGGTTCAAAAAGACTGCGGGAAGCCCCCAAGACCAGATGCTCTTTTGAGTTGTTTCTTACTTGATGCATAGTTCTGTCTGTAAGCGGAGTAATAATCATCATTTATCTTCATGTATCAAAGTAAATGACATTTTGCATATTTGCTGTTGGCTGCAGACAGAAAGGACTGCACTGAACCCGGTCTTACAAAAAGGAATTCGTGAAAAAAAAAAAAAAAAGACTTTTCTACCTGCGAACGCACAAATATGTGACCCGCAGCAGCACAACTATGTCTAATGCTGCAGCCAAGCGAAAAGACATTTTGATGTCTGCTGCATGCGAGCTCTTGGTTCAGCCGCAGACAACGGGTATGTCGCCAATTTTGCACTGTCATAGCAGGAAAAGCATCAGCTCCAAGCAGGTGTCCCGGTAAAACGGGCCATTGAGTCAGCACGTTTCGTAGTTGACCCCCGGAGTGGAAACAGGATCCGAATCAGATCCAGAAACAGCTAAATGCAACGCAGCTACTGCTCATTAATGCGAGTAATGACACTGTGAAGGTATGTTAGATTTGAATTGTTGTCGCCAGTGACAAAAGCGCAGCAAAGGTAAAGATGTGGTAGTGACAGCCTGACCTCCATGTTTTCCAGACGGAACTTTGACTATTGTGAATTTCAGAGACAATGACCGCATCACCTAAAACCAAAACGTGTTCACGTTAAAGTGACAAATAAGAATAAGGATGGGAGCAGAGGGTAAAGTCAGGTTATAGAGTGTGACGGAGAGTGTGGAGGTCAATATGTCGCGAGCTGAGCGGTTATGGAACAGATGTTTTTCTAGAATGAGGGCTCTTTCTATGGAAAATGACTGAAAATTGAAGGAAATGACCTATTTCGCTCAAGGAGACGAGAATTGCCTGAATAAAAGCATGAATATTTTTAACGCAAATGATCTATTAATTTTTTTTTTAAAACTGCCTTTAAAAGTAAAAATGAAAATAAATCCATGCAGAGCTTCAGCAGAGAGTTCAGCTTGTGCAAACTGCTCCACAACAGTTTGGAATTAGTTGCATGACCGGAGTGGATGTTGCACATAAAGTCTGGATGTCAACAAACTTCTAGCAAACTCAAGCTCAGGCTTAGCAAACTCAGGCTCAACAGTGTCCCTAAAGTTGTCCTTGCTCACCTGAGTCGGACATCTTTGGTAGATCCAAAGACCCGAATCTCCTGCCGTACCAGCAGCACACTGGACGGTTTGCCGTCTCTGCTCGCTGTTCGCCTCCCTACAAGTGTCCACACATTTATGATGCAAGCGCGTCGCTCCAGGTTCTCACTCCCCCGACGGCGCTCCTCGATGGAGCACGCCAGCCTGACGTGTTTGCCAGTGTTTACCGCCGCGTATGGCGCGGCGCGCAGTTCGGACTGTCATTCATGCTTACACTGTAAATACGGGAAGCAGCGTAGTGGAAGGGATCTGAAAATTACTCCACCTCGTGCCTCGGTGACGAAATTAATAAACCGAGGCACGGGAGTGGAACAGGTTTTGACAATGCAAGTCTCTCTCTCTCATCACATCCCTTTCTTCTCAGCCCTGCTGTCCTATTTTCCTCCGCCTCTCTCCTCGACTGTGGCCTAATAAGGCTCAATTACATGGGGGTTCTTTCATTCATTATAGGCATGGGCCCCGGCTTCTCTTTGTGGACTCCCTAATAAATACTAACGCAGAGAAATAGCCGGGGCCCGGGCTTACTTATGAACCAGTTAATAACCGGGTGCCGCTGCCGTGATGAAAACAGCCTTCTCAGCAGCCTGTCTGGCCCGCCACACAAACACAAACACACAATGGAGAGGGGAGAAAAGAGGGGGCTCTAGTTAGCCTCTGAGACAATGCTTCGGCGAACGACAAGCGCCGGCAATTAGCGCATCCACGGCACGGGGGTAACCCTATACGTCTTTGTCTGTTTCAATCACGGGGAGACGCCACTCAAGGTAAGAATTAGGGCCGAGGATGCCATCAATTTCCCTTAACCTGCTTTATATTGCTCTGTGTAGGTGAACGCGTGATAGATTGTTTTTGTCAGCCTATTAAAAGTGACGCTCGGGCCGCGTTAGCGCCAAAGGTTGGAACGTACCCATGGAAGCGGCGGGCGCGCGCGCGTTTGTGTCCGCATCGGTGTTTTTATTTGCCGAGCGCGAAATGGTGAAAAGAAAAAAAAAAAAAGTCCAATCTCGCAATTTATGTCCCTCTCACTCGCCTCTTCTCCCATGACAGACCTCGATATCTAATGCAAATCACACTCCATACCACAAAAGACTTTCAGCTCGCCTCTGTCCATAACATCATTGGCGGATACGCACCCCGCCTCTCCGCACAACAGCTCAATCTGCCCTCCCAGAGCCTGTACACTGTCATTGGGAATCAGACAGACAGGCTCTTTATGGCGGTCTTTACGACTCCGACTGAAATAACTGTATTCCCCGGTGGGAGATAGAGTGGTGGTGGGAAATGTAACTGTATACATTTACTACAGTGAGAGAAGGAGGGAGAGCATATGTAAGATGAGAGATGGCCCGCACCGGTCAATCAGAAGAGCCGGATTCATTCAAAAGACCCTCCCATCTTTCTCTTTCCTCTCTCTCTCTCTCTCTCTCTCTCTCCAAGCCTTCTTGCTCAGGCGCGTTCCATTTGTCCATCTCCCTCTACCCTTGTCTTTGTCCATCCTCCCTCTCAGGTCTAAACCAGCAGCCGTGGCAGGGATTGCCGTCCGAGGTTGTCTTGCGAGATGAAAGATGGCACGGCTGTGGCGCTCGGGGGACCGTCGCACCCTCTCTGACACGCACACACACATATACGCGCGCACGCACACACACACTCCTTCTCTCTCCCACACCCACACGTACGTCCCGCTCTTTCATTCGCCGCCGAAATGGTCCCTGCCTGGGCTAATTTACATAATACACTTCTGACACCTTTACTTTATTCATCAATCACACCCAGGCAGCTACTCCAGGTCCGGGCTTTTGTCTGAGCATGTCTGTGGCTGTGTAAGGCTCGGCACAAAAGATTAATTTCACAGCTTTTTTTTTTTTTTCTTTCTTTCCTCTTCTTCTCTCTCCTCCTTCCTTCCCTCAACCCCTCTTCCTTCCTTCCTTTCTTTCCTCCTCCTCCTCCTCCTCCTCCTCCTCCTTTCCCGTTCATCCCTCTCTTTCATTTCACAGATACAGCGGAGTGACGGCCGGCAGATAATGAAAACAACAATGCAAGCATTCCCCCCCCCTCCCCCCTCCCCCCTTTAACTCCGGCAGGTCGTATTCCTAGATTCCCTCCACAGTGTATTATTCCTGTCTTTCTCTCCCCCCTCCCACTGCCTATCTTGTTCATCCTCTTCCTCGTCTGCACCTCCACCATCTGTTTGCGGCCCTTTTTTTTTTTTTGCCTTCTTTCATCTTCGTCATCCCTCTGTACTGTACTCGGCCCGACCAGGAACAGATTCCCCGTCAGTCCTTCCTGCTCTCCTCCACCTGTCCAACACAGGCAGCTTCTTCTCTCCCTTTACCTCCTTCAAATCCAGAAACCGATTCGTGCGTGCCGCAGGCGGGGAGTTTGAAGTTTCTAAACTCACGTCAAATGACAAAAAAACAAACAGAAAAAAAAAACAGAAGAAGAAGAAGAAGAAAATAATAAATCATCTCGTGTGATTAAAACAATAAACACAGTGTGTCGTTCCCTCCGTCGTTATCGACCCGCGAGCGTGCCTCACATTTCAATTACCTGGAATAAATGAAATAGGGCTTGAAAATCTCACGCTTGTTCGGCAATGGAGATGAGAGGGCAACTGTCGCTCAGATATCAATTTTGAACAGATGGGTTGCCATGAGGGGCCATATCTCCCTTTCAATTAAAAATCCCAAACAGTCATTGTCTTAACCGTCATGTAAAAAAACACACACAGATGGGTTTTGTTTGCGTCCGTGTCAGTCTGAGCCTTTTGTTTGAAGTCGCTCATCGGCCACCGGTGGATGATTGCCGTTGCGCTGGGTGGATCCCGGCTCCAAGTCGGCTGCGAAAGAGCATTCTGGATCGTCGAAGAGAAAAAACCAAAAACAAAAAAAACCAAAAAAACGAGGAAGAGCCTCGGCTCTGCTGTCCCTCCGACCCTGAGCTCAAAGCGAAACTAGCATGGAGGCCGTACACCTGGGTCGAACCCTCCCCACACTCCCCTCCTCTCACTCTTTGCCCTTGCCCAGTGCCCCTTCACCCCCTCACACACACACACACACACACTTCTCACACTGTGTGGCATCTGAACCCAGCCAACGGGATAATTAGCCCCAGAGGCCAGTTTAGCAGGATGGAAAACAGACTCAGTCTTCTGCACCAGATAGCAGTGGGAGTGTGTTGGCATCAACATTGCTTCTTGACCCCTTCATACTCCCCCCCCCCCCCGCTGTTTGTCTGCGTGACTCCAGACATGATCTTATAGTCCTCGTGGTTTTAACAGAGAGCAAAGAGACTTGTGTGTCACCCTCGGACGTTGAACCCAGAGACAGAGCGGACAGGAGCTGGAGGATCTGGATCTGCTGTAAGACACACAGCGTAAAGTTAGAGGAAAGGTAACCTCACGTATCCTGCACCAAGTATTAATATGTGTGTGTGTGCTTTAACGTTTTCATGTCTTTAATCTGACGGGTTGACTTTTATACAGCTGACAGAGATATAACAGATCTGGAGTCAGGTAGAGGGCTAGAGGGCATACAGGCGGACGAACTTAATCTGGGGCACTAACGTCAGATTGTGTGTGGGCGAGAAAGTGATCCGGATCGCGTGGTTTTGAATTGTCCTCGAAAATCTTGGAATTCTTGGAAAACTAAACATATTTTTACATATCGGCTGAACTTAACATTGTGTGACTAAGTTGGATCTCTTTATAATATTCCATTTTTTCACACTTTGTTTCGATCCAGCGCTGTGACGGCTAATTTTAGTTCATTCTCTTCTGGCACTGACAGCACGGTTCATCTTATGCGAGCATCGTTGTGGAGAAACCCGACTGTCACGTCAGAACATCTCCTTGATCTTCCTCTTTTATCCCAAGGACTTCCCACTTCTCCAAGCAGGTGTTTAGAAGTCTGGGTTAACACCCCACCACCACACACACTCATTCTCTCCCCATCACTCGTTCCCTCCCCTCCATTTCTCCCCGAAGAAAATTAACACTCGCCTCCCACCCCAGGTGGCGAGGGGAGGGGCAGCAGGAATGGAGAGGCGGGGAGGGCGGAGGAGTGTCGAGAGCCTGATTTATCTGAGCCTGTCAGGCCCTGGGAGGCCTCAGTGGGTGTTTACGCGTGTGTGTGTCTGTTGGGAGGCGTGTGTGTGTGTGAGTCGGGGGGTGGAGGGGGGTGGTGGGGGTTCGGTGTGTTTACAATGGGTGCAGGGAGAGAACTGTCGCTCCCACCTTGGCCCCTGGGTTGGCACAGCGGAAGCCCCTCTCTGTCTCATTAGGACGTGTGTGTGTCTGCGTGTGTGTGTTGCGGGTGGAGGGGGGGGTGCAACAGTGTGACAGTTCAAAGTGACATTCACACTCCCTTCTCTTTCTCCTGTCCTCCTTCTCACTTTTACACACACACACACACACACACACACACGCACACCTAGAGAGGGAGAAAGGTGTCAATATGTGACATTAGTCTTGATGCCCACTGTATATGATAACTTGGTCAATTTACAGAGCCAGCAGCTCAGTGCTCACCAGCACTTCTACCTGCGCACACACACGCACACACACACACACACAGGCAGCCTCACACACACACACTTCATCCGTATCCTGGACTCAGGCCTGTATTATTTACTGCAGTGGGCAGTCAAGTAATAAACCCTCTGTTGCTTCTGCTCTACTTTTCATCACAAAGGGGAGTTCCCACCGTTTCCTGTTCACACTGTGGTAAATAATCTGTACTTTTAGCACATTTTTAGCCTTAACTCTAAACTGTCCACCCCCGGGGGATAATATATGGCCCTTTTACACTGCACCAATTACCCACTGCTTCTAAAATTCCATTTTTAACCTTGCAAAAAATTAGGCCAAACTCTTCCTGGATTTAGTAGGCGGCTATCTATAGCTTTAAGAGTATATGTGACTTTCCCAGCACACTTAGGGGCAACAATTGTTGCTAGAGAGCTGTAGCTTTCAATACAGCTGAACATCAGGGGCCTGTACTGCACAGTTAAGCGAGGCCACTTCAGGTGTAACCCCAAGTTTCATATTTAACCTTCGGGTTCACTTCTTGCTAGGGCACGTCGCCACGGTAACTTAGAGGATGTCGACGCTACATCAATATAATTTTCACGTCTTTGATCCGGGATGTAACTTAAATTAAATAAGACTGCTAATTTGGATCTGATGCAATTGAACAGTCTCAAATGTCCCTTTTTACATTTATTTTTCATATCAGTGTTGGCTCAGAACCGTGGGATCAAAGTTCACTTTTCCTCTTGATGGCATAATACAGTTTCTTGATCTCCCAGTGATTCCAATTAATCTGCTGATGAAGATCTTTTGACGCGACACAAAGCTCCAGAACAGCTACTTCACGGACTTTTGTTTTCTCGAACACCGTTTTCTCAGCCGCTGATTTCCAAGGTCAAGATCAAACTTTGGACCTCGACTGAATGCAAAAAGTTTTGAGCATTAAGTCACAACAGCTCTCGCTCTAAGAGATGTTTTATTGCACGTGGGTATTTCAAATGAATCAAGGTCACGGCAATAATTGTGCGATCACTCTCCAAACCATCCTTTTCCACACTTGCATTGTGAAGCGGTGCTTATTCAAACTGCAGCCTCATTGTTGGCTGCGCGGATATTAACCCGACACCTCCAGTTTGGGCCTTGTATGTATTTCCTCACATTAGCATACAAGATTTATTTCACTAAACCCATTAAAACTAATAAGCACACAATTACCAGGCACGTAGCGGAGACAATATTCATATCGGAAAAAACAAAAAAACCCCAGAGCTGTCATATTGTCCTGAGCGTGTGCCAAGCTCTCCATGCTGACCATGTGGTCCAGGATTATAATAAGAACCGCTCTCTGAAGGAGGCAGCTCCAAGAAAGAGTTTACAGTAAGAGCTGCTTACTAATTGGACAAACATAATTATTGAGTTCTGGGGGAGAAGAGGTTGCTTTAATCCGTCATAATCATATATCTCACTCTTTTTAAATAACGCACGCACATGCGCCGCCGTTTTAAGGTAAACGCCGCCGCAGCATATGTCGCCACAGAGGAAGGCGAGGCCGAAAAAAAAGATATCGACAAGAAAGCTGCGAGCGCCTTTTTTCTAACTGACAGGGAGCGACAATGAGAAGATGAGGGACGGCGATCGCATAAATTAGCGCGAGGCGTCGCTCTTCTCGTCTGATTCCTTCTTCCAGATGCCCTCTCCCTCTCCTCTCCCCTCTGTCACTCGCAATCCCGCTCGCCCTCCCCTTTCCAAACCCCGGCTTCCACTCCCGATCTATCTTTCTCTCTTTAAAGATGGGCAGAGTGTCACACAGAAGAGAGGAGGAGAGGAAGCGGGGGAGAGGGAGGAGGCGGGGGTACGCACTATGCAAAGCAGGGCCTCGGTAGCCAAAGTCGGCAGGCTGAGATGAGGTGTCAGCATTGCACGGGTGCACTGATGTATGAATGCGGCGAAATCAAACGCGTCACTCGACAGACAGGAGGGGGTTGGAAAGGTGAAACCAGCGCGCCGAGAGAGAGCAGCTGTACATCGGCGTCAAGGTGCTACCGTCCCTCCCTCCCTCCCTTCCTCTATCACTCTTCCTTTTTTGTCTTTTTTTTTTGTTGTGTGCCACTTATTTATTTATTCCCCCCCCCCACCCCCGTGTTTCTTCATCTCTAACTCTCTGTTGCTGCTTCCTGTTTGGTGCCACCGGAGAGGCCACAGCCCTAACAAGGTGCAGCGGTCACAAAGACAGAGTGACAGAAATAAAGAGACAGAGAAGGAACACAGCTACTCAGAAAATATTAGCATATCCCTAAGGAATACCAACTAAATTGATACCGAATGAACCCAACCCCTCCTTCTCTCCATTTTCACTCCTCCCCCCCCACCTCTTCTTCCTCCTCCACCTCCTCCTCCCACTCTTTTTTCTCTCTCGCAGACCTCTCCCAAGGTGTCACGGTGTCTTATTCATTAATATGTGTAAATCCTTGTTTTCGTCAACACGGCGGACGGCGGGGCGACATCGCCGAGCAACATCGGTGGGCCGGTGTTGCCGCCTGACTCCCCGACTCTGGTTCATTGGCTGAGGCTCGTCACTCAAAGTGATGAGTGAGGTAGAGCTGAGAAAGTGAGAGAGAGGAGAGGGGGGAGAAACAAAGGTGGGTAGAAGGTAGACAGAGAGAGAAACGCAATCCGTTAGCTCGGACGGTGACTTCATACGGTTTGAGGCAGTGGCATGGACTCAGACGTTTCTCGACGACCACAAGTTGCGATGTTTGTTGTTAAAAGTGTCAGTTATGGACGAGTCCATGACAGGATGTGTGAATTTTTGGGACGTTCGTGATCGTCATGTTGTCTGGCACGCACCGTAGAGGTTAATAAGCGAGGAGTCGGTGTTAAAATCCAGTTACAGACAGTTACTGCTGATAAGATAAGCACAGTGGAGTTGAAAACTCTGGGAAAAGGCTAAAGGAAATTGTTTTTGCTAAGTAAAACTTAGGATTTTTCAAGAAATACAATTGAGTAACATTGTTTTCATGCTCCAACAGCATGGAGCCATAGCAGGGAGGTCATGAGTCCCACCAAAATGACCTCAGTGGTCCTGAACGATGGCCACGCCCCTGCTCCACAGTGTGACGCTGCACATCGCTGCAGACTGCATCCCTCCGTGCAGCACGCTAACCCTCCACTGCTCCCTCCCCTGCTCGACGTTCACGACTGTGCGTTAACGTGACGCGAAGTAAGACATGTCATGCTTTGCACCGGATTGCAAGTATTAACGCGTTTCAAAGCAAATCAAGTTGTTTTGTCCCTAAGTGCACTTTCAGAGGTATTTAAGATGAGTCATCCCTTTTAAAAGCACATAAGTGGAAACAGTCACAGCCACATTTGAAACCACTTAGTTGAAACAATAGAAAAAGAATGCAATTTGCACTGTTGGAATTAAGATGTCTGACTTAATGTGGTGAACTGACTTCTCTTTTTTTTTTTATTTTTCATACCAGAAGCACGGGTTTGCTCGGTGAACATTCTGACATATACTGGACATATTAAATTATAGGATCTGCAGGAAAAAATCAATTAATGGCTTAGGCAATAAGCAATAAGCTGTAGCTGCTCTGACATGTCAGGATGGAACTCTTGTGACACTAATACATGCTACGCTATTTGAATAAGGACTGAAGGCTTACTCCATTGATTTTATTAAAGAAACAGCAAATTGATTTAAATAACACTTCTGTTGGGAGTGGGGAATGTAAAGGCTGAAAACGGGCCTCTGTTCCTTATTGCAACTCCTGACAATTGTAAACTATTTATTACCGCTTCAGTGTCGGCGCGGCTTGATGGCCGCGTGCTGACGGCGATGTCCTCCCCTGGCCCTTTAAATACACGCCGTTCTTGAATCGCAGCGAACCGCAAAAGGAAGCCGTCTACGTATCAAGAGTTTGCAGTTGCTCAACATTAAAACTCATGTTGCATTGCAAACAGCTCCTCCATTACCGCGGATGCCCCGCTGTGAACTCTCCACTGAGCGCGTGCAATCCGCACGAGGCATGAGGGATGCGTAGCTCCGTGCTAGTATGTTAAGATTTCATTTAGATTTCATTCATGTTTTAAAATATCTCTCGCTCTGCGGCTGCATGGGAATATATATTCCATGAATGGGAAATGCTGGAATGCATGTGTGTGCGTGCGTGTGTGTTTGCGTGCATCCCGCACTGCAGGACCATTCGTCGGCGAACAAGGCCCTCGCCGTTTTCAATTTCCAGAGGTGTCAGCCGGACCTGAGGAAGGCTGGAAGCTGATACATCAGCCGAGCCGCCGGCCCTATTGTGAATCTTCACTTCATACACAGATATCATGAAATATATGAGCCTGAATTCAGGGCTATTGTCAGCGGCTAACGCTGGCAGGTAGCAATAGCAATAGCTGATTCCCTGATTATATTCATAAACAACAGGTTAACTTGTCGCGCACACTGTCACACAGAGCACACAAAACCGTGCACCACACGCGCAAACGCACATGCTCCTGTCTTGCCGCCCCCCCCCCCCCCCGCGCGGAAGCATACATTGCACACGTGCACGCATTCATGCAGCTGCAAACAAACACCCATGCACTTAAACTCTCGGCTCGTTCTCTCGGTGCCAGCACCTTCACCTACACACACAAATCTGCACACGCCCTCATTTAAGATAACTGATGTCCCTCTTCTTTTGATGTTATGCGTCGCGGGATTTATTGTTTGCGGTGTCTATATGCGGTGCGAGGAAGCAGCGCGGCGGCAACAGCAGGGAGAAAAAGCAAACATAAAGCAAATGGATGATACGGTTGTAAAAATGTGACGGACAAAAGATTATCAGGGAGATACAGTGGTGCGGCTTTCAAGCACATTCTCAGTTGTTTTCCAGACTTTCTGCTCTTTCCCTTTTTCATTACTTCCTCTGTTCTCCTGACCTTACATACGGCACCCATTTCTCTTCAAAAACACCAAGCAGGTAATAGATAATGACTGTCATTGAGACCCTGTGTGGAGCTGTTGTAAAGCAGGTGTCATTTTAATAACATATGCTAGCAGGAATGCTAAGAGACACGGCGGCCGTAAAGCGGCAGGGATGAGCTGTGAGCCCTCGTGTCTAATGGCTAATGCTCCTTTATGAAGTGCCTTATGAAACGCTCTTACATGGAGACCACAGCGGCTTTATGCCGTGTGATTCAGACGACCGTGCCACAGACCTTGCTAGGTGTTAGCAGCCCGGATCTCGGTTTATTATATTTGGAAATACGAGTTCCACTTTTGATTTGATGCGATTCTCTATATATTCTGCCAAGCCCGATGCTCTGGTGGTGTTTTGTTGGACATGGGGAAATCAGGGCTGATATTCAGGGATGAATGGTTTTCGGTATAGTTTTCCTTTTCTTCACCAACGTATTCATGGTATCTAAGATTTACAGGTGATCCGTGATTTCTACTGGAGTAAGAACTATACACGAGTACCGGCGCGATAAGTAATTGGTTGGTGCCGCTCCTGATCTCCATCCGGCTCTTCGCCTACACATATGCTGGTCTTTTATTAATATCCTGTTGCCTTTTTCATTAAATTAATCAAAACCGTATTTATATATTATACATTAATCACCGCCTTAATGTGAGAGCCACCCCCCCGTGTCACACCCCGCACACTTCGGAGAGGATCAATCGCTTACTGGTACCTAAACTAAACCAGGTCTGTTGCTATGGTAATTCCACCCAAGTAAGTGTGACGTTAAGCAGAAGTATGGCATTGAGGACAGCATAGAGTACAGAGCATATCAGTATTTTGGGATGTAAGTAGATAGAACTGTAGGTTGAGTAGGACAGGATCAAGCTAGCTGTTTCTCCTCACAGGGAACCTTCATGCTAAGCTAAGCTAAGATAAGCTAACTACCTCCTGGCTCTAGCTCCATACATAACTTCCTCTACTCAAATGGCAACAATGTGCCAAGATTTCAGAATCAGTAACTCAGTCATTTGTATTATATCAGCTGTGGAACATCACAGTTCTATAGAATCATGCAGATTGAAAGCGTGGTATAGAGCTGGTCCGGTCAGGAGAAACGCACTGCACTGGGCTCCTTCAGTGGAAACTTTCTTTGTACTCTTAAACACATGAGATGCGAGCATTTATCTGTCCACATGGGAAGCGGGTGAATCAAGTGGCCGCAACAGAATGCAAGCCAGATTTTTAAAGGATTGCCAGAAGTTCCACTGAGTCAAAAGAATATAACTGGAAAGTAAAAATAAATAAATAAATAAATAAAAATACCACAAAAACCCATGTGCTGGAACTGCTTCTTACTGGAAATTGGTGATTGTTAGCAAGTATCTGTGCACCTGTGAGGGTGATATCTGTAGGCCCTATCTATTATGTCTGTGTAGCTGTTTAATTTCATTTATTTAACTTGGTCTCTGACTGGTTGGACAAACCTGCAGTAATGTAATGACCATTAAATGTTTTGCTGCTAGAGGCGGGAGCATAGCATTGCGACCGGGCTTGTCTGTGCTCACTCAGGAACAAAAATCATTCCAATTTCTCTTGATACCAGCGAGCTGTTACAGAAACAACATGCCAGGGTGCAGACATGTAACATTCCTTCTATAGTAGGCTTCCTTCTGTGCGCATTGCGTGCCCTTCTAATTTAGCAGGCCGCACAACTTAAGGGCCCAGTTACAGTGGGAAAGGATTTTATGAGTTTACGGGATGCTGTTTTTACGAGCGGCTGAGGAGAAATAATGGGGTCGAGTGTCTCCCTCCTTCGTCCTTCCCTCACTCCATCCCTCTCTCCCTCTCCCCAGGCCTCTCCTATTACCTGCCGGCTGGAGGACTCAGGAGTATCGCTTAATAAAAGTTAATCATGAGAAACTTGTTCATTAATTACAGTTCAGGCCGGCTGCCTGCCTGCCTGCCTGCCTGTTTGCTGTGCCGTTTCTTCCTCTTGTTCAGGTATGTCTGTTTTCAGTCTCGCTGTAGACTCTCAGTTCTTATCCTTTCTTTATCTGGATCATTGTTACGTTTAACTCAGAAAATGTCAGAACGATCAATCAGGTAAGGTAAGGTATACACATGTTTCTTTGTTGGTTGGTAACAGTCATTTGAAAATGAAGAAAAAAAACAATATATGATTTTCTTTGGCGTGCTTATAAATGGAAATCAGGGATTAAATCACAAGTTAAAATGTTATTTCTCTATTATATATTAATATTTTTGAGCAGGTGCTTGCAAAAATAATTCAATGCAAAATTGAAAAAATAAAATTTCCACACAAGCATTCTAATTCCTCATTTTGATTTCCATGCACGCCGCAGAAAATCGGACCGTGAGGCACATTTTGTCTGCTTTCACGTGTTGAAAACTTAGTGGCTGCTCTGCGCAGTTTGACACAGCTTCAATCAAACAAGACCATGCATGTATTCTCCACGGAGCAGGGCGGAAAGGCACACCTGGGATACCGCCGCTTGTCCTTTGGAACCACCAACATTGGCTAGTAAGGCTGGGATCAGCTTTAACAGCCTTGTTGTAGCTGGAATGCAGAGCAGCCATGTCTGGTGGAACCGAGCTAGCTTACCTATTGACCTTTCTTTTGGAGGATTTAGTCTGTGGTCAGCTAAGGTGGGCTCAACAAAGTTAAGTTAAATCAACGCCAGGTAGGTTTCACTGCAGGTGTACCTAATAAACTGTATAACCACACGACCACTGTCAAGCAATATGGACCGGAACGCCTTACATATAAAATGTCTCATCAGCCCAAATCATTAAGTTGAACTAGAAGAAGTAAAGTGTCCCATCACCACTAACACTGGGGAACACAGTTTTTGTTGAGTTAGGTCTGACAGCTGTTTTTAACTAATTTTTGGGTGTGGAATCCAAAACTGGTCTCAGTTTTTCTCTATCACGTCAAGTTTTTGAACTATAGGATCCCCGTTTTCTTAAAACATATGAAAAATACTGTACTTAACAGATATGTGCCTGTTTTATAAAAATTTTCAAATATTGACATACAATGAAATATGAAAGAAACAGGCATGACTGCAATGTTTAACAGTATTATGTTATGTTAAGGATATGGCTACTGTAATTATAATTGTGTGCAAGTAGTTAAGGTAAAAATGTACGTTTATAGCTCTTTCTGGAGTGTTCAACTTGAGGACTATCGCGTTTGATGCTCCAACAATAGTCAGCCATCATATGTACACTACTACTACTACTACTACTACAGCTAATCAGTGGAATTTTGCTTATCTGGAGGGTAAGCTGTGGAGAAAAAACTTGACGTGCTAGAAAAAAACTGACTGCAATTTTGGAATCAGCATGCCAATTTTAGTTTTAATCAGCATAAAAATCTAACTCAACACAAAAATTTTTTCAAATTGTTCCCCATTGTAATTGGAGACAATCACACAAGGCCATGGAGGCTCTGTATGCTAATGTAAGCAGCTATCCTGACAGTTTAATGAACTTTATTCTCCTCCCTTCGGAGTCTCGGAATTAGATCGTGTCAAGTGCCTCGAAATGCACGCTAACATTAGCTAGCTTCTTACGTTTGCCTTAGTTGCAGACATAACTTTAAACAAGCCGTAATGCCACGCCGATTGTAAGAGTTCAGTTCACTGAGGCACACGCCTGCACTGTAATGGCTTACAGAATAAAGTGGAATGGTAATGAAACTGTAATCAGGAGTAACCCGATAAAGATGCATTCACCTTGTGAATCGTGGCACCTGGCCATGACGGTGTGTTTATCACTTCCAGTAATAAAAGAAAATTTGCATAAACTGTGGGGTCACCGTTGTCCCCATTGTTAGGGACCGGGGACTCCCACAGCCACACCCTTCTGACCTGTTACCAGACCTTCTGCATCCACTCTATCAGCAGTTTCCACTCTCCCTAAACAGCCCTTCAGTAAGTAAGTTATCCATTCCCAGTCAAAATACCCTGTACCTGAAGTGGGATCTGCCAGACCGCCTTGCCTGTCCCTCTGCCTACCTGCATCGTATACACGTCCTTGGTAAAGCCCTGAACTCCTCCTATTCGTCTGCACTTAGATCCTCCCTTGCCACCTTGCATTGCACACACCCTGAGAAAGCCAAAATCTGTAAACTGGCTGTTTCACGGCCGCCAGTTAGCAACATGGAAACAAGAGACGAAAGATGACCGAAGCAACAAATCAGAAGCTTTGTAGGGCATGGAAGAAACTGGGATGCAGCAGGAATGTGACAATCTGAGTTCAACAAACTGAACTTAACCTTCATGACAGCAGGATTTACTGTTAGTCTGCGTCAGATTTAGCTAGGTGTGCCTGATAAACTTGAAGCTGAGTGTAGCGTCATGTCTATATCTTTATGTCCCCTCTCTGTTTCAGGCATACAGATGAAGACACTCGGTGAGACACTGTTATGATGCGTTTAGCCGTCTCTGTGTATGTTCACGGTCCAGCTAGGTCGAGACTGGATCATTGCTGGCTCGGGCTCTGGGTGGATTCCTCCCGACCGCAGAACAGCAACGGCAGAGGGGCTGAAGACAAACACAGCAGACAAACACATCCCTCGGCCAAAACCAGCGGGGTTTGGACTGCTGCTTCCTCTGAAGAATGAGGAAAAATAGACTCTCCCGGTGCTTCGCTGTGAGGTCAAGAGGCTCACCCAGCCGTGTCATTACAAAGTACACACAGACACACGCAAGCACACACTCTGCAAAAATGATCAGGCCTGACAAATGTTTTTATCTGCAGTCCTGCCAAGCGAGGCTTATTTCAAGACATGTTTAATAAAATGACCTTAGTGTCCTGCCAGATCCTTTTCTGCTCTGGTTCCAGAAGTTGCACTTGTTCCAGTGTGAGAGCACGTTGTGTCAGGACGTTTGCATGGTCAATTTATATCGGAAAAAAAACAGGCATTTCAGAGATTCTCCCAATTTTTTCCCTAAAATTTTGATGAATTTATCGACTTTTCATTGATTTTGGTCACGTGAATTCTTGTTTTTTCGCTCTTTAAACGAGACGCCGTAAAACATCCGATCCGAAGCAGTGAAGCCTTGCTGCGCTGTGTAAATTAGTCCAAACACTAAACCGAGCAAAGGGAAAAAAAACAAAATCTCAGCATTTTTTGCAGTTCACGCATGTATAGTTGACACAGTGTTTCCCCTCGGCCTTCCAAACATCATTTAGCTCTCCTCACTGGTTGCTTAAATCAAAAAAAAAGATTACATAATGACTGGGAAGGCCTGCAAAAACTACCTCTGAGCCGCGACGCGCTCGTATATCTGCCCCGCTGTTTTTATATCTGTCTGTGTCGTCAGAGGTGAGTAATGTGGCCTCGATGGTGAGCTTTGGGCTATTTCTGCCATGAGTGAACCTTCCATATTGTGGCGCCTTAAGGAGGGTCTCAGTGTGTACAGTGTGCTCTGTGATACATATCGTGCAATGCTCTCTGCGGGGAAGGTTGGCCCTGTTGGGTGTAATGTCACCCTACGTGCCGGCAGACAAAGGATACATGGAGTTTGTGTTTTCACATAAGTGAAGTTTTCCTTCTTACGTGAATTTGCCCCAAACTTCGTGCTTATGTCAAGGCACTAAATGCGCTGCTGTGTTTCACACATGCTGATGTTTTAATGTTTGGTTTCTAGCGTTTCATGTGTGAAATATCTGAAAATGTTTATTTTTCCATTTTTTGGTGGCATAAAATGAAATAAATAAATGATTAAAAACAATTTCATAAAAGCTTTTTCTCAGGGTCCCCGTCAGTAAGTTGAGTTAAGATGCATTATACACTGTCCAAATTATGTCAAAATGTACAAAAAAAAAAAAGTTAGTTTTAATTAGTTTTTATTTTCCCCTGAACACATCTGTGATTTTTCTTTTGTGAATTTAATATTAGAAAATAAAACGTGTAAAACATCAGGTTGACTGTCTGGGAGCTAACCGTTCACTGCGTGGCTGCCTTCATGTTTTGTTGATCAACCTTCAAATCCTGTCCTTTGTTGCAGCGCGGTGCTTTTTTGGTGGTTTTACAGAAAGTTTGCTATTGAACAACAAAAAAGACAGATTGTATTCAAACAACAAGAGTGTACTTTATAGTGCAAAGTACATATCAGCGCCGCTTTATTATGAATTGTGGCCCCGTCGGGTTAAGTCTGTGTTAAAATATGCGAAGGCTTACCAGATTACAGCGGCGGTGACTGTAAAAATGTGTTGTGTGTCACTGGAACAGTTAATTCATTAATGCAGCGCAGTTGTCATTTTGTGTTATAAAGAAGCAAAGCACTTAATTAATGTATGCAAATAAGTGCGAGATCACACCTTGCCAAAGTACGAGACGGGGCTGCTGCGTGTTGCGCACGTGTGTTTCTATACGTGCGTGCATTAATTAGCGTGTTGCGCGGGGTCCAATGTCTTCTTAGGTGCAAAGTGCAGATATATGACCTGGTTCAGGGTGTGTGTGTGTGTGTGTGTGTGTGTGTGCATGTGGCAAACAGCATTCACTCACAGTAAAAACTACTAATTCCAGCTTTATTTGGAGCATCTGCATCACCATAAACAAACCTGTGTATATGACCACAACTCTCTGGGGGGGGGGGTACACACCACAGGGGCGGACAAGGTACGACGCCGGTAGGACGTTGTGGGAGAATCTAAAAAGCTAATTTTCCCAGTGGCCTTCTCGCACCTCTGCCCTTCATATACAGCCATTTCCATAAAGTGCTCCCCCTGGGGAACCAACAATAATAAACAGTTATTAGTAAATGCATTATGCCAGCACGTCCCTTTTGCCCTCTTGCCTCTCCTCAATAGCCAACCTACAAACACTGCCAGCGCCGCAGCAGCACCCAACTGGACCTGACACGGGGGGGTACGTTTGTGTGTGTGTGTATGTGTGTGCGTGTGTTTGTGTTCCTAATCCATCTCAGCACAGAGCACTGAATTCGTAAGGGAATAGGGCTAATGCTCATAATAGTGCCGGCCATTACGGCAAAAAGCTTTGGACGTTGTACGCCTGCCAAACTGTTGTGATTTCATCTGATTGCCTGGTGCTTTTAGTTATGAAATCCCTTCATATCGCTTGTTTTTCTTTTTTTTTTGTTGTTGTTTTATTTATCCAGTTATTTTGCAGTGGGCTAAATTGCTCTGAAATAAATTCAGTTATTATTATCCCCCTTGTTTAGCGATTCAACCTCTTCAATTAGCGATCTGAGACTGGTCGCCTGTGTAATTGGAGATGACGCCGCGTCTCGGATTTGAAAGCGGCCGCATCACGTCCAAAATACTGATGGGTTAGAGTTTTTATCCATCCTCCGTACGCTAACGAAGCTAGGCTCAGCTCCAAATCCTGAAATCGTCTTGTGTTCGAAGGCAACCGGTGACTCATGTCGATGAGGGGAAACGGGTGCCACCAGGGCACCGTGTGCCATTACTGGTTTTTACATTTGTTTTTGGTCATTATCAGTTGGACTCATGGGAGCGGACGCGCACACCAACACATTTCATCTCCATAAAAAGGGGAAACACAAGCTTCTTTTCAGTAACAGAGATGTTTTATCCACGAGTTCCCCCTACTGCCCCCCGTGCAGATAGAAAGATGGCGGGGGGGATGGAGGGGAGACGAAGGACAAGCACTTGCCAGGCCTCTCCATTGTGGGAGCCCCAAACAAAGGTCCCTAAGTGCATGAACTTATTTACATCTCTATTTATCTGGGGGCACATAAAGAGGCTGTTGGGGGTGTGTGTGTGTGGGGGGGGGCTACCTGAATGAAGCTGTCCCGTTGTGGCTGTGCTGTTAAAGGTTGGTCGCCAGGGCAGCTGGAGACACAACACTCAAAGATCTGGTGTGTCTGACTGCATGTGTGTGTGTGTGTGTGTGTGTGCCTGTTCATCACCTCTTCTGGACCATATTCAGACCCAGACCTGCCCCGCTTTATGCAAATGCACCGGGTCTCAAACGTTGCATGCATGTATGTGTTCTACGCACGTTTAGCATGAAGTGGCTAAAACTGACTTTTCATGTCGTCGTGCAAACAATAATACACATGTACACACAGCGAGCCATGTATTATCTGCAGCAGCGACACACTGACAACACAGAGCAATAAGGGCCGTGCACTTGACACAAGTTAGGTTGCAAACTTCAGACCCACTCTGTGTCACTCTGTCCAGCAGTAACACACTGGCCGCACTTGCCCATGTGTACGAGCGATGCTGTGACATAAACCTGTGCAGAGGATTTGGAATAGACTAAAAAGACAAGTTCAGTGGCCTCCCAGGGTGTTTTGGGGGCAGATTCGACACACTGATGCTCTCTTTGAGACTTTGGAGCTGTTTGATTGGCTGGTATTTTCTAATTCCCATGCCACTACCAGCACTACTAACTATCTATATGTGTAACCACATCTAATCTTAAGTAACCAACGGGACCCAAACATGTTCCTGTAAAAATAACTTTATATGACAAATAAACTGAGTGAACATCAAGCCAAAGGTTCAAAGAGTTAATCTAGTGTGATCCAGCAACTTTCTACCCTGAAGAGGACATTTTGACACGAGGAGAATTAAATTAAACACATCTTCCGCATGACCTGGCACAACACGAAGAGACGGCAAAGACAAAGAGAGCGCGAGGAATGAATGGGACCTCGGAAAAGAAGTGAGAACAAATGAGAGGGAGAGAAGGATGGAGGAGGAGAGGAGAACAGACAGTACGCATAAATGAATGAAAGTCAGGGAGGGAGGGAGAGGCGGAGCGGTCTAATTTGTACATGGCTGCTAAGTAAGGAGAGCAGGCTAATTACTGGCTGAACAGGGCAGGCACAGGCTGCTCATGTCAAAAAGGACAGAGCCACTTATTAGGCATCAAAGTGCATTCATATCACAGCACAAAGGAGATGGGGGTCGAGCGGGCGCGAGAGAGGAGTACAGCGTGCGTAAATGGAGGAAGGGGTGGGGGGGTGGGGGTTAGCTAATGAATGTCGTTGAGAGGTGCATTATGGGACCCTCTCCTCAGGCCTGTCGCTGTTTTGGAACAGCAGTGGCGAGTGCAGATGGGCCGCTTTGATTGTGTTCAAAGATGGAGCAGAGGGGATGACGGCGAGGTGGAGAGGAGGAGGAGGAGAGAGGCACGGGTGGAGGCCGCCAGGGAGGCGTCTGGAGGGCGCGAAACAAAAAGAGGAGGTAGTGGGCGAAGAGACGAGAGAGAGAGTTTGGGCCGGGTGTTTTTGGGGTGCTGAGAGAGTCAGGAGAGTCTAAATTCATACAGAGGTCTAACACCATGATGTAAATACAACATCAAATTGAGTTTTTAAGTAACTAAATGGCTAAAAATGTGATTTTTAGCCATTTTCTGATTCAGTCATCAGAGGAAAACCTTGCAAATACTCAGTACACAACGAGAGCCATTAACGTATAATATGATATGAAAATGAGGAATTATGCCCACATCTGATGATTCTGCGTGTCATGATTTGCATCTGGGGCAGGAAGTAGCTCGGCTTCATACGGTAGGTTGGAAAGGTCGAAGGGCTTGTGGCAGACTGGCAGACCTGACTGTGACCACACCGTGGTCGTATGAAAACGCCGCAGTGACAAGGAAAACAAATAAATCTTTATATGGATCGCTCAAAAGGCTGCTCTGTCTGTGGATGTCTACCTATTTCTAAGTTAACTCATGACTGAACCTGCTTCTTAGTCTCATTGTCAGGGAGTTATGGTACCTAATGGTTAAACATACCTAAGAACCACAATGTCCCTGGTTTGATACTGACTGCAGACCTCTGCTGCATATCACCCCACCTCTCTCTGCCCATGTTTCCTGTCCGGATCCTGACTTCTGCTGTTAAAACTGGCAGCTTTGCGGTGTGGTCATTGTCATGCTGACGCCCGAGCAGGGACTCTCCGGCGCAGAAGGAGGCACAAAACTGCCGGGAAACGATGTAAGAAGTCACCACCGTTAAACCGCAGCGCAGCACTGGAAAGTCGGCCCAAAGCGGTAAGCCAGCAGCCAGCGACGGCAGCGGCGGGAGGACCAAAAAGTCAGCGCGCAGCGGGGGGGGAACCTGCAGGCGATCATCATCAGCAGCTGACTCTATCTGGCAAAACTCAGAAGAAACCATCAGCACCGCAGTCAGATTTTGAGATTTATCCACGAATCTATCAGTGAACCATCACTTCCATGTTTTCACTCTGCAGAGTCGTCGCACGGACAAATCCGGGTTACCAAGTGATTTCAGCAAGTTTAATACATCTACATCATATTAGTCCAGTCAAACAGGGATAAGGGCCGACACAGAGGTAGATTTCCACACCCGTGGCCTGTGGTGGTTCAGTGGTTCAGTGGATCATAAACTGCTGCTTCCATCCCAACATCCTGCATTCACAGTATATGAAGCAGGGAACCAGAGGTATAAATCCTGAAGTTCAACCCCAAGCTGCTCACACCCGGCCGGGGCTGGCACGGGATGAAAGGCCGTCTACAATCCCTGGATCTAACCGCGCACACACACACATATAACCATGACTCACCCCCTCCCGCCACCGGCCCCCTGCCTGGATCCTGGCCCGCAGCCCAACGCCTATGGAGCATTTATTATAGAGGAGACCGAGCGCCATGTGCTGTGGCCTGGGCTGAAGGAATGTGCCTGGTCAACAACAGATTACAGTGTGGAGATAACTGTAAGGAACGTACTCATTTGTGCTGCCCGTGTATGTGTGCCTGTGTATATAGCGTGAGTAAGCTTTTATTGTCGCATTTGTTGCCGTGTCCACATTGACAGACCTTCTTATGGAAAAGGGGCATGTGTGCATGTGTGTACACCTTGGAATGAGTCTTTCCATTGTCCACATGTATGCTAGCATGTGTGCCATAATAGAATATACGCATTAGATGGCTAATAACATGTGTGGATGTAGTCTAGCTTGCATCTGCGAGTGTTTCATCCACTTAAAGACAGTAACTTGTCCTTGTGCATGTGTGCATTAGGGATGTGGCACAAAAGCTACTATATGCATCTGTTCTGTATTGATTTCTCAAGAAATATGTAATTGTATTGCCAGTTATGCTCCTTATATGTACATGTACAAGTAGCTCCATGCTTATACATAGCTGTACCTACATTAAAGTGATAAAACAGCATGATTCATATTTGATAGTGATTTTGAGTATACATCCTTATATATGTACATATATGTGTGTGTGTGTAATGGGAGTGGGTACAGTTAGGTCTTTTTCTGCATTTACACAACAAGCCTTTACTCCTGCTAACGCTATGTTAGCTACACATTTGCTGCATTTGCTTAGAGCGCTACTCCTATGAAACCAAAGCTCCATGTATGCAAGGTGCAACATGCACATGGACAGCAGCAGTATGGAGATGATCGCACGTGCCTGTTCCTAGAAAGTGCATCGTGAAAGTGAGCAGACACACTGAACTGACTGTCACACTGTCTGTGTTGCGTGGAGGACATTTGAACGATCTGACACACTCGCATACCTGCAACAGAATCGCGCTCGCCATTGCTCACAGTGATCTCTGTTTAGGGTTTACATACCATCTACGATGGCGCCGCTGTCTCTTTGCCTGCTGTGATCTCAGAATGAACTAAATAGTGACGTCCACGAAAGTCAACACGCTTATTGTTACCTTATAGTATAAATCCAAAAGTTGTATATGATCAGAGTTCTCTAATGGCATCCTCCTGCAACAGTATAGTCAAGTATATGAACAATTAGTTGACAATGGAGCTGGTTGTCGATGCAAATGCATGGCAGTGTGTTTATGATGTCACTGTTATGATTCTTAGAAAACGACTTTTGTGGCAAGTTGTGTCATTCAGATGAAATAAGGAAAAGAAATGTTCTTGTTCAGTTCAGTGCAGGTTATCCATTCACATGTGTAAGAATAATGTGTCTTTCAGAACTGGACGTTTACCGATCCAGAATGTTATAATGCAGCAGCAAGTTAAAAAGAAGGAAAGAAGAAAGAAATTTTAAAAAAAAAACAAAACCTCATCATAAAATGCCTTAAAATGTCGCCGCGATCACAGAGACACATCATTAACAACCGGCAAACAGCTTTAAGGCACATGCTGTAACACACAGACTTACATTTATCCCAACAGCAATACAAAAACCAATATATATGCCTGCTAAATTAGCATCCTGGCACTCTCATTTATGCCGTTTGGAACGTTCAAGCGTCGGGGTCAAAGTCGCATTAGCAAAAGGTGAGGCCAAACAAATGAGATTATAGCTGAATTAACTAATTATCATCATTTCCATTCCCTAACAGCCTGTAATATCTACGGCATAATGGTGCTTGTCAGGTTTATTGTTGTGTTTGTCTGGGAAGCCTTTGCCCTCTGGTCTCACCTGCTGAAACACATCGCCCATCCATTAGAATGCATTATGGAAATGAAATCTTTGTTGTTGTGTTTTTTTAATATAAGCCTTGATATGACAAGTTGGGGTTTTTTTTTTTTCCTCCGCTGGTGTTGTGTTTTTATGTGTTTTTTTAAACAGAGGAGAGAGAAAAGGTAGAGAAACCTGAGGAGAGGGAGATATATAGAGAGAAGAAAGTATGCGGGTCTTTATTCAAGGTTAGATCAGGCTGGAATTTGTGAAGGAGTACCTATTAGAGACAGACCTTTCAGAGGAAAATTGGACCCATCTACCTTTTAAGGACGACATGCTAATTCATGTCAAAAAGGCTTTTAGTCAGGAGGACAGGGCCGGAGGAAAGGCTGTTGTGTTACATTCATACAGGCTGATGTGCACTCACATCCAGGATATCACAGGCAAAATATTGATGTCAGGATTCGCTTTAAAAAAAAAAAAAAAAAAAAAAAGAATAAAAAAATAACAACAAAAAAGATTTTTATAGACATTTTACATGTGGAAAGATAATCCCGCCCCTGTGTACGGAGCAGAACATATTGTGTTTTCATTGCATTTAAGTGGCGCTTTCATTAGCTTCACATTCAAAAACAGAAACAGTCACGCTGTAGCTGGGTGTAAAGGAAATGACGAGTCTTAGCTGTCCAGTAAAAATCGTGAAAACTCCGGGGATGGTGAATTTTACACTCACTGATGCGAAACAGCTACCTCCTCCTAACAGGACTGAGAAAATAGTGGAAAATAGTGAAAATATTAACACATGCGTTGTTTTCTTGAAAATGTGAAAGTTGCAGAGGTGAGATCCGTGCATGTAAATGATCTCTTTGAGCTTGCAACGTTATATATGACTGGCATTGTCCTATGCAACTTCACACTTTGCACTACTGGCTGGTGGCATGGTCAGACGGCCATGTTGGTTCTGAAAAACCTTGACTAACTTGAACTGAACAAGCGGGGACTGGTCACTGAAGACGCTAGGCAGACATGTGGCCAAGGAGTCATGGGAAACCAAAGCCTCTGTCTTTCAGCTAGCTGTTTTTTTCTTGTTATGGCTCCCAACTTTACCTGTTTTGGCTCACTTGCAGCAGTCAGGAGGTGGTGGAGACCAAAACAGAGCTAAAAGAAAGACGATTCATCAAATGTGGTACAGGCACACAACTTCAGCTGATTGCTCTATGTCTACTGCCTGTGTGATAGGAATGTGTTTCCTTACATGTTAGCCATTTTACCTCTATAGGCGATAATACGTCACATGATTAAAATGCAGCATTTAAAGGCTGTTGCGCTCTTCTTCACCAAGCAGACAGAGAATTATTATTTTTGTCCCAGTATAATACATCTACAATTTGACTAAATGAGTATAGCATTTATTATGTGTTTCACAGTAGCATAGCATAGCATTAAACATAATCTTCATCATCAATAACTTGGTTTCGATGATTACAGTGTGCATCTGCTATGTTAGGGGACTTTTGAAAGAAGGCCTCTTCACTGGGTCATTCTCTGACTATGTGTGCAATTCAGACACAATGGAAACACAGAGTCTAGCTGCTATGGAGTCATCAGGGGTCTCGAATGCTTTTCATTCTCAAAGGATAATCTGAGTGGCGATAGGAGAGAAGGTCCAGTCGCATTATGTGACCTAAAGCTGGTTCTGGACCTGCTGGGGCTCTCCACCGTGTCTGCAATGTGAGCTGTGGACCCCCTGGGATCCTTTAACTGTAAGAGATCAAACAAAGAGTTGAAGATAGAGGGGAAAGACTCTGCCTCTCGCTGATAACCTCCTCACCCTCCTGACACTGACGGGCTCACGTAGCAGATGCTATCCATGAATGTGCTCCGGAGCCGGCACACGTGCACACACTCATATATGTCCACATTATTCTTAATTCCTTTATCTCTGCATCTTTCTCACACTCCCACATCCTCATCTCTCTCCATCTCTGTCTGCACCCCTCCCTCTCACCCCCACTTCTCTCCTAGCCAGCCAGAAAAGCAAGGGGTCTTTCATTTTTTTTTTATTTTTTTTTTCTGACATCCTTGTCCTTCAGCCTATTGATTGGCGACCGAGCCGGCGAGCCCCTGTCGGCTGCTAATAGAAAGTGAAGTTCATCAGCCTCTCTCCTCCCCTGACACGCACATACACACTCACTAGCCTCCACCGCTCAGGGACCCTCCCATCAGCAGACGCCCAGTGATCTACTGTAGAAAGGCCAGCAAACTAACCTTTGCAGCGCCATCCTTACTTCCTGTCAGACCTTGCTCTTCCTAAAAGTCGGTTTATTTATTTTGGCTGGTGTTGTCCCTGAGTTCATGTCCTCTTGTGTTATATCAGACTCTGTTTCTGTTTGTAGGACTAATGATGGCTTACTGCTGTATTTCAGTCACATTCAGGGTCAAGCACGAATGAAGATCTCCTGAAATTAAATGTCCTGTCTCTCATTTGTGAAAAGCTTACAAACTGTAATTACTGCAAGGGAAATGAAAACTCTGATGGGTTCATTATTAATATGATAAATCCTTATTTACTACATATGAAAAAAACAAAACAAATTCAGGTGGGAGATCACGGCAGGGCTCCGAGTTATTGGAAAGAGACCACACCACTGCTAACACTTGCTGTTAGCTATAATGTAAACATCATTTCCAGTGGGTCCATCTCAGTATCAGAATATAAAATGTGTTTTCTATTCCCACCCATTTTTGCTTAGTGAGTGGTCAGTGGTTATGTGTCCAGTCTGATGTCAAGCACAGAACCGATACGTACTCGGTTTGTTCAAACGATAGTGCACACGTGCATATTCAACAGGGCAGAGAGCGCCTGATGTTACGCAACGCAACACTCCAGTCGGACGCTCACTGTCAGGACACGGTGTAATGCAGCGCTGAGATGACGACCCAACTGTGCAGAATGCCAAAATGAGCCTATGTCATCACGCTAGCGAGAAACAACACAAAATACAGAAAGTGAGGAAGAAACAGCCACTTTGAAAGACATGGGTGAATTGCTCATCCCTCTGTGAGCTCACTAAACTGAGACATAAATAAATGGAGAGTTTGTTTTAGAGACACTACGGTCGTTTCAAACTGCATTCTTGACTAATTTAAAGCTCTTCCTTCATCCCAACATCTTTCTTCAGGCTTGCCTGCTTGGATGTCTAATTCTACTCCAAAGTGTTGATGGATATTCTGACACCACAAAACGGAAAATAGATACACTGACTCTAAAACATCACAGCCCACAAATTTTGCAGTCTACATATATCACGTAAGAAATGATAGTGATTGGGGAGGGCTCTGTCATTATGCTGAGACATGTAAGATCTACCGTATCTGGCGTGGCACAGTCTAGTGTCTGAAACCAAAAGGCTTTTCCCATAAGGCGATGATAGGTTCATTGAGCGAAGCTCTCCGTAACACTGTCATTAAAGTAGTGTTATTTAAAGCTTGGGGTCAAAGAGAGAAAACTGTATTTCCCTTCAAGTTCACATCACACTGCCTCTCCACAAAGCCTTCCCTGTCATTTAAGGTTAACTGAACTAAACAGTGGTTGATGGGTTGCTCATCTAAAACCAGGATAAACTGTTTAACCGGCATAATATCCTGTTACATCAAGTTTGAGTCAAGGTGAAAGGAGCTTTGCTTATTTTGGCGCTGACTAAAACGATAAATGAGTCACAGAGTTGATTCTCTGTGATCTAGTATAGAGTAGAAGGGTTCAGTACATGTATGCGCGTGACTGCTTCTGCAAGGCCCGCTATGAAGTATGCAGCAGCCGCTGACTATAAATGTTGTGAATTAGAACGCAGAGTCATGTCACTGCGGTCACCAGTGGGGCCAAACCCCTTGCAGGTGTCTGCGATTCTGCCAGTGTGCATTTGTGCATTGTTACCACAGACCTCAAACCTTACGGAAAAGAAAACATCAAAATCTGGTTCAGTCGTTTCTCCCAGTGTGCTCTACTCACTGGATTTGGTGAGTGCGACACTAAAAATGAACTCACATTTAAAGCAGGACTATTTTTGTTTAATGTACAGGCAGCCATGTAAGATCGTGACGGCACCTCTTACTGAATATCTTCCAATGCTGATGAAGGTAGCAGCTGTTCTTGAGTTCAGGATGAAACAATGTTCACCTAAGGGCAAGAAGAGCTAAAACATATAGCCGCTGCATTTAGGTGACGATTTGCAGTTGCAGCGTGCATTTACCTGTGCGATACAGATAGCAGATCCTATACACAACTGCACATGCTCTAGCTGCATGATGGAAATGGATTGGTCTTTTGGTCTATTGTTCCTGTGACTACCTGAACACTTCGCCTCCTGTCCATCGGGCGCTTTCCCTAGAAATAACATACAGAGTTTAGAACTGCAGATGTTCGGTTCAGTTCCAGCCAGTTTTCATGAACTGGTCTGAATGACATTGATTACAGTGAACCACTGTTATTTCAACCAGTGATACACGGCCATTTATTCATAAGAAAATGTCACATATTATTACTTAAATTCACAAGAAGTCCTAGAAAACCCTCAGGCTCTAAAGAGTGCCAATTTACCATCACATCTATTTTAATGAGCTCTCCTTGGCTTGCTGTGCTCCTACGACACCCACTGTGACTTTGCTTACATTCTACAAGCAATCCTGGCATTATAAGACAGCGTTTTCACCTCTGTCTAAGCCTGCTTTTTTAGTCCGGGAAGTTTTTCTGCACTTCTGGGAAGAAACCTTGGCTGCATCCAATCCAGACTCAAAACTTTGCTCGCTGAAGGCCATAGCCAAAGCCCATCTTGAGGTGAAGGAACATGCTCACTCATTTTCTTCCTTTTCAGCCTCTCTGTCAGGTCTTAAGCCAAGACCAATGGCTCCTATTAGTGAGTGTGGCAGGCCAGCTGACAGGCTAGTCAATATCCATGAGAAGGCCACTTCATTAATGATCCCTACTTGCTCAGAGAGATGGAGGGGCCAGAGAAAGTGGCCTCTGACAGGCCACAGAGAAACGTGAAGGGCTTGGACTTTATTTTCAGCATGATACAACAGAATTGACAGTTAAAGGTGCGCTCCAGAGAAAAGCACTGACGAGAATGATGAAAATATATAATGCTGTAACAAAATGAATATGTATGAAATTAATGAAAGTGAATCTATAGTGCACAGTAAGTAGTAAGTTGCAATTATAAGCCAACGCACGTCCTAATAAAGACCATTTCTACGGTGTGGAGTCAACGACAATCAATCCATGGCATTTAATTTAACACCAGTAGCTTTTTATGTTCAAACTACAGGAAGATGCACCACAATGCCTAAAAGCTGCTGCAGAGTTCATCGGTTCATCTGCGACACCAAGACTTTCTGCAAAGAATAGGATCTAGTAATTATGGATCGCTGAAATCAGACTTTACTGCATGACTTGATAACACAAAAGGTAAGACAGAAAATCTGGATGAAGGGAGATGGAGGTCTCCACAGGTCCAAACTTTTGGACTTAATTTGAAAAAGAGAACCTCCCCATATATAATGTACCCACAGTTTTTCAAGTAAGGGACTGGAAGACAGCTTCTCACCATGGAACATACCGAAGGAAAATTAGACCACAGGCGAAACGCAGTTGCAAAAAAATCAGTTGCTCTCATATCGGCGTAGCCCTCATGACTGTTACCATTACTCAGCAGCAACAGAGGCTTTGTCTGTACGGCTTAGATAGCACCTGCTGAAAAGCTTTGATGATGCTGAACAGGAAAACCTCTCGAAAAGGCCTATTTTTAGAATTGATTAGACAGCCAGTGTTAAGTTGGATTCTTGTTTGCGCATGAGTCATGCTTAAAAAAAAAAAAAAAAAAAAAAAAAAAGATAAAATCTGTTCAACTTTATGCTCTCCCAGGCTATATCCCACAGCCTGCAGTGCTTAGCCAGTAGAGGATTGTGGGAGAATGACAGAGAATTACAGCGGTTTGGTTGCTTGTGGGATTGCAGCAGCGATATGGTTTCCTAGAAGCTATAATACTGTGTACCGCACTCACTGGCAGTGCATCCTGTATTGAAAGAGAAACTGATAAACCGTTTCAGTGGATCACAAGTCGTTTAGATAAGTTTCTCTTTGCAGGCCTCCGCGAACACACATCCTCTCGCTCACACACACACACACACACACAAACACAACCCAGATACACACCCGCCTGCCTTTAGCCCTTGTTTTCCGTCATGTTGCGGCACTCGTCAGCAGGTGTGTGTTCCAGGGTGAAATGATGTTTCTGCCCTGGCCGACATGGGAGAGCTATCTGTGTAATAGAATTATCTGGAGAGGCCACTCAGAATTAACATAATATGGACTCAAAATGTAAATTGTCTTTCTGTGAAATGTAACGTGCATGCGAATCTGCTCTCTTGCTCCTCTCTGTCTTATCACCCCCCTCCACCCCTCTCCCTCGCGCACACATGCACACTTTCTCTTCCTTATTTCCTGTTTCTGGGAGCTGATAAAAATCCTCCGCGCTGATGTGGGCACACACACTTCCACACATTTTGGGTGCAAATACTTGAGAGGTGTGTGTTCCGCTGACACGTGCGAAGCTAAATGCCAACGTACCATTTAAGAGAGAAAGGGCAGCGGCACATCCAACCTTTGTAGTGTGTCATTCAGCGGTGTTCACAGCCGTTCACATATAAAAATGAGGTCTCCTCTGTCCCGGGGAGCAGCGGATACCTTTCACCCCGTCAGGCAGAGGAAGGGAGGGGATGTTAACAACCGCTCAGACTGTCGAATGGAGACGCAAACAAGAACAGGAAAGAATGTTTCGGGGTCTTTTTGTCTTTTGGTGACTCGTGAATTCAATTCAGTCATGTAGATGTTGGGAAAATGAATCTTACTATTCTCCGCTGTAAATTCACGCTCGCCTTATGTTTTCCTCGTTTCCTGCTTCCTAGCCTCCTCCCTTCCTTCCTTCCTGTCACGCTGTGATGATGAGCACTCTCAGAGTGTTTCAGCTTTTGCATTTAGCCATTCAGAGAGTTTGATAAAGCTACAATCTTCCCCCCGCCTTGGAATTACATGGCAAAGGGAAAAGGCCACCTCTTTGTCACTAAATGCCTCTCCCATTCATTCACATGACAGCAAAGTAGTATGTCTTTTCCCACGGTAAAATGCCAGATTTGAAAGCCCTCTATTCGATTAATGTTTAGAGTAAGGTTGCGTGCCATCTTTAATCCAGGAAGTATTTTACAGTCAAGTAAGAGCTCCTCTAATTTGGTAGATTGGAAGGCGTTTTGGCAGCGACTTTGACCCAGGAATCATTTCACTATCCACAGGAGCGTTTCGCCTCTAATGTATAGAATCATCTAGAACCATCTTGAATAATGACAGGGTAGAGCGAGTTTCCATCTTTTGTGCAAAAGGTTTGCATATATGTCCCACAAGCAGCAAATCAAAAGAAAGAAAGACTGATTGTTGTAAAAAAGGTATTCTAGTATTCTAGTATAGTATTTGACTAGTATTCTAGTATTCTAGTATTTTACTCCATAAAGATAACTGTAGATGGTTACTTACTTTTTATTGGCCAGGACTGTATAAATGTTTTTTGCATTTTGCAGCATCTTACAAATGAGATGTTGAGTTACTTATTTTGAAAGTGCTACAGCATTTCTGGGCGTGTCCAACAGCGTATGGTGTTTGATGTTAGCCAGTGGTAGCAAACCTCAGATAGATGTCGCACCACAGCCAAGTAGGAAAACTGTTCAGCCTTACAGCTGTAATCCGAAATTGGATATAGTAGGAATTTCTTATCACACATCGGGCTAAAATTCAAATACAAGTCCAGGTTTTCCTATAGAGCCATTGCTGGCATCACTATAATGTCCAGTAACACTAATTCAGGTGATTCAATTAAAAAGGAAGCTTGTCTGTATCTGGTTTCACTAGCAAACAAACTCAAAGATTCATGCAATATAAAAACGTGACATGCCAAATTCATTCAGGGTATTAATGCAGTCTACGTACATGGACTACAAGGCTTGCAGTGGGGTTAGTTACCTTCAAACAGTGTGTGTATGCAGTATTTGGATCAACTGATTCAAGAGATTACCATTACCCTGTACCTGCCGGCTGTGTTCACCAACGACAATGTGAATATCATCTGCATAAAAATGAACAATTTCCAGGCATCATTAAATAAATATGAATGCAGCATTATGGGCAAAAAAATCTGCTACCATACCGGACACACCAGTCTCACACCTGCCTCACACGGACAGTTAAGCAATTAGCACTTAGTTAAGTTAAGTGGTATGGTTTGTCTTTAAGAATTTTAGCAGAGGGCTTTAGTCTGTTCTGTTTCAACATTTATGTTCTCCCGTCCTCGAGACCCCTTTCATGCTTTTGTAAAATCATTGTTTTGACCAAACTTGAATATTTGACCTTAAATCCTTGTGTGTTTACTGACCAAGCCAAAAGTCTTCATATCTTTTAAAAATTTCTGTCGTTGGAAAAAGAATCCAACCAATAAATATTCCCCGCGCAGTGCAGCACTAGTGTAAACAGATACACTTTTTGAAATGGTTTTATTGAAGAGTGCAATGACTTAGTGCTAACAGCACCTTTAAAGACACAATAGCTTTTTAAAGAGAGTTCAGACTTAGCTCTTGTCAACTGTTACTACCACCGTGATGAAGGTCAAGGGTTGTTTTTCTCCATTAAGGTGAGTGTGCATATGCCGCTACACATATGCTACATCTCTATTTATTTTCTTTACATTTATCTTGTCTCTCTTTTGCAGGAGCCTTCAAAGACCTTGTGGTTGCACTCCACGCATTATTGCTGCCTTACTCAAAAGCAAGAGTTTCCGTTGTTCACCCATGAATAGCCGTTGCTGGTGAACTATAAGCGTCTAGCAAACAAGCTGAAGGCGGCTTCTCTTGGCTGTCAGAAAGCTGAGAGAGGTTGTGTGTTCTAGTCAGTGTGTTGCTGTATTTTGGTTTGCATGGGTGGCAACGCAAGACCGAGATGTGAGGAAAAAAAGCATTCTTTCACCGTAACTTTCTCAAAAATACCATACACCAAGTGACTGCGCTCATAATCTGAACTTGGGTTAATGTTAAATACCTGGGAATCGAGCACCACTCGTTTGAGTTTGCGCCTTCACTGGCTCATGTTAGATAATGGTTAGAGTGGCTTGAGAGACACATTCTATTTGTTCACCTAGAAATCACTGTATTCCATTGGAGTGACACTTTGTCAAAGGCTTTGCTGCTGATCCAGGCAGTTATAGGCTCTGATGCAGAGCAATGCAAGGTAGAATTATGAGTGTCACTCTTGAAAAAGATTCAAAAGTCTTTTTTTTCAAAAGAATAAGAAAATCTAATGAAAGAAAAAGCAGAGGAGGGGCATAATAGCATTGAAGTTTAATGCTTCAAAGCAAATGGAATGGTAATTGAAAAAGAAAGCAACCCTTAGAAAGGCGCAACAAAGGGGAAATGTGCTCACTTACCCTCTTTTAAACACTGAACAATGAAAATACATTAAATTATTCATCAATTATCAATATATGCTTTATCCTCAATACATAGACACGTAACATAATCTATATCCTTTTTAAGTCAAAGGATGTGTAACAGTGCTGACTTCATCTGTTAAGTAATAGCTTTTTTGACCTGACACAGACAGTTCAACATGATTTAAGAAAGACAATGTTAAATAGAGTATTCTGCTGCAGCCATGTTCAGTAGTGCCTAAGCAAGGACATTAAAGACACCCTGTTAAGTGTTTTTAAAGGAGGGCCCCGTTTCGTTTGTTTTGCTGACTGAGTTTCACCATTCCACTGACAAATCGTCAACTGCAAACGGAAGGGAAGACGTTCAGCGTGTCTGTCGGACCTTAAGATTGTATTTTGATCGGAAGTGCCGAATGGAAAATTCCATGGGGGTGCCTTTAAAAGGGGACGTTGTTTAATGCATTATAGTGCTTTTATGGAGGCGCAACGAGATCGAAGCAAGATTTCCGCGATTCAGGCACTCATTGAGACAGTCAGACAAAATACACATTGCTTTGCAGAACAAAGTTCACATTAGAGGTAAATGCTAACCTACTAACTGCATATGGTACCTTTTCTAATAATGTTTGTTGCCTGGTTTTTATGCATTTAACTGCAAATACATATGTTTTGAACCATTTAGTTTGCAGGGTCATGTTGTACATTTAATTGTTACAATATGATGTTACCATGAAAAGGGTTTACAAAGCATTGTGCTCTGCAACAGCGCTTAAGTAAAGTGTCTAGAGACGTATGCTTTAAGTGCCTGCCTGCCTGCTGCCTCTTTTGCCGTTGCATATTGCAGAGCTCTGGACCAATGGAGCCCTGCATACAAATCTAAACATAGTTAGAAAGACAGAGAGGAATAAACAAACACATATTTATCTTTGTCGGACTGTGAAAATATATCAACACCTTTAATTTTTTTTTTTTGTATTTTAAGGATTTAAAGGATTACTGACTACACAATTTGTCAAAGTGTTGTTAAGAATAACTGGGAATTGCTCCAACAATTCATGCATTAATGATTTTTGTTTTTAAGTTTACAGTAAATCCTCAACAGACAGGCATCAACTGGCATTCCTAGATCCCTTAAAAAGTTAAATTCATCATTTGCATGTTAGAGTGTTTTTCTGAGACCTTGTCATGTCAGGCTGCACAATCCACGGTTTCTCCCTGGCATTAACAGCTGATCAATATCATTGATCGACCAAGTAGGAAGACTTGGGGAGTTCATTCACTTGCATACATTTCTGGTTTTGAATTGGCAGGATACTGTCCATTCTTGATGAGGTTTTGGCATCACAAGGCCATATCCTAATCATTTCCTTATTCAAAATTAAATATTTAATAGTAATTAGCCACAGGCTTCAATTTCCTTTTATCATTTATATTTTCAAGAGGCTTAAAATAAAAATGTTTTAAGCATAACAGCCAGTTAAGATTAAACAGTCACATCACATGGAAGGGTCAGATGTCTGGATTTTAGTCATGTAGTATATGTTTAGTTGGAGCTTTGTTTGTGGCAAAACATCTGCGCCCATGTTCAACTCTTGTTGTAAAAGACACATTTAAATGTGTCGTGTTATTTTCAATAATATCGCAAACATGCATTCATGATCTTGAGATTCAATAAAGCCATACAGCATTTGAATCTAATATGATGCATCAAAATTATATGTGAGGGCAGCCGTTATGATACAAAAGGTATGGTGTGCAGTGAAGAGCTATTGATATCTCACAAGTCTCATTGGTCATCATGGTTTTCCCACCATATAATTAGATTTGCTGACCAGCTGATTCACCCATGCAGTGTGCCAGGCGCATTACACATTATGCTCAGGTTAAGACATGTTCAAAAAGGACAGAGAGCTTCCAGGTTCATGCGAGTTGTCGAGGCCTCTCTGCAGTACTCAGATCAATCGTTATAAGGCAAATAATCCCATTGGGGACTGATGATCCTGTCTTGCACTTGAGGAAACAGTTTACAGGTTTACTATCAAAATGTTCTGAGACTGTGTCTATAACAAACTTCTTTCCTGATTTGAATTTGGCCACCATCCCCTTTGACATAGTCACCTTCAGTAGCCATATACCACTTCCAAAGCTCCTGCCAAACTTTTTTTGTTCTCTGGACCTCCTACACTTGAAAGCTGCAGGTTTTTCCCCTGTTAAGACCGCTGTCTCTGAGTTAAAGCTGTAGACCAGTGATGGTCCTCAACATGGAGCTTGGAGATGCTTCCTCTCGGCTTAAGTCTGAGGCCCATGGTAGAATTGCACAGCTCCAATTGGTCACAAAAACCCTTGCGCGCTCACGGACATGCTGTTCCTCGTTCACACACAGTAGAATCTGTCTCAGGGTATTGATAGCACAATATAGCTACTGAGGTGGGGCATGTCACTCTAGAACACAACCAGGTCAAGAAGAAACTAGTCATTTTTCATGGCAGACGTTGACCTGCCATGCCAGAAAAAGCAGGCAGAACAAACAACAGTAATGATAGCTCCTCCCTGCTGAGGTGTCCTTCAATATGTTCAACATAAAGTCAAAAAAACCTTTGATCACGCATCAGACTGGACTCAAATCTGTTTAATCCGACAAGTCTTGTGAATCCAGTCAGTGAGTGACATCCAGTCCAAACACTCAGGGGATGGACGGAGATACCAGTCAGAGAAATACCGTTCAGACACCTGCATCAAATGATATATCTAGAGGCTTTTTAATATAATATTAACTGCATCAGGATGAGGCCAGCTTTGAACACTCAGTTTTAGATCACAAGTCTCTAGGCCTTGGGTCGAGTTCAGCCAAACAATTGTTTTCCAGTAGAATGAGCACCTCTAATAATATACAAGACCGTAATGATCTATCTGGTTTTCGTGCGTGTAACTGGCTGATGGAGACCTTTGCGACAACATGCTCCCTGGTCGGCAGACCAATTAACGTAACAGAGAAGTAAACCAGTGCAACAGTGTTTGCCCTTCACCTAACGCCACTGATGTAAGAATGTCTAGTCCTCAGATGCAGTTTGACCGGCTTAAAAGTTGAACTACCCAACAGTCCAGTGTAAAAGCTAAAGGTGCACATGTGTGCTGAACTCATAAAACGTCACATCAGAGCATCTGTGTCATTCGTCAGACCCGAACATATATGAAATACATGCAAAACAACTGAAACAAGCACTTCATCTGCTGGCAAGCGTGTTGTTGGTGTCAGGGATCTTGGCTGTGATCCAGGGGCACTGCAGGCGTCTCAGGTCCGCAGACGGCCTCCCAGAAGAGGACCAATAAATCACTGGCTCTGACCTTTGCTGGCATCAGGGACCTTAGTGCCTCCAAATGCTGGAGACGAGCGCAAGATTGAGACTTTGAGAAGGAGTGATGAACTGCAGATGGCTATACTCCACACACGCGCGCACACACTCCACACACACATCGGAGCTGGGTCACTCACCTCTCCATCTAGCTATCTGTCTCATTCTGCGTCTTATGCTGTTTTGGGGGGGGGTTGCTGAGAGATGGACACAATTGAGGGTTATACTATGGCCATACAGGGTGAAGTCTAATGTAGAAAACTGGATTGTTTAAGAAGCTGTGATGGTTGCATGGACAGACTGACTGACAGATTAAGGCATCCAATACTGACTAGAAATTTATTATAAATGCTACAACCAGATTAAAAACAGAACATTTTATATTTCATTTGATCTCGTTTAAGATCAGACAATGCAAATCGGTAAAATAAGGCAAACACAGACAAAAGGAGCAAGACAAGACACACTGCTTTAGATCAGCTGAAGGGTTTTTCATCTTGTCAGACCTGATCGCTACCTTTCATCACGAGCCTGGAACCCCTCTGGGTTGAAGACAACATTTATTCCGATCATGATGAGCATTTGTTATGATTATTTTTAAAGATATCAATCTACTCATTGAATGCTAAAGTGTGAGTCAGAATATAGGGTGGTGAAACCTGCTCTTAAAGTATAGCACTCAGCAAAAAATGAATAATCTGTGGGAAACACTGTCACCTGATCATGCAAACAAAACCAAAAAATAATCACAATGCTACAAACAATGCTATACACAAGCTTATCTGTAGTTTTTAATTATTATTTTTTTAAACTATCAACAAAATCATGGTCAGTCAAATACCAAGTGGCCAGTAGCTAAACCGGTAGACAGAGTGGTGCTGGGCCAAAAAGGTAATGTCAAGCCCTGTTTAGATGTAAATCCATGAGACAAACAATGCTACTTTCCAAAAAGGATGTAGCATGGTATTCAAATTATCTTTTTTCATCCTAAGTAAACATGAAAGTACTGTTTGTGTATGTGTATGTTTTAGTTCCTCTCCTCTTCTTTTCATTGTGTTTCTTCACTTCTTATATGATCCGTGGCCCTAGCCCAGCTTTAATCACAGCTCTGTTCCTCGCAGCGCAGATACCGCTCTTGGATCTGCAAAGGAAGCTGCGGTGCAAAGATCTCTCAGCAGACAAATTGTTTTGGGGGTTCAGCTCCTTCCTGGGAAAAGCAGTCTGGATCTCTGTGTAGCTCGAGGACCGCATTGTTTTCACACACCATATATCTTATCAGCATATTGTACAGGAGCGGAATATGTTCTGAGGGTACATCCATCCATCTATTCGCTCATTCTTACAGCCCGAAGGTTCGCTGTTTGCCCGAAATTGATTTCCACTGAGCGCTCTCTTACATACAGACATATTTTGGGCCGATTCTGGACACGCTAAATGTCCTCTGAAGTATGAAATGTATTTGTTTTTACAGTACGGTTCTCCATCTAACCCCACTGCCCTCCCTCCATCCTCCCCCTCTTCTCCTGTGGTGGTAGAAGGTTTCCATATGGGAGCCATCATGGCCTGGCGGATGCATACTGTCAAGCGGGCATGTCATGCCCAGCATGTAGCCTGGCTGGGGCAAGATGGAAGGTGGGCCAGTCAGCCACGCCACGCGGCTGGTGGCCATATTAACCCTTGTGTGCCTTGCGTGCGTGTGTGTGAGTGGTGGGGAGAGGGGCTCCTACATACGTTAGCTGTCTAAACACTCGCTCCCATCCTCCAGCACACGCGCATTAGACCCCCTGTGGAGCTGCAGTGTGTAGATATTCATTTTGCCAGTAAGAGAGGGGGAACAACAAAGAAGTGGGGGAATCAGTAAAGGCTGGAGAACAGAAAGCGGGCAGGCAGGAATATAGAGGCCATTTGCGTTTGCATGTAAAGAGCTTTCCCTATCCTTTCCAAAGTAAGAGCAATCTGTCTCACAGCACTGCCTTCTATTTCTTTCCTTTCGTATGTCTTATATCATGTTGCAATTGGATTGTAGCTGAAAATCAAAACGGGGAAACTCTCTGAACTCTTGTGCAGTGTTATAATGATAAAAAAATAAGTGCAGGAAGAAAGAGAGATATTATACGAGCAGAAAAGATGCATGCTCATTACTCGGTAAGGCTGAGCCCCACTATCTTCCTTCTCACCTGCTGTGATGTTCAGACTAATGGCGAATGATTAATCACGAACTGCGGTTTTAAATGTACTGATTCATTAGGCAACGTTACGGTCGAGACTCACGCACGACTCTGTGATTTGCAAACGGGAGCAGATTCGAAACAGATCAAGTGTTTGGATTGGATGGGAGGTCAGGTCCTGAGAAGTTACAAAGCCTGTCTCAGTCCCAGATTTTGTCTCCATCTGTCCTTATTCCAATAGATCTGTGAAACATCATCAGTCACCGCCCAACGATGGTCCCAATGTGAAGTCAACATTTCACCAAGAAAGGACTTGGTGTTCTTGATCTGCCCATTTCATCGAGGACAGTTTGGGAGCTGATTTGTTGTATTCCAGTTTTATTCCAGCACAAAAAATGACAGTACATCAGCCGCCATATTGATATTCTTTAAATTTCTCCTTTCATTTAGCTTTAAGCTAAACAAAGATGAGATTGATTTATCTATTAATCCCTACAATGAGTTTGAGATTAGATGAAGGGACAATTAGTGTGGGGGAGCTTTAACCAACCCAGGGCCAATTCCTGAGATGACCAGCTCGGTAACACTGGTCGGCCATGATCACCCCCAATCAGAAAACTACTTCCTCAGTAATAGTTCTAGATATAACATACACTACTCACAATAAGTTAGGGATATTGTGAGAGACTCAGTGGATGTCATACATACAGTGTTTGTTTCACTTCAGAGATTTTTGGGATAGGGAGGCAATTGTATTGGGGTGATAGACACAGAACTACTGGCAGAGTTCGTGACAGACCCAGGAGTGGAGCCCCACGAGTGACAGACCGCAACGATGACCAGTACCTAAGGACCTATGCACTCAGACATCGTTATGCAACTGCCACACAGCTGCAGGCCCGTTTACGAGATGTGAGGGGTACTAGGGTTTCCAGACAAACCGTTCGCAACCGACTCCAATGCTTGGGCTTGAATGCCAGACGACCGTTGCAGGTGACTCATTGGCACCAAGACACCGCCGTGAACGTTTGCAGTGGGCACAAGACCACGTGACCTGGACAATGCGGCAGTGGTCTACCGTCCTGTTCACTGATGAGTGTCGGGTCACCTTGCACAGAAATGATGGTCGTCAGCGTTGCTGGAGAAGGCGAGGTGAGCGATACGCCGAGGTCAACATGGTCCCCAGGGTTCGCTTTGGTGGAGGAGGTGCAACAGTCTGGCCAGGCATCACCAGTCAGCGCAAGACAGATTTGGTTATTGTAGATGGCTCAGTCACTGCACGTTCTTACCTCAGGGACATCATAGAACCCATCATCATCCCCCAATTCCGCCAGCACACCCCCAACGTTCTGTTCATGGATGATAATGCTCCACCTCATCGTGCCAGAATTGTCACAGCTCGACTTCAGGAAGTCGGAGTGCCTCATATGGTATGGCCAGCAATGTCCCCTGACCTGAACCCCATAGAGCACGTCTGGGACCAGCTGAAGCAGAGACTGGATGATCGTACCCCACCCCCACGTGACCTGGCAGAACTGCGTGTAGCACTTGTGGAAGAGTGGAACGCATTGCCTCAGAACAACATCATGAGGCTAGTGAGGAGCATGAGACGTCGCTGTCAAGCTGTCATTGCGGCAAATGGTGGAAACACCCACTACTGACATTGTCAGTGTTTGTTATTTGGGGCTATCCTTGTTATTGTCTAAATTTCTGGGGTAATAAATATTAAACTAATGAAAATGGTGTTTCTTCTCATTCATTATTAGTAATATCAAAGGGAACTTATTTCATTAAAATTCAGACCAAATAGGAAAAGCACTCATGTAAATAACAATATCCCTAACTGTTAGTAGTGTATTTATGCATTTTCCAGAAAGTTATCAGATATCAGCAGTGAAGTCACACCGCTCAGGATCTCCGCCCCTTCTACGTTTGTCCAATTACATTCCAAAGACCAAGCTCAGAAACAGAAAGTGCAACACAGAAACACAAAATTCTCGAATAAATAATGTCATGTTTTGGAGAAAGTCATTTTGAAAAGTAGTTTTTGTTGTAGTCAGAAAGTGCATTGGTTATTTGTTATTATTATTATTTATATATTTTATGTCCACATGCTCTGTTCATGGCACATCAGAGGGAGGGAGAAGCAGGACAAGATGCCGTTACTATGACAGATATAATTAGAAATGAGCTACAGCAGATATCATTTACTGTATATTATGTATGTTTTAGTTTATATGAGCACCAGTAATTGATGATAACCATCAATATTAGACATGTTTGCCTGTGTGTCACGTTTCATTCATAATTTCCAGTTCAAGACATTGTGGCCTATATATAAAAAAAAAAAAAGCCCCCGTCTTGCTGGTAATTACCCCGAGCAGAGTGACGTGAATGGTTTCTCCCAGATGACAGCTTGTATTTACAGGAAATTTGATATGACGTGAACACGGCATCACTGTTGGCAGAGCCGTCTATCCGCTGTTCATTAGCTGTAACCTCCTTCCCTAATCAATGCATCCACGTAGGCTGTGATGGTTGAATAAATAGGGTGAAACCCACTATTAGCTATTTTAGAATCAAGTCCAAGTTTCATTAAGGTTATTATAAAACCGGGTGTCCTTTCGCTCCATTTGTCATTTTCGGGGTTTGCTGAAGCTTCTGGGTGCCAATTTGATGCCGTTAATCCAACTTTCACCTTCTTTATTTTAACGTCATGTCGCGGACTGGGAGAGTTTAAAAAAAAAAAAAAAAGTGTTAACCATACAATAAGAACTGACCTTTCCTTCACATCCAGTGCAGGGCAGATCTGTCAAGATGGCAATCTGAAGGAAAAGAGAAAGAGAGAGATAGAGAGGGGGGGGGGCTATCAGAAAATGATGTTAATGCCACATGGAGGATTTGGAGCGGTGACTCATGAGTGCCTCCCCAACGATGTCAACCAGCTGTCGCCATGGTGCCGACCTTTACCGTGGCCCAGGGTGACCGCCACTTTAGCGTCAATGTAAACTTGACCCCTGACATTTCCACGGCTCAGTGCCACTCTGGGCTTTGTGGGGAGAGCGAAGGGAGGGGAAGGGAGGCGGGCCAATCAAGAGCAATGGATGTGACATAGTGCGTGTGCATATGTGTGTGTGTGTGTGTGTGTGTGTGTGTGTGTGTGTGTGGAGGTTCGGGGCTCATGACAGGACTACGGCGGAACATCATCATCAATATTGGAGCTGTGATGATAACGTGGTCGTCGTGGTGAGCCGCACGTACATATTGCGCATACAAACCCAATTAATTGTTGCAATAATGGCGAGCATGGCGAAGATGATCGCGGCTGATACTTTTATCTAAATGGTAATGATGGAAATTTGATTAAATTGACACTAATTGTTATGAAGACGGCAAAGATGGCAGTTGATGAGATGATTAAAATTACATCAGAGTGATGGAGTTGACTGGGATGATGAGAATGAAGAAGATTTAAATTATTCCTATGTAATAATAATAATTATAATAATAACAATAATAATAGATATTGTTGCTGATTTCACCAATGTGGGTTTTTTGAATGATCAATAATGATCACCATGATGTTAATGATTATTAGGCTGAGGATAATGGTTATGATATCATAATGCAGTAATGCTGTTACAATAGCAATGAGGATCACCATGGCGATATTGATGGTGATCACGATAAGGAACTACAAAATAAACTGCATGCCAGATTGCATTAAAATGACTGGACATAATGAGTCCTCGACTGACGGAGAGAGCTAAAGGTTAGAGGTGAGAAGGCAGGGGAGGCAGCGAGATAAAGCGGCCGCACAAGCGAGGGAGAAGCGAGGGAGCGGAGTCGGAGAGGACGGAGCGAGAAAGAACACGGTAAGACAGTCAGAGAGGGAGAAAATGGAAGCGATAGCGGGCCCAGGGACGGAGATAAAAGCTGTATTACATGAAATTAATGGTGGTCTTCACAAGCAGTACATGAATCACAGTCTTCCCCTACAGTGAGAGAGAAAGAGAGGGAGAGAGAGAGAGAGACAGAGGCAGACGAAGGAGAACAGAGCTGCCGGCTCACTAAATACAACCTCAAAGGTCTCTGTGTTTAACCAAACTGCATAACACCTGTGACAAAGTGACAGGAAGGAGAGGGAAAGAGACAAGGAGGCTGAGAGGAGTCACGGCGGAGGAGTGCGTGTGGACGGCTGATTATTTATTGTATGTATTTCATTCAAATTGATCTTTTTGCGAAAAGTGATTTTGCTTGAATCTGCAGAGGAAGTCCACGCAGTGTGTTTTCAACACGCAAAGAGCGCTCCTACAGTCAGAGCAGTAACATGCATGTACTCAGTTATGCTCTCAATGGACACAGCGGCTAGCTTGCTAGTTACAGAGCTACTGGTCATTAAAAAAAACCTGTTTTATTTCATAAACATTATTACCGCTTTAGTTCATGTTCCAAATGTAAACATTACTGTTGAAAATGGCACCAGCAGGGAAATATTAATTGCCCCTAGTGGCCATTTAGGCAAAAAACACCCACGCCGACTGTCGAGTATCAGTGCCCTCCGGCCTCTGGGGGCAGCAATAAGCCCATTACAGCTTGGCACACTCACTAATGAGAAGAAGCCGCACTAGAAAGCAACGCAAAGGTGAGTTCTCCACATCTCTACGATATGTCTGGGCTAACTCAACAGGATATACATACAGATACGTTTGGGTATTGATGCAGTTAAGTGACCAGATCTAAACTCCATCACGTGCTGTGCACACAAATACGCACACAATGAATCCTTGGTACTTAAGGGGTCTCCCACTTGAGGTATAAACATTATATTTATGTAAATACAACACTGTTGAAACATAAGTGCGCTGATGCACATGCAGCTCCATATAAAAGCGCACTTACGGCCCAAATCCCCCCACGCCGCTGTGCTGGGGCATAAAGACATGAGTGTTTTCTTCTCGTCAGTACTCGTCGCCGTTCTCTCGGCTCTGTTCGGGCCTGTTCTTCTGTGAATAAATCTATGTAATTTGAAAGTGACAAGGGGGAGATTTATGAAAGTATAAGTGCCTGTTTCTGCTGGAATTTATAGTGCAGAGCAAGGGATATGCAGATGAGGGTGCAAAGGGTGTTGCAGGTACAAGCAGATGTGTTTGCGTGCGTGCGCGTGTGTTTGTTTGTGTGTGGTATGAAAAAGGGACCTATAAACACTTCTTAATCTTTCAAGTATGATTACACATGGCCTAGCGGTGGCCGAGCTACTGCTGCTGTGAAGATGCCGGAGAAGAAGGCTTGATTGTTCTGGTTTGAAACCCTCATGCAGTCCAGGACAATCGGGCTGCAGGCAGTGAATGATAAACGGTGCGTTTGATGGGTCAGCACCCATCAGCGAGGAGGCCTCCAGCAAGAAGCTGCTCAGAAGCTATAATCATAAAGCCAACAACACAACCACCCTACACAACACAACTACAACCGTCTACAATCTCCTCTCTAGAATACTGAAAAACACGAGATTTGGGGTTTTTTTTGCATCACAGTCCATTCTCGTGCACCAGAACCACAGAAAATCAACTAACAATTCGGGAATTTAGCCCTGAAAATAACTGTGAGAATTAGAATTTAAAAACTTTTAAAATCAAAAGCGACAGCCTTCACCTGCATCTAACAAGTCCTGAAATTAAGTGAATGAAAAGAGGTAGTTGTAATTTTTACGCCCGTGTGACACGATTGGTGTCACGACCAGTGTGTCATCGATAAATCATGATCACATTCAACCCAAGGAACAATCGTTGACACAGGCTACAGCTGTGGCGGGGGGGGGGGAAGGAAACCGGTCTGAAATAAAAGAAATATTTTCTGATAATGGGCAGATGATGCACTGACAGGAAAGTGGTGTTCAATTTGAGAAAGTAATAATCCAGTCATTTTGACACGGGACCCTTAAAAATACACAAGTCGCTTGAGAACATTGTGATGTCAAAATGTACCCGGGCTAGTTTAGCTTTTTCCGTGTGACGGAAGAATTTCTGTAGTCGCTGCCACTCTCTGTTGCGTTCGGAACTGTCTCCAGCCATGGAACACCGAGTTCTATGTTGGTCCATGTTTCGGCAATCCGACGGAAGGAAATCGGACAGCAGGGTAAATTTAAGAGCTAAACATATCAGAGTACAGAACGTAGCAGGTTTGATCCATTGTTACTGTGTAGAATGACCTGTTCTACAGGCCAGGCCAACATTAGACCAATGACTGAATAAAGGAAAATGTCTAAATATGCTATAGCAACATTCTGTATTATTAATAAGGGCATGATACCTAAAAATCAAATGTTTCCCCCTCAAGGAAAAATGCTCCTGAATCATTTGATCTTTAAGAATGATTTATGTTATGACAGGGGTAGGCCACTGATCGTACAACAACAAATCTGTTCAGAATATTTCCCCACAAGGCATCGCTCTCAGTTTTTTTGAAGGTCTGTTCTGTGAAAAGCAAGCAGGCATTTAAGGCCTACGGACCAAGGGCAATGTTCACGCTGGGCATTCAGAGACAGCCTTGTGACTCTCACTGATCCGAACACGTGACCGGTTTTAATGCCGCAGCTTATAGTTCATATACACAGTTGGGAAAATTGGTCTCATTCCGTCCCTCATTGCATAATGGCTGCATAAATGACCATTGAGGTTGAGTTTTCAACCAGCGCCAATCTTGCCTTATTGATGTGTGTTCGATCTTCAAATACTTTCAACCACTTTGGACCAAAGACTGATAATAGAGTGCGACTTAAGGGCACGAACAATTTGCTAAATTTGCTAAAAATCCAGACATGTAACACGATATAAGTCTCACATCACGTCACAAAAATGCTACGTTGGTTGCTCCGTGGTGATAAAACAGGAAAAGATCATGACGTCGTCACCTCAGCTCTACGTCGTGCGTCACGTCGTAAACATGAGGTTTAGCCTCGCCTTCGCATAAGCAGGTTTTCCAGACACAGGTGGCAGCTGTTTCTAGAGAAAAGTGGCTCTGATAAAGCCGCTGAGACAAAGAGAGACAATAACAGCAACCAGCTGAATAAAGAGGTTTTATCTGCTAAAGAACCAGATATTCTTCTCAGCAGATGGTGGCGACCAAAACAGAGCTACAACTAGAAGAACTGCTGGACATATATACAACAGGTTACCAGAACAATAACTCCAAATAAAGGCCTGTGGATATTTTTTTCCTCTTATTTTCTAAATAACCAACAGCTTTTCCACACGTTTGACATATCAGCATGAAAATTGATATGTTCCTCACGTTAGCCACTGACCCAAAGTGGCCCAAAAAGCTGCTTCAAACAGAAAATGTCAATGCAATACCATCTGTGCATTAACAAGTCTAAACAGCATAGCAATACAGCAACAGGAAGACAAAACTAATCATTACCAATACATTTAGGTTCATGTGTTGGTAAGCTATATTCAGCCTACATATTCACACTAGAGCTGCTGATTATCTTGGCTGATATTTGTCTATTGCTGACGTGGTGTCATGCATTAATGTTATGCATATGTGCAGATATGGAAACAGTTTTTTCCCAGTATATAATGCAGAAAAATGTAATATATTGGTGTCCCTACAACGTTTATACATCAGAGCGTGCTGCGACTTCAATACACATGATAACACAAGAAGAAGAAGGCCGATACTGAATATATATATATATATATTATTTGTTTATATGTACTTATATTTAACTCTTATATATCTTTATATTAGCTGTGTTGCAGGGCGATCCTGTGTGTGCGGGTCAGCGCGCAGGTCAGTCTGACCTTCGGCTCGCGGCGATCATTAAATCAAAGGCGTCCTCCTTCGCCGTGAGAAGCCCTTATCTCTTTGCTCTCACGCACGCACGATCAGACGGGAGGAAAGATGAGAGTCGTGATGAGAGCCTGTTTTGTTTAAGCAGGCAAACTGAAAGGATCTCTGTAATAACAGCTTCCACTCTATTTGTCAGCGCCGGGCGAGACGAGTCTATTTATTAAAGTTAGAGTGTAACTTTTATTCTCGCGGAGGCGCAAACTGCACCTGTGAGACAGCTGCACTCCAGCTCTGAAAGAGGTGCTCTGCTGGCTTTGCTGAATTCACTTTCTGAACATACACCAACAACATGTTTATTAAGCTTTTTATATTTATTCATATTTATCGTTTTGCAGTGTGCATTCCTTAAATTAGTTGACATATTAAATCTTTAACATACCTTTGGTTCAGTTTAGCATCTTTGCATTATCCTATGTTGTAATCAATGATCGGTATCAGCTTCATATGAGTTGGTCTGAATTCCCTGCAGAGTCATCTTTCAGTCAAACGTATTATAGTGGCAGGCTATTGGCTAGCTAGCATAGTTAGCTAACGGCCCAGAAACCTTGATGCTATTGCCTTCTTCCCGCTCCCGCCATCATTTAACAGTATACACGACTAGGAAGGATTCATATTTGACGAGCTGCATCTGCAGAAAAAAAACCCCAAAAACTTGAATTAATGAGTAAATCGTGAACCCAGATGTGTTTTGTGGCCACGAGGCACACCGGTGTTGATGTACAGAATACCACTCCAGAAGCCAGGCATTAACAGTCAATCATCTGACAATCTGCACAATAAAATAAACTCAGCAGCGGCGGTGGAGTGTCTCTCACACACACACAGCGCACAGAGCAGCACTCACAGGCGTTATATTAAGGCCTATCTTTAAACATAATAACCGTGCCTTTTATTTGAGTCATTAAACACACAAACTTTCAATGTCATTTAAAACTGGCTCTAATCACATTCATCTGTTTAAACAGGGGCGTGTAGAGACGGAGCGAGAGGGGATGAAAGACACGCGGAGTGAGAGAGAGAGACTGTGGTGAGAGGGCTAATGAAAGAGTTGGCAGTGTTTACTCAAGCTGTGGAAAGTAGGCACGAGGACAGGGGAACAATGATAGAAGGACTGGGGATGGATGGATCGCAGCAAACAGCTGGTACCGAGGCTACATAAAGACAGTCAATTCACAACCACAGGCCCTGGCCTTTATTTACTTCAAGTGCAGAGACTCTCGCGTCTCTATTTGAACCGGGCTCGAATTAGTGACCGCCCTTCCTGCTTTATCACCGCGTTGGAGTAAGTGCTCTTATCCTCTGCTGTTTTAATTCACCGCTTTTCTGTAAATACAGCCCTTCCTTCATGTTTGTCCCTTGTCCTCATAAATTTATTCCAGTATACATCGCACTTTTTCACCAATTTTACACATTCACGCGAGTTTACTCTTTGTAAAGAGTGGGACAAAAGACTCTACCGAGCTGCATTGTGGGAAATGTAGGGTTCATCGAAACTTTATGGAAGTGCAATAAATGGATGACGCGCCCCACCCCATGATCGAGACATCTCGTGTCACGTCGTGTTAGTTTTTACATTAACACTGTTTTCAGCACTTAAAGGCTGAAAAAGATGATTTTTCTTATTTACACATCTTCTCTTTTGTTTGTTTTGAACTGTTTTTAAGCTGCTGCCAGATAAACCCAAGACTTTGTGCAAAGATGCTTTATATTTAAAGCCTTTCAGCTTGACAGCAAACAAATAAATGGCAAAGTGGAGCAATTAGGAGAAGGTGGTGTGCATGACTACTCCTGCACCGATGTAATTAATGCAGTGTGTACATTATCCTGAATCTTTCATTGGAGACATTTCAGTCCTCCCCCAAAGTTTGTGTTAGCCTTTACTAGCCCGTCCATTAGCTCCTCATACCGGCTTTGACTGATTACGGTCTGTTTTCAACACTTTACCAAATTCTATTGCCAAGTGATTCCAGGCGCCGACGTAAAGACCGTACAGCGCGGCGTTTTCCACTGCATTAAAAGCAAATTGCATTTTTGCATTGTGCAAACTAGATTAAATTACCCTATGCTTTGCGGTGCGGCCTTTCAATCCACTCGCGCCTGTGAGCTTTTGCACGCGCGCACTCCGCTTGTGCAGGAGCACTCCCGCACGAGGAAGTAGCGAGAGAGCAGGTTGGGGCATATTGTAATTACTCGCTGCATTAAAATCGCTGTGTGTTATGGATCACAGGGGGAATGGTGACGTTTGGAACGGCCGACGGTCGTCTCCTTCAGCGGTCATTACTCCGTGTGACAGCAAACATACAAAATAGAGCTCAGACAGAGGGCGGCGTGAAGGGGAACGGGAAGAGTTTGTGTGTTTATTGGACAAAAATTCAATATCTCAAATATATCATTTTTATAAGGAAGACCTTGCAAAGATAAAGCTCCCATGGGAACAGCAACACCCTGCCTTATTTGCATTAATATTAATACCATAAGGCTAACCAATAGCTGCCAATAATCTACAACCAGGACTAAACCCTAATTCCGTATTAAAAACCTAAACTTTTAATTTTTAATGTAAACTAGCCCCCAGTGGATGGCTGATATTTAGTTTTAATAATTAGAAGACCACACACACTGAAAGCAGAAAATATCTAGGGGAGCCAGGGGAGTTGCAATATCAGTTGACTGGAGCTGAAAATAGGTGTGTGTGTCTGTGTGTGTGTGTGAGTGTGTGTGTGTGGGTGGGTTTGTTTGTGTCCTCCCTTCCTTTCCTTCTGTCTTCCTTTCCTCTTTTCCCCTGCCAGCGCTCCCTCTTTGTCTCGCGCCGGCCATTCGAGGAGAGCTTTCCTCTGACCTTCTACTGCGGAGAGCGATGACAAGGACGGCGCGGCTGACCTTGACATTCAGCGCGCTAAATGGCTTCTTCCACAGCCAGTCAGCAAACACAGACACGGGCAGTGCAGGGAGACAGTCACAAACCGTAGCTGGACGGTGGCTCTGTATGCCTGTGTGTGTGTGTGGTTCAGCTGGAGTGCGGACCGTGGCTGGGATGCTGTAAAGGAGAGCAGGGATGGCTCTAGCTGGAGGTTTTAATACTGCCATGGGGGGAGTTTTAATAGGATCCTTTAGTTTATTGGCATGCAGAGGTTATGTGCACAGTCAGTGCAGCGATAACTACTCTAAGATGGAAGTCCCATAGCTGCTCGGCCCACATGCACTGTGTGTGTCCTGCACGAGGGTTTGCGGTGAAGTAACAATGTCTTCCAAAGTGTTTTGGCCCTGACTGTTTAACTCCGTAACGAGGAAAGAAACGAAAGTCTGATTTCCCAGTAAGGGAAGTCAAAATCTGTAAAAAGTACTCGTGGTGCGTCGCAGCTGCACTTCGCAGTAACTTGCTGCTAGTTCAGGTATGGCATGTGTTCATTGTAATTCAGGTGGTCAGTTTATTTTTCTTTTCATTTTTATGTAGTAAACTACAAACAATCTGGGACAATCTAAACAAAAGGGGTGTGATGAGTATTGATTACTGACACTCTAACAAATGGTCAGAGAAGTCGTTACCCGGGCTGAGTTTGATCCTGAGCAGACTCTCGTTGAAGGAAGCCCGCAGTCTGACTGATGGAGGGACAAAACCACGAGCAGACCTCCATTTATTTATCGCTTGACGCCTGGAAAGGTGGGCTCACTTTGCAACAAACTCAACGCGGCAGCCATTTCTGGATGCCGTGTGACTTTTTGTACGTCGTGGGTTTGATCGGTTCCTTCACGAAGTAGCTTGAACTACTTTCTCTCCGCAGCTCTAGTTAACCAAACTAGATTTCTCCCGCGGGAACGCTTGATATTTCAGCTGTACGGCTTCGTATTTTTGGGATGGACCGTCCCGACCGTGCCGTCCAAGTTGGAAAAATCACACAGCAGGCTCTTTAAAGTTATCAACCGATACTAAATGATAATGGGACTACGACAGAGATGGCAAACTGTGTACGATTCAGTGGTTTTGCCTTTATTTTGCCTGTTTTTTCAGGCATCTAAAGAGTTTGCTCGAACCTAAACTTCAGCTTGGAGTCACCGGAGTTGACTCTTCACTTGCAGCTGCCGGTGCCTCACTCGTCTTACAGCGCTGAGCACTTTCCAGGAGCCGGGGATGATACCAGAAGTTACCTCTCACACAACAAAGTGTGGCATTGTTGGTGGTACTGGCTCACTGTCCTGAGCTTGTCCCTAATGAGAGGAGACGATGTCGGGTGAAAACACCGCTAACCTTTCTGCTTGTTTACACTCTGCGCTGACAGGACCCGAGGATGGGCCGGAACGAGGGATGAGAGGAGGCGGAAGATGGAAACGAGGAGGTGACCTCTCCAAAGTTTACCCAGCAGCCCTCCCCCCCTTCCCCTACCTCCCCTCGAGAGTCGGCGCCTGGGCCTTAATGAGGGACCCGGTGGAATTGTTGGGACGTCGCCTCAAAGAGCGCTGGGATGTTGAGACTGGCCAGGCGAGGCGAAGGGAGGGGAGGGTTGGGGGGAGTGTGTGTGTGTGTGTGTAGGTGTGTGTGTGTGTGTCTGCCTTTTGTCTTTGTTACTGGAGCAGCTTTTGGAAGGTAAAGCGCCCTGGGAGAGCAGCCATAGCCACCGCGTGGAAGATGTTTGTGAAAGTTATCTCTCCTTAGATGTTTGTTCAGGCTTGTTTTGTTTTTACCTCAAGCCTCCTCTCGCGTCACCTACGTCTGCAGCGGCGCAACATTCAATGAAAAATATAGTTGATGAGTCACACGTTCCCTTTTTTTCTATACGCAGTAAATCCTTTCAGTGCAAGTCCAACATAAGTACCTTTTAATTGCAGAACAGTTAAGTTACAATGATGACAGCTCTGCCCAGGAGATCAATGGGAAAGAGTCGGAGTTCGGTTAAACTGCTCTCCACCAGAACTTTAAATCTCCACGTTCCTCAGTCTGTGGACGGCTCCCTCTGTACCTATCAGAGTGGTGGATGTGGAGACGAGGAGCCTCCGTCTCTTTGTCCAAACACGTTTAATGTCTCTAACAGACAACACGCTAGACAATGACTGACAGCTTTAAAGGTTCCAGTCAGCGGTTTGCTCGGTTATTTCGTAACATTCCCGACCCATCTGACCCGAGCATACACCCTTCCATTTTGCTTCGCTCACCCACGGTTTTTCTGTCAGTTGCACAGTTGCAGACCCTCCAGATTATATTTACAGGTCAGGTCTTTTGGATTTAGACGTGGAAAGTCTTGATTTTTATTTCCATTCTAACTTTTTATTGTTGAACAAGACGTTTAAATTAAATGAAGGTCTTTGAAAATTTGAAAAATCTTATTTATTCTGCTGCTCCTCCTATGTGACTGCACTCATCTCATGGTCTTTCAAAGCTATCAAAACAGACCATCTGCAGAAGACAGTGAGATGCAGCTGAAGCCTTTCAACTATGCTCTCTTAACTTCCTTGAGGTCCACTTCATATTACGCTCCTTATAAACCCAGTTTATGTCATTTGTGACTTGAAAGAGTTGGATGCATCCTTGTTTTCAGGGCGTCATTATCTCGGACAATGCACGATAACGTGGAGCTTGTGCTCGCACGGTTTGAAAGCTTCATATCACTCCTGCAGTCTGATGCATGCAGTGCTTGCACCTGAGGATGTTTGACTAAATGTCATATACATTGTTTCAGAGTTCTTCCACGCTACCTACTCTGATGTGGTCTTTCTTGGGACCATCGCAGCATTGTGGCTTTGTTGCCCTCTGTCAAAACTAAACGTACTTACTTAGTAGTGGTTTAGTTTTGTTCCCTTCTAACCATTTTCCTATGGAAAAGTTAAAGATGCTTGGTGTTCTGGGTTATCATTTGGTCCTTCTGTACCTTTTCAAATTCCCAAATTCCAGACTAATCAAAAATGAAACTGTTATTTGTAACCAGATATCATAATTTAATTCGCTATGTTGAATCCTATGATAGCCTGGCTTGAATATTGATCACAGACTTCATTTTTAGTTTCTTAAGATTTCAAACAGTTTAATTAATTAAGTTTATATCATTTTATCATCATCTGTGTGTGTACATGCATGTATCTATGTGGTTGTTTGCACGACTCAGCACACTGAGGAGAGCAAAGCCCACGCAATGAATCAATTCTGCTGCAACCTTGCTTAAATACTCCATCAAAGTACCATTTACAGGCTGATCATGCAAACCGTGATGTATGAATCAGGTCATAAAGATTCATGTCAGCATAAAACGGTGGTCAACTGCAAATAAAAAGAGGATTCTGAAGCAGCAGTGGTAAAATATTTATGTACTCTTACCACATTTTGTCTTTATTTGTAACTATTGTGTCTTCCCGCTGCCAAACCTCCTCCTTCAAACCGTCCTGGGACACTCAGACTGTCTGCTGAGTCAATGACTGCGGGAACTGGAAAAGCATTTAGCCGAAATGGCCCGAAGGACCTGATGGATGAATGTCTCCGTTTTTCCTCCTGCTCCGACAGACAATCCCCCACAATGAGCATGTTCATTCTCTCCAGGAATGAAAGAGGCAAAGAGAGGAAGTCTTTCAGGGGACACCTTGGGTTTCGCATGTTCGACTGGTTTGTTTTGCAAGGTTTTCAGAGCAACAGGAGTCGCGCAAATACCTGCCATCTCGAAAGTTTCCCTTTAAAGTTAGTTAACATTTTTCTCAAGAGGAATGCGCCTGGTGCGTACGTGACGATTGATGGCAAATAATTAAAAGGAATTACAGAGAGGACAGCAGGTAGTGACAAAATGCAAACACTTCTGCAGTCTGGATTCTGGCTTTTCAGTACATTCAGCGCATTCTGAATAGTTTTTTTTTCTTTTTAAGAAAGAAAATAAAGGCCTTTTAGAACTGAACCTTTCATTTGTCCTTCAAATAGTAGCGACTGAATTGCCGCTGACCTCGGCGGGTTTTTGCGCGGAAAGTAAAGAGGTAAGTGAGAAAAGTAAACTCTTAAACTTAAATTAAAAAAAAAAATACCATTTTGCACTTATTTATTTTAAACGGAGAAGGAGGGTGATGTCACGAGTAAAAGTGCTGCAGTGTGAAAGTTAGAGATCCAGAACTCATCCCCTCCGTGTGTCGGGGTGGGTTAACAGTTGCCGAGGGAGCGCGGGCCTGATATGACTCATGGTTTTATGAGGCTCTCTGTATGCATGTGACGGGCATCTGAAACCGTGAACCCGGCTGAACTGTACATTTCCTTAATTGCTCCAATCCTTGTAACGGGGTAATTGCAGAGTTCTCACTCGCTCTCTTTTAACTTTCGCCCGCGCGTATCCGTGGACTCTCTCGACCTCAGTGAAGAAGGCCGGTAGAAAGAGAAGAAAGAGAGAGGGAGGAGATGAATGGGCGGAGGGAGGCAGCGTTTTTATCTGAATGGCTGTCGGATGGTGGCGGTGGCACATTCGGGGGTTTGAGCTGATTAAACGTGGAGGCGGGAGGCCAGAGTCCCTTTTATATATAGCATCGGTGTGGTTATGAAGATGTAGCTGCATGACAAAACAAAGCGCACGGAGTAACACGCTGCAGCACACTCATCTGCGCACGAGTACCTGCAAGGCTGCTGTTGCCGGTCAAGTTCCACTTCCAGTGCATAGCATAACCCCATAACCCTGCATAATGGATGAAAGGGCTTCAGGCGTCAGACTTGTTCTTTTCCACCCTGCACATTTTGCACTTTGCACACGTGTAAGTGTCATGGTTGTTGCCAGAAGCTCTTATAAATGGACTTTTTCCTCCAGCTTGATGCCACGTTTTTAGATCTTGAGTGTTTTTTAACCATACATTTGAATAACATAAAGGATTTTCGGTACTTGACATCAGGACTTTAAATTATTAGTGAAACAAGAGGCAGCTCAGCTCGCAGCCCCTACAGAACGTCCAACAACACTGATTTTTAAGGTGGTGCTGCTTTATTCAGTGCTTTTCTGAAAATGAATCAGCGGCTCTGTTTGTTGTGGAGACCTCCTGCACAATCAACGCTGAAGGAATCCCAACTGGGAGAAGCTGACTGACGTGAAGACAACAGCTCCCATCATCCCACAGTACCACATGGCATCATCTTACTGCGTCTTTTGTTTCTGTTTTCTTTGATGCACACCTAGTGACAGAAATCTACATGCTTTCTCATCAAGAAAGCAAAGAGCAATATCCCCTAAATCGCCGCAGTTTCTTTGCAGTAGCTATAACACTATTTCATTCTATCTGCAGTTCTTATTAGCTTTACAGAGCTTTATAGCGAGCTTCAACTCATTGTTTGGCTGATCGGTTCACTTCAGCTGCTCAGGATTTCCTTCAAATGATACTTACTCAAACCTCCCCCTAGTCCCTCTACAGTTCAGTGAGTTATGCTGCTCTCTGTGGCACTTGGATGTTCACTCAGCCCGGGACATAAATTTGGCCTGACCCAACCGATGCCTTCACCTTTTACCTCCTCGGGGCGTGTAAACAGCTTGACGTCTTGCAGAAATAACCTCTGACGATGTCATCAGCCTTATCTTGGTACGGCTTTGTGTTTAACAGATCATAAACTACTGGCAAGGAGATAAAGAAAGGGAAGCAATCACATACAAGTTTTCCCAATACTGAAATGATATTTGACTCAACCCAAGGTTCATTCCAGAGGTTAAATTGGATTTAGTCTCAGAATTTAGACAAACATGCTTCATGTCATTCCTTGACTTTAAGTCTTAATGTTTCCTCTCTTTAAGACTTGTAGACTGGGATCATGGGGACAGATTCATGGGCTGGAATGTGTGTGAGTGTGTGCATAAGAAGACATGTCCCAGATTTATGTCCACTTAGGCTCCACTTTGTTTTCACCAGGACCCCCAAACAGTCCAGTTCCAATCCAATTCACAACTACAAAGCTACGCCAAAGACCACCGGGTAACACACACATCCGCGTGATCATCTGTCCTCCTGATACACACGCACACACACAAACGTCTGATAGCTCAGCGCCAACATTTCAGTTCTGTTTTGTCTCATCATGAAAACCGTGGGGTCATGCCTCAAGGTCACGTCGGTTTCCTGACCTTGAGCGCTGCCGCATGCGTGTGTGTGTGTGTGCGCGTGGCCGTGTGTGTACGTATGCCTGCGTGCGCCATCAACGGCAGCATCTGCGTCTTAGTGTGTGACTCTCCAGCGCTGAGACCGAGGCCCATCAGGCTGTGCTCACATGCAATTCAGATGAGCTCCGCAAATCCAGCATGAAATTAAATTTACGACTTGGACCACAACACACACACACACACACACACACATACACACACACACACACACGCGCTCTCCCCTCTGATGGCTGCCCTGATAACACATGGCCCTGGGTGTATGTGCGCGTGTGTTTATGCTCCAAACTCGAACACATTCATTAAGTTGCTTTGCACTATGCGTCAGTATGTTTACATGGTGCGCCGCATTGTTGCTATGATTCATATTTGCTTTAACAGTGACGTGTGGCCCGATCGTGGATTCATGATTCAGTTCAATGACAAGTTGAATATTGCACAGATATGATTTTGTATGTATTGCCTGTGTGTGTGTGTGTGTGTGTGTGTGCAGTTGCATGTCATTCGCCTCCATATTTCTGCATGTTATGTATATTGCCCCGCCCTGCCCTTCTGAATAATAGAACATTTCCAACAATAACAATAATACTAATGGCTACCAGCATTACACCACAATCATGGCCACATGCATAACAACTGCTACACACACGCGCGCGCACACACACACACTTCAATCAACACCAAGTCTGGCCCAATCATGTCAGCCCTAGCTCTCTCCATTTGCATAAAACAATTACCCTGGGCGGACTCAGGGTTCAATGTCGTCTAGACGACATGTTTCACCGTGGTGTCATCAAGCCGTGTGTGTGTGTCTGTGTGTCTTTGTGAGTGTGTGGGAGTGGGGGAGGGAGGGGGGGACACACTAGGTTGGTTGTAAATTAGCTAGGGTATGGTTGCTCGGGCACTGGCCGCATCACATCACCCTGAGGCGCATGGGGCTTGGAAGGATTTATTCACATAGATAACACACACACACACACACACACACACACATGCAAATGAGGCAGCCTGGACACACACACACACACACACACACACACACACACACACACATAACGGTGACATGGAGGAGTTAGGGGAGAACCAATATTCATATGGGGCACAGGGCAAAAAGGAGGCAGGGAAATAGGATTGTGTATGGGAGAGGTGTGTGTGTGTGTGTGTGTGTGTGTGTGTGAGCGTACACACATGTTTGTAGATCTCTTTTTCTCTTTTTCTCTCCATCTCCTTCTCTCTACTAAGCTTTCACCACCCCATTATTTTCTGCTACTGAGCCTCTGCGATCAATACATGCAACACACCAGGCATCTGAGAGAGGGAGAGAGAGAGGGAGGGAGAGAGAGAGAGAGAGAGAGAGAGAGAGAGAGATGGGGCTGCCCCCCCCCCCGACCAACCAGAGGCCGCGCTGAAATAAAAGCAGAAGAATGAAGGAGCGATAACGAACGACAGGACGAGCTTTTGTTTATTTTCTCCTCAACTGCCTTTTGTTCATGAGGGTCACCATTCAAGAGCAATTAGGAGAGGAGAGCACAGAGAGAGACTGTGGGGATACTGAGTGTCTGTCTGACACACACACACACACACACACACACACACACACACACACACACACAGCTGTTGACACACACTAATTTCTGAATTTGTCTCAGTCCATCCAGTGTCCGGGCTCCATACCTTACTCCAACATTACTGCATTACCTGTGTGGTGAGATAAGATAAGGCCAGATAAGATCGACGTCATTGATCCCACGCGGGGAATTTCAAGTGTCACAGCGGAGAAAGGAAGAGCGCGGACAGACGCGCGGATGTGTTACTCGAAGAAAATGATTTTTAAAAAAGTAGTCACAAGAAAACCAAAATAAAATGCACAACGATTGCACCAAAATAAATAAAAACTAAATATTAAATAATAATATTAAAACACCACATTCCCAAATGTGCCCTGTGATCCTTTAGGTTCTTTGACGGACACAGTGACTGGAGATGTAGTCGGGGACTCCCCCTCCTTTGATAGCTAAGGCCTAAAGTTTTATATTAACCATAAAGGCTGCAGCAGGCCTGTAACCAGAGCCTGGAATAATGTGTTCCCCACACTATGTTAGATAAAGTACGATCCACTACACAATATAGCAGGTTTATGCATGCATATAGTAAATAAGAAGGAACATGGCTTGCTATTAAGATTATACTATGGTTGATTTTGAATCATTATATACATATTATACATTTTTAAGTACTTTATCATATGTCAATAAAGTTATAACTCTGTATTAAGTATGGGTTTTTTTAATGGAACATTTTATTTGAATTAATGTGAAATGGATTTTTAGATATTCATCAGGCAATAGGATCATATTTATTAGGATGTGACCTGCCTTCTGACATCTTTTAGTTAAAGACAGACCCCCGGCGTCCTCGAAGACCCCAGTGTGGTGTAAACACATGATGTGCGTTTGCATCTGTGGGTGTATGACTGCGTCTGTGAACGTCCACCGGTCGACCCCGTTTGTGTCTGTATGTTTGGCTGAGGCCGCGTGCAGGTTCTGACCTGTTTCACTGCGCTCCTGACCCGCCCACCTGTTCATCTGCGCACACACACACACACACACACACAAAACTTAGTAAGGGTACGTACGCCTGTTCCTGCCTTTTAAATGATCTGCACAGCTTTGTTCTAGGAATTTCGGAGCTGCATACGTTTGTGCTACTGCTGGTGGTTATGTAAAACTTCCCGAAATTTGATTAAAATGGAAAAACGTTGTTTTTCTTTTCCTTTTCGTGAAACTAGATACTGAGAAAAAAGCAGATGAAAGGAGGAGAGGGTGGTCGAGGAGAGGAGGGGAGGACGGTAATTATCCCTGGCAAAAGGGGGTGCCATGCTCTGAATGGCGAGGCAGAGTGACAGGGGCACAGGATGACAAGCCCTTGCCCTTCACACACACACACACACACACACAATAACGGAGAGAGAGAGGGAGAAAGAGTGAGTGGTAGAGAGGGGGGCGGTGGAGGGAGGGAATCGGCTCTGAGATCCCGACCCAGACTGGAGGATTAATGATGAATAAAAAAGAAAGGAGTGCACACAAAGGAGACAGAGGGGGAGAGAGAGAGAGAGAGAGGGGATGGTGAAAAGAGGGAGAGAGAGTGGGGGAGAGAGTGAGAGTGGGGGAAAGAGAGAGAGAGAGAGAGAGAGAGAGACCCTTTTTTATCCCACAAGGATGGATGAAGTGGTATTGCAAGTCAGGCCTCCTAGGGGTAGCGATCTATAGATGCACACACCACACACACACACACACACACAAGCCCAAACACACACACACACACGCAGATTCCAAAGCATCACTGTCTGTGCATGTGAATCCGAGTGGACAGCATTAGGAAAATAAACACTTTCTTACTTCTTCAGCCATCCTTCACTGGGATCGCTTAACAGTGGGCCTGCTCCTCCTGCATATGCACACGCTCGCGGATAAAGCGGTCCACACACACACACACACACACACACGCACACTCGTGCGCAAACACATCGTGAATCAGGGGATGCTTAATCAATGTCAGAATTCAATCAATAGCCCGGTCCCATGTGACGGGGCTCCCCCTGCTCCTCCACCTCTTCCTTTTCTCTTCACTCCATTTCCTGTCATCTCCCTTTCCTCCGCCTTCCTTATCATTTCCTCTCCTCATCCTCCTCTTCATTTAACCTTCCCCATGCCCTGAAGTCACAGAGAAGGGCACACGCAGCATTGGTCAATACTATGCCCTCCCACACATGACAGAAATACAGTGTGGAAACAGAAACTCTCATAGCACAGGGAGAATATCACAGGACTATCCAGAGGGGGAAAGTGCTGTTGTGTCTCGGAGTCCGCGTGAAGGGGCGTCTGAGTTGATGTGTTTTTCTTTTTTTATCCGCCGTCTGATTCTTCATAGTCTGATAACTTTAAACCTGCTTCAACTCATCTAAATACTAAACGGCTCGTTAAAGAGGCCGCACTGCTGCCAATGCTGCTTTTTTGCACTTTTTTGCGTGACAGGCTGTTTTTACCCAGAGTTCTGTCCACACCGAGACAGTCGGACAACACGGGCACAGCTTCATCTCGTCTTCTTCGTCCTCTTTCCAGTCGGCAAACCACAAAGCTGATGATGAGGAGTGAGACCAAATCTGAATTTTACACGGAGTCACGGATGCAGATTAGCGACTTTATTTGCACCGTTTGATCAGTCACATTGACGTGGATCGCAGAAGAAGTTCGAGTTTTCCTCCACACACACACACACTCCACCCGCGCCTGCAGGCTGCACAGTGTGTGTGTCTGCTGAGTGACAGCCTGTCACACCTCCAGTCACTTCTCACAGTGCAGCCAGATTCACCTCTTTGTTCTCATTCCATTTGTTTTCTGTCCTAACCTCTGCTGTCAGACGACTGACCCGGTATAAAGTAACTGGATCGTAAACACTACATGTTAACCAGCACGCCTTCCCAGGATGCTCTGCTGCGGTGATGAAGTCATTGCTTCAAAATCACGACTTCATCCGACCGAACCAACAGGAATCCAGGTTAATGACACAAGTCTGCCGTGCATTCAGCTACCTCAATATTTAACTTCTTAACTTCACAGCACACAGACCTTCACAGGTCGGCACCGTCTCATGGTTTTGGAAAAGCTCAGCGTTCCCTGTGCGCACTGAGACCCAGGCGTTTTCAGATTTACACACTGGAGGCTGTTTTGGAGAAGCTCCAACAAACACTTTCAGTCCGAGTGGAAGGCTGAAACACGGAGAAAAGTCAGATTTATCAATTTAACCGGCTTAATACGCACGCCGTAAACAGTTTGAAGTCAGCAACAACAAGATGTCAGCTGCTATTATGTGACTCAAACTGTTACGTAACCGCAACAACTTTTCAGACTGTCAGTGTTACAGTGAAAAGCTGGTTGACTGAGAGCATTTCCAAGCTGCTGTCATTTATTGTGAATCCAGTATTGTATCAAATGAAGTTAATAGAAATGTTTCCTTTGTTAATAAAACATTAGTTGATGACTCCTCTCAGCCCTCTAACAGCGTAGCCACTTAATGATCGTTTGCTATTGGCTGATACATGTTCTCATTAGGTAAGTGCATAAAGTGCCATCTGTGACAGCTATGGACCTCCTCCATTGTGTCAAAAGTGGCGACTGGTCAGCTTGAATTTCATTTTGGAGAAGAGAAATAAGTTGCTGCCACCAAATCCAGTGTCGTCGGGCGGGTGGGGACGGACTATTGTGCTGGTGCGGCCCAAAAAACCCTGTGAGTGCTCAAAGTGCTCCCACCCTGATGCTTCAGAACTGAAACAAATTCAAGGTGCACAAGCCTGCAAGTGTCAAAGAAAGCAATTAGCATGAGCTAACGATGCTCCTGCTCTAAGCTGGTGATGACTCTCCACATGAAGCTTGGGTTTGACTCTGATTTTGACATTTGCTCTCCAGTTTGGGGTCCAGCGTCTTATCAAAGGAAACTTCAGCATGCCGGGGATGGAACCACCAATCCCCAGATTGAAGGTCAACCCCCTCTACCCCTGAGCCAGAACTGCCCATTAGGAACGGTTTAAGAACTTTTTCACGTGCAATAATGCAACTTCAGAGCAGGATCACATTCAGAGCCAGTAATGCATAAGATCATCTATGATCTTGTACAGTTTAAACTATACCTGTTTGCTGTGAGCGTGCCTACTGTTGGCCTGTGGAGCCTGTGTTTGTGTAAAACAGCTAATACAGAACATCTAATAGAATCAATATTGGTTAACAGCCCATACATTTCTGATGCAAAGTGTGTGTGTGTTTATACGCCATGCGATGTAGACAGTACTGCCCCTCTCAGTCATCTCCTGGGAAAAGCAGCTTCAGTATCCTCACACACCCTCAGTCTGTATACACACATGCCTCAACACACACACACACACACACAAATCCACACACACACACGCCGCCAAACAATAAGCTAGAGTTATATTTCTGCATCCCAGCTTTCTGTTGCTGTTGGGACATGTTAGCAGTAAGCCAATGCACGTGTGTGTGTGCGTGTGTGCGTGCATGCATTACACAGTGCGGACATCAATATCGAAGCACGTGCAGAGTTGCTGGCAATAAAGTTGTGTTATTAAAAAGCCTCATGTTATGTGAGCCTAATGCGATTGCACGGTGATGCTTGCTTATGAAGATGTAAATGCTGCTGTGTGGGACTAGTTTACATAGCTGTTATTATTTTGGTGTGTTTAAATGACAGAGAAATAACGGTTGCTTGTCCGTTTGGATTAAATAGGTTCCCCTGTGTTCATAAAAACACAATTTTCTATGAACACTCATGAGCTTATGTCTGCAGAATACTGTATATAATGTTGTTTTGGAACTTGACCTTTCACACACGCTTGAACCACAGCTTTAGTATGGTTTGAGCTCATTTGGAAGTAGCGTCATTTGAGACCCTCTTGTTTCTTTCTGGGGTCAAACTGCAGTCTCCATTTTCAGTGACCTGCAGGTGTTTTTACTGCGTGGCGGTAAGCGGATATGAAGGCAGCAATCTAAGACTCTGCAAACTGATGCTTGAAATGAGAATGTGTTGGTGATCCTAATGCGTTCTGCTCCTCTTAATTGCCACCCAAATCTTATGCGAGCATCTTTTCAGCAGGTTCTGGTGCTCTTCAACTCATTCAGATGGTAAGAGGAAAAGCCAACCAATCAGATCACTGAATCATCTTTCTTCTTTGCTAGCAGGCTACCTGCCTACCTGCCTACTTCTATGAAGGATAACAGCAAATAAAATGAATACAAGCATAGATGGCTGCACAGGTTGTTGTAATAGGACTTGTGAAACTAACGTCTAAATCAATACACTGTCAGATCAGTGCCACATGGAAAAACAAAGAAACTCAAGGAGATGGACCCAATTGCAGGCATAGACCAGGAGCAGAGATAGGCAAACAGTTTATTGTGAAGGGCTAAGGCTTATGGGTAGTCAAGGCAGGCGAGCAGGGTCAAAACCAGGTGTTCAGGCTGATACTTGCAAACAAGACGAGCAGGCGGAAACAAAGTCTGCAAAAAAGGCAAAGATCCACAAAACCAGAAACCAAGTCCAGAAAACAGGAGGGAACATTAGAGAACACAAGGAAAGACCCTAGGAACAAGGTGGAAGGAAGGCGCGTACTACACAGCGAAACAACAGAGACCAAAGGCAGTGACACAGCATATATAGACTGGGATGTGCAGGCAAACAAGACGCAGGTGAAACCAATTAAAATTAATCAAACACAGGAAACAAGTGCACGCTAACACAAGAGGCAAAAACTTTTCAAAATAAAACAGGAAATAACCAAAAGCGCAAAGAGAAACTCAAAAATATGACATATAACTCTTTAATTGTGTAATTTCTTTCCGAAAAAAAAAACGCGCCATGCTCACTGACGAGACAATAAGTTCATGTTCACGTTTATGAAAGGTGTCTTTCTAACACCCGCTGTCCCCACACGACTGTCTGCAAAGCAGATGGTGCTGTGAGGACTGTTCACTCCTGAGGCCAATCTGCGTGTCGAGGTTCAATCTGAGAGTTCATCTTATTAACTTCCCACTTGTGAGCGAATCAGAAGGCGGCAATTCCTTTGGAATGTATTTGTTTTGTTTTAAGCGTGACAGGAATTTTAAGCTGTTCTGCCACCATGGGTCTCATCATGTGATGCTCAGTGGATTCCAGGACGTTGTGATGCGGTGTGGCGATTTAATGTTTTGGTCTTTGCACGTTGCCTCGACTTTAAAGCGTAATGAAAGCAAGAGTGTGTTAGGGGGTTGTTTTCTGGTTTTAGTCCAACACTGGTGCAAAGTTATAAGTCTGCAAAAAATGTTACTGCACCATCCCAAACTGTCTGAAATGACATCATGAACGTCATATTTGTTATTTACACCAAATTAGTCGGAGCCAATTAGTCTCTGTCTCATTTTTAATAAGCACAAATTGTTCACTTGACGCAAGAAAAAAAAGACTCAGTTGCAGATAAAGTGAAAAGAATTTAATATTTTGAAAGCAGCGATGTAATGAGTCATGGAGAATGAACCTATGTTTTGCTTTTTCTTACAGCAGCACGGACAGTGTTTGGCATAGCACAGGCGAGAAAGATGACAAACGAAGGCACATATTGCATTTATAGATGTCCGCGTTTGCAGTAGTGTGTGTGTGTGTGTGTGTGTGTGTGTGTGTGTGTGTGTAGGGGGCCGTATGTGCATGCATGGTGACCGTCCTTCCACTTTATCCCTCTCTGTCTCTCTGGTGTCAGAATAGATTTAGCATTTGGCAGAAGGAGAGAGAGAGAGAGAGAGGAAGACAGAGACAGAGAGAGAGAAGGGTCTAGTGAATGTCTGCGTGGGCTATGTGACCTGTGGTTATGACTAGTGCGTGTGCCTGCGCGCTCATGCAAGTCTGAGCATGCGTGACTGCATGCGTGCATACCTATCTGTGTGTATCCTGTGCGTGAACATGCATGCGCGTGTGTGCGTGCGTGCAAGAGGCGAGGCCGCCCTGAAGCAGCAGATTTGATCTTTGCAAAGGCTAACATCTGTCGCCTGTCATTTTAGCAAGATTGATGACAGCTACCAGAATGGAAGGGTGAGGAAGAGGAAGAGGAAGGGGGTGAGACATGTCTAGGACAGTTGGGAGGGGGGAGGAGACAGTGAGGGCTGGTGGTAATGGGCAGGTTGTGGTGGAGTCATTAAAGGGGCAGCATGTTGGACAACCTTCTGCATCCTGGCAGACTGGATTCTGATTGGATGAGATCGAGATCCATTGAGAGTGAATGGGGTCCCGATTTAACGTCAGCTTCCTTTCAATTCATTCTGATCCAAAACGTATGTGTTGACAGTGTATACTGTTGCAGTTCAGTGTTGTACTGAGCTTTTATTGAGTTGTACTGGCTGTAGAAACACTTGCGTGCCGTGAGCGCCTTTATTTGGTGATTTTACCGGAGATCTGTTTCTCTGATTTAATGAAGGTTTATGGATTGATTTCAAACAGTAATTCCATTTCTTTTTAAAAAGTTGAAATGTAATATTATAATGTCAAGACCAGATTATAATTCCCCCAAGCAGCAGAGAAAACAAAAGCAAACTCAAGGCATTTTTACTGTCAAGACATTTCTGGTATCTTCGTCTGAGATGAAAATGAAATAAATTGATGAATAAAAGATGAAAACCTGGTGTCTACCTGGTACGACGTGGAACATTTGTGAAGGCCTGCAAGAATTTGAGTTTGATGTCCACGGATTATTGGACGACCTTGCCCGCTAAGTACCTTTTTTTTTTTTTTTTTTTTTTTTTTTTACTCCTTCTGCTTTGCTCATGCACAGTACATTGTGCTTTTTTTAAAATTCTTCTTTGTTCATGATAATGCCATTTATTGTTACACAACTGTGGTGAAAGGTCACATTTCATTCAAACGCCGCCTCGGTTTTATTTCATTAATTTAGACAAGAATTTGAAATGTTTGTCTTTGTCTGAAAGAATGTGACCATAAATCAACCACAGTCTTCAGAAAGCGCCTGCTCTATGAGACTGTGATTGTGCTGATGGATATTTGTCCTGGCTGTAAAACTTCAAAATGAAATAGACCTGAACTCTGTTTACCAACGTATGCTGAGGATGCATTGCTGACTTACTGTATTTCTTCTTCTAGACAATGTATTGCATATTAGTGATTATCACTGATTATGTGAAATACCTGAACAGAACAAATTTGGATATATTTCGAAGGTCTTTGGCAACATATCTCATTCGACTGGACTGTAATTTAGCAATTAACAACAGCAATTAACTTAAATTAATTGAAATGATTGAAATTGCTAATGGCTAAATCATGCAGCAATCAGGAAAACAAATAATCCAAGTAGAATTCCTGCTTGCACTTGCAGATAAATGATTGGATAAACAGTAACCAAACGATCCTGAGAACCTTTCTATGAAGTTGAAGAAAAGGAAGTCACCAAAATATTATAACTATTACTTATTAAAATGAGCCATAAGGGTGCTATTCTTCTCAGACAGGGCTCAAGGCGCATGCACACGGGTTAAACTAACCAGCTGCGGTGCAGTGCCGCGAGACTGTCAGTCACATAGTCGCCTCTCGCCTTGCTTTAAAAGCAGAAAGCACACCGAAGGACCTTAAAGCACATGGAACACTGGCTGGAATTAATAAAAGAACTGAACCGGCAAACTTTCAGACCTGACACGTCTAATCAAAGTTCCGCAACTGCAAACGTGTAGAAGCAAAGTGACAACAAGAACACACCTGTTAAGAGGTAAAGCCGCGCAACTCTTTGACGTGCTGCTTTAGCCACTTATCGTTAATTAAAAGTTTACACGCATGATGTGAACTAGGGGAGGTGCAAGCAACACAAAACAACATGTGACGCCGCGGCTGTTCTGTGGCCGTCAGAAATGCACCTCGCAGCATTTATTCCTCCAAGTGACGAGTAATTACAGAACGGCTCTCGACGACATCAACAGCATATTACGCTAATAACTTTAACAAACATGTCAGAGGATCCAAAGTATAAGTAGGTGTATAAGAAGAGGACTAGTTGGGTTTTAAATCATTCCTGGCTAACACCACTATCACTCTGGGTGAGAGGAGCAATAAACTTGCATTAACTATTATTGATTAACTCGATAACAACTTGGCGCTGTCACTAAAATTCAAGATGTACACCAATGATGGTCCGTGAGGAGATACTATATGTTTGCTCACATGGAACGCTGACGACTGGTGATGAGTACTAAGCCACTGCAGCAGCAGATAGGATATAAATAAGGATACCATAAATATAGATCAGAGGGAGTAGACAGTAAGTCGTGTCTCTCCGTGCTGTCAGATGCTAATTTGCTCTCTATCCTGCTATTCGCCAGCGCCAATAAATAGCAAACTGTGCTGGGCAGCTATCATCCAGCAGCATTATCACATCGTTTTTTGCTAAGATTGTTAAAGAGTGGAACGCCGGTCAATTTTAGCAACAATCTGAGTCTGTCGGAGGCAAAAAAAACAAGCACTTACAGTCGATACGCATCGGCGGGTCACACGGATACATCGTAGCCCGCTTCCTGGACCAATTTGAAAATGTGTTATGCCCAGTAGTCATCCAGCTTCAGATTTGAATATACCAGTGTTTTCTTGAAGGTGCTTTGACATTTTTCCATTCAAAGCAACAATTTCTCCAAAAGACCCTTGGAGAAACATGTCCGCTAGCTAGTGAAGAGCTTTAGCAGCTAGCTATACTATGTTCCCTTGGTTGTAAATCTAAAATTACTCTCCAGCTTCTTGGTTTTTTGCAGTTTATTCCTGCCTATGGATTAAACAAGTTTCTGCATCCTATGTCAGCAACGTCTGGTAGCGTTCTGGATTAGTATGCTCTCTGGACATAGGGGGAAAAAAACACCATTTACAACTTTCCATTGCAATCATCCTTGCTCCATTCTCTTTTCATTTGGCTCTCAGTGTGTCCGCAGGGACAAGTCCCTGACCGCTGTACACACAGCTGGCTGAAATAAAAAAAGTAAAAACCTAATTAACTCTAGAGTGGAGATATTATCCAAACAGACAGAAAGAGAAGCTACACTTGTTTAAAGCAGTCAGCGCGGGTCATGCTCCATGAATTATTCAAGCTGGCCGGCAGTTTGCAGAGCGAGTTTTAAGTGGACAATGACCCTGTGCACACTCATTTAGCCTGCGCCTCTGCTAACAAGGCTAAGTATTCACTGACTCTCCACTATCCTCCACTAACAAGCTAATGGAATTTCAATCAAGAGGATGCACTGAATGGCTTAACATGGGTGGGCCTCGCTCTGGCCCTCTATACACACACATATCAATATTCAATTAGATCTGTGGGTTTTTCAGCCTGGCCTTGTTAAGTAAGAAGTTGTGGTGAGGGAAAGCTTGCAAAGGCCGAAAGGCTACTCCATCCAGGGGTCAATAACTTAAATAGAAGTCCGTAACTTTCTCTGTAATTACAACCTTGGCTCAGATATTTTAAAAAAAATGGCTTTGTGAAAAATGTAGCAACTTATAATGTCATGTAAAAATGCAGTTTACACACTGAGAAGATGTGGCTAACACGCTACAGTCAGGGGTTATTTCAAATCATCACCCATTTTAGAAATCATGGACACTTCAAGCCATGGACGTTTCAGTTATTAACATTTGTCAGGTAAAAATGAAAATAAATAAAGTGTTTTAGGGGCAAAAGCAGCTGTGCACCACGCATTAAGGCTGACTCCTTCCTGCACTGACCCAGATTTGTTTCCAGCTTGGGCCCTTTGCTACGTGTCATCCCCTCCCTATGATCTCCGCCTCTCCTGTCATTAATCAAATCAGAAAAAAATCAGAAATGAAATGAAATTATATATATTTTTAAATGTGCTATGTAAAGGATTTTATGCACAATATGATGCCACACTGTAGAGTATGTCAGTCATCCTGTTAATCAGAGCTGCATTTAGCTACATCACAATTTGGAGTTCTGGAGTTTTACGACTCATAACACTCAAACGCAAACACACACACACACACTGAAATTCAGAAACACTTCATATCAATATGCCATTGCTGAGATAAACAGAGATATGCATGAACATGGAAATCTACTCCACACTCAGTCATAAATTATATTAAAGGAAGAGATGTGAAGTTAAGAGTGGCAGGAGCAGCTTTCTAACAAGCTGTTGGTTGTGTGACTACTCCCATTTTAAGTTCTGGATGGTTTCGGTTCTTTGCAACAGGAGCGAAAATACTTTCCATCGAAAAATAACACTGTGCTCAGTAAGTTGACTGCTGAGATCTAAAAACACAGAGGAAGTCATAGGGGCCAAGGCACGCGAGCAGACAGATGATTATATGGCTTGAAAACAAACCCCAAGGTTAGGCCAACTTTGGTGGAGGAGAATGGAAAGGTGAACTGCAACTTCTTGTTCAAGTTTAGATTCAAAAAGTTCTAAAAGGACAGTTTCATTCACAGCTAGGACACACACGGACCACTGTTGACCGCTGTTGACTGCCATTACATTTATCTGGGAAGACCCTCAGTGCTCCGGATCAGTCTCTGGGGCTAAAAGTCAAATGCAGCCGTTCACAAAGCAAAAATGCCTTCAGCTCATACGTTTCCAATGTCGGGAGAGCTGCATCTGACAATTCTTGCGTTGTTAAGCAGAGATTGGCCAAGTGTGGAGGAGAGAAAGTATGCAGGATTTGAACGTGTCGCTCAAGGGCTCTTATTTTACCCTTTGCACGATTCCTTATGTCATTTTTCACATGTACAAACGTGAGAGGACTCTCCAGGACTTTGCACCTTTATCTGCTCTTGAGTTGTTGATTGAACCTCACCCACAACTTTGAACGTGTCCGTTAGGAGCAGCTGTGTTCAGATATAGTCCAATGGTACGATAGGATGCATGAATTAAGAACTGAGATCCATTCGCACTTTGACCAACGCAACTTGGACTTGACTGCCATGTGGCTAACCGGCGTGTGGGCAGGACTGTAAGACATATAGACGATCACGTGTGGGTTTAAACAAATTGGGCTTAAACAAATTCTGAGGCCTCTCCGTTTGCGTGCACCGCAGATAGTTTTTAAAAAAGAGAGAGAGAGAGAGAGAGAAAAAAACTACACAATTAGCTTGGATTCATTTTCCAACTGTTGCGGCACCTTAATTTCAGAGTTCATCGAATGTCAAATGAAAAGTCCTTGTAGCATTGCATTGTAGGCGAATGTCAATTCCATCTTATGTGCCAAACTAGTTGATGCGTTCAATTGAACATCTAAAAAAAAAAAAAAAAAAAAAAAAAAAAATGGGAGAGGGACAAAGAGAGAGCGAGCTTTATTCCAATTGGCTATGAGAAACAAAAGCCCACTCAACCTTGTTGATAGAAATTGCACTTGAGAGCAGAGCTGGCGAGTGCTACAGTAAATACTGATTAATTTGAATTCCTAATGAATAGGCGCTGAGTCTGAGAGAAGGAAATGTATTGAAGGAATGTGGCGTGTATTCTTCGCAGAGGTAAAAAAAACAAATGGATGAATAAAGGAGGGTGAAGAGGGGAATAATTAATTAGTTTGCCGGAGTGAAGTGTGCATTCAAATTGAAGGGCAGGCTGACAAGGCTTGCGCACACAAATGCTCAAGAAGGACAAGGTGTGCAACAAAAGTTAAGCAGAAATCAAAGTCCAAGGTCTGCGTGGTCTGTTTAAAAATGCCCCGTCAGTGTCATCACTCAAACCTTTCTCCAAATACTTTTTCTAAAGGTCTCGGGTTGTTTAGCAGCACAGCAATAACACCTCCAGTGACTGGGAAAAAAAAAAAAAAGGAAAATATGCAGAGAGAGGTGTAAAGATGTGTGAATTGACTTACAGTCTTGTCAGTTATTTTATAGTCATGCCTTGGCAGGGACATACTGTACTGACAAGCTTCTCTGCTGGGTCTTTGTGATTTGACGTAATGTCATGAGAAACCTGTTTTGTCTTTATGAGCTGCACTTCATTGGCTTCATGCGCCGTGTTTGTATTTTGCCCCATTCTCCAGCGCGCGACGCAGGTATACAGTTGTGTCTTTTTGTGTTGAAAACAGCCTTGACATGACATCCTTTTGCATTTGAACGGCCGAGACAAAGGCAAAACACGACGTGCGTGCACCGCCTGTCTCCCAGGAGGGAGAAGGGGGGAAAGAATGAGGGGGAAAGAAAGGGATAAGGGAGAAACGTTATGCAAATGGATTTTATAAGTCGAGTCGGGCATGTTGTCGTGACACTGTCTATATTTAAAACAGGTCACCTTAACCCCACCCCCGCTGTCTCAATGACAGACACCGAGTGAGGCTGCGCTGACATCTGGATGTTTCACAACTGCAGCGACACACACGCACACACGCACACAGACGCACGTGCACGGACACCGACACATGCACGAAATCAAAGGCATTGCTGGCTCTCATTTGCATATTCAAACACACACATTGCACATGCGACATACACACACAGCATGACAATGGCTATGATATATGTATATATGTAAAACTGGCCAGCCCATTCTCTGCAGGCCAGGACCCAATCATTCCAGCGCGCTGAGCAGAGAGACAACCAGTCAGCCACTCAGCCTGGCAACAGAGGTGACAGAAGAGAATACCTGACCCTGGTGCATTCACCCGTCCCTCCATCCATCCACCCCTCCCCTCCTTCATCTGCAGACCCCCGCCTTACATTCCCTCACTTCTCCACATTCAACAACAGCGGCATGCATGCATGCATGCATGCATACGAGCCTGGATTTTATGGGGCCATCGAGTGGCCGTGAAGAATGGCTACCGCCTATTTCCACCCCCTCCTCCGGGCCCCCAGGCTGTCCATTTTTAATGGAGACGAGATGGCACTGACCAGCACTCCCTCTCCATCCTTCCATCCTTCGTCCCAAACCTCTATTTCAATAATTTCATCACTTCATTTGCTTCCTTCTTTTTTTCCCTTCTCCCCCTCTCTGTTGCCTTGACCTAGATACCAATGAAGTAGAGTGACACTTCTCCCCTGGCCAGAGCGGGACCCTTCATATCTTGCAACCATTACCCCACCATATTGGCATCTTTCTCTCCCTTTATTTTCCTATCATTCTCTCCCTCTCCCTTGTTCCCTCTCTCCCACTCCCTCTCTACTGTCCATAAAATATGCCTCGGCGTTATCTCTCCCCCCACGCAGGAGAATAATGAAAGGCAGTGGCATGACAGATTGGACATAGATGAGATTGCCGCTGTGACTATATGCACGGCTCGCCTCGGCCCCAGCTTTGCATCTGAAATGGAAAAAGGGTGGAGGGCATGTGTGTGTCTGTGTGTGTGTGTGTGTGTGTGTGTGGGTGTGGGAGGCAGAAGGGGGGGGCAGGGGATGTTGGGTGCAAGGGGTGACAGTAGGCTTGAGGGGCAGTGGTGTGGGTGGGAAGGAGGGGTGCGGCGGGTGGTGGTGTGTGAGGAAAAAGGGGGGATGGATGGGTCTGTGTGGCTGATGGGTTTGACGTTAAAGGGGAGGCAGATGCCAAACTCTGGGTGTGTGTGTGTGTGTGCGTGTGTGTGCATGTGTGAAATGACTGTATCACAGGCAAACGGAGCAGAACTGACCCTCCGACTGAATCTTAATAATATGTTAAATCCCGCCCTCTTCCTCACACACGGGAGCGTTATTGTGATGCGGAGTCACCGACGGCGTGCGTGACCACACCGGATCGGCTGATTGACAGGTCGAGATTAGGCAGATTACAGCTGGCGAGCACGGGCGTGAGGACTGCATGCGCTGCCAAGATGGCTGCTGTGGAGCTGTGGCGCTGTGGCACGGTGCCAGCAGGCAACATGTAGGCACCTGTTACAGCTACAGTCGGACATCAGACCCAACCATGGTGCCAACAACTGCTGCTACAGCGGGGGGTTAACAGGGGCAGAAGGGGGGGCTGTTATGCTCTGATGGAAATAGCCTCATGTTACATTACTGGATTACTACCAGTGTGGATGTAGTACACACACACACACACAGAAAGGAGCAATAATATGCTCACACACACCAATACACACACCTTTATGCTTATTTCCATATTTAAATAAGTATATATTATTATATTGGATATATATAATACACCCATATGAAATGATCTTACAACAAACAATAATCCTGAGATAAACAACAAATAGTTGTTTGTCAGGTGCATTTTAAATAGCCTGGATGCATTAGCCTGCTCACCTTTTCATGATGTTGGCTTTAGCCGGGTTGAATAAGGCTTGGACCTTACAGGGAGAGCCACAGGCCACAGAGACAGGGGTAGGAAAGGTACTGGAAGTCTTTGGATGGACCATGGAGGCAAGCTGTTGAGCTGACGAGGTGGCTAACAAGGAGCTACAGGAGTAGTTCCACCGGTCAGTCCTCACAGGTGATATTATAGGGCGTCGTTCAGGTTTAATTATCATTATTATGTTTAACGTTCCTCCTATTTAACTAACTTTTATGTGGAACAAGGCTGCTTTTTACATTGCTGTTATTTCCGTCTTTGCATTTCAGAAACATGCAATTCCATAAAGCGTGTGTAAGGATTTTAATATCATATGTACGACTTATACTTATGTTATCGGTGCCGACCCTAAACGCCGCCCGTGTTTACCTGGAATGCACACGAGTTCCTCTTTGCAACAGAATCGTCTTGATGAAATCCCAGTAAAATGCATCTTCTGCTGCAGTAATCGGCGCGACAACAGGATCACGTCACCCTCGCCGCTCAGCCGCTCTGAGAACTCTATTCTTCACCACAGCTTCTGTTCTCACCCACTAATTAATTCCACTTGCATCCGTTCTGCTGTTTCTCTGTTGCTGTTAAACTGCTGTCAGTGAAACTCAAACAACGGACGCTCTGACGTTTCACACCGATGGCTTCCTCTCGGCCCGACAGGCAGGACTGTGGGTTGTTTTTTTTTTTTAATGAAAGAAGTGTTTATTGACGGTAGTAAAAAAATAAATAAATAAATAAAAATGGGCGAGTTGAAGAGATTGAAATTAATTAGTGGCGGGGAGCAGTATTTCTGTTGAGAGGAGGGACGCGGAGCAGCGGAGTGAGCGAGCGAGCGTGGCATGACTCACTGTGATTGTGTTAATGGAAGTGGTACAGTATGTGCATTATGCTGAGTCTGCCATGTGAGCATCCCAGCATGCACACACACGCACACACACACACTTTATTTGTTCGTGCTGGCTTTTGCTTAAGACTTCACAGCGCTCCATTCAAAACACGCTCGCGGCGAGATCTGTGACTGTGACGATCACCTGCATTACACGTTTCGTCTGAAATTGTGAATCAGTGAAATCATATCAATCAGCTAAAAAACGGTCAGAAACAATTTTAGTTCATCAATAAAACAAAACGATAGTGTCCCAGGCTGTTTCAGGCACGTTCCAGCTTCTCAGATGTGAGCATTCAGCCCTTTTTTCTGGTTTCGATTGTTGTGAATTTAGTATTTTTTGGCTTTTTTTGCACTGTTAATCAGACAAAACAGCCCATGTAAAGATGCCAAGTTTGCACGGACAGATTCCTCATTTGTTTTTGTCTTTTTTTTTTTTTTTGGATAAATCATTAATGGATTAATCAAATTTAGCTAAACTGATGCAGAAACAACACCTCTGCAAAGCTGCAGTCTCCATTCGCTCGGTGATTCTGCAGAAACGGTGTAACTTCGTCAGGCTGGTTGTCCAAACGGCCTCCTTACACCTGTGCGTTTGCAGGGGAGCAGATTCATCCCTTTAAAGACGCCGGCGCGGGGGACAGGGAGGGAGTCCAACGCGACGTTTTTTGGCACCGAGGCTTGATCCGTGTTGCGGCTAAGCTGAAAACGAAGCTGACATGACCCAGAGTGAAGCAGGTAAACAGGCCCAACCTGCTTTGCCTGAGGTGACCATCTGGCCCTGTCTCATGGCGAAGCAGCCTGCAGGACGCGCACATGCGCACACGCGCGTGCACCTCCCCATGCTCCCTCACACACACACACGCGTACCTGGAGTCCCCTCTCTTTCTGTTTTTGTCTCTCAAACGCTGACATGCTTTGGCTGCGAGCGACGGGAGGCATCAGGTAGGGGAACGAGCAAAACAGGTATATACACATGCGCACACACACACACACGTGCGCGCAAAACACAGACAACATATGGTGATCGGGCACAGTGTTGTAGTCCTTAAGTGGTGCTAACTTGACCCGAGGCAAGAAAGACAGAGAGGGAGCGAGGGGAAGAAAGAGACGGAGGGGAGGAGGGAGTTGGTTAAAACTGTTGCAAATTATTGATGCACTGTTACAGATACCTGCTGGCACAACACGACTCTGTGCCTCTGTCACACACACGCACACACACACACACACACACACACACACACGTGCAAACATATTTCAACCCCTAACTTTGGTTCATTCCTAAAAAGCCCTCACGCTGTCAAGTCTTGATTTAAAACAACCTATCATCCTCACAAGTCTCCTCCTAAAAAACTCTAATTAAAATTTATTCTGCCGCCATCAGCAACTTGTTCATTATGCAGAAACAAAGGGAGGCTCTTTGAGAGCAGAAGAAAGCCTTTTCTGCTGTTATGTCTTTGGCCTTTGCCAGGGACGGCGTGTATTGTGATGTCTCGCGCGAGATAAAATATTCATAAAAAAAATGAAGGGAGCAAAGTTCCAGGGGTGGCAAGGGGGGAGGAGGAGGGGGGGAGGGAGGGAGTAGGGGAGTGGGGAAGGGAAGGAAAAAAAAAAGTTAATGAATATGAGTAATCAAATTCGCTATCTCCTCCTTTTTTTATTGAAAATCCTTTTTTTTAGTTAATTAGAGCCTATTACTATTCTAATTGGCTGAGTCTTACACGTCCAGTTCAGTAGCGTCATTATGGAGCTATTAAAGGAGACCCACCGAGATGGAGGAACAGAGAAAGCATAATCAACCAATCAATTAGGATCTTTGAGGAAAATGAGCTTTGCTACATTATCACGTTTGATCTTATGTCCTTGGTTTGGCTGCCGCATCTAATTTCTTCTTTCTTTTCTTTTCTTTTTTTTTAAGTGGATACATCAGCCAAATGTCTAAATTCTATCTGGTGCCGTGATTAGCGGTGATGCTGCGCTCCTTTATTTCGCGAAACGCCGACACGGCGATTAAGCAAGGGGCGCAGCCGAGTGATGACCTTTTTGTGCCGTACGGACACGTAGAAAAACAGATTAAATGTCAGAGAAGGCCATGAAAACTAGCGCCAATCATACAATTCGAAGCGTTGCGGAGTGCACATCTGCATTCCAGAGGTTGGATCACCTGCTCATCCCGCCGGCCGATAAGCCCGGACAGGCTTTGTAATATCAGTGTAACGGCGGTTGCTCTGGGCGGATAGCCCTCTGCAGCGGTTACTTAGCTCCGTTCCTATACCGCTGCTCTTCTTTAACTGGAGTAACCCACTCACATAATGTGCAGCAGGGGACCGGCTGCTAATTAGCAGCTTTACATATTATCCAGCCAAGAGATAGTAACAGAGGAGGAGAACATGACCAGGAAGAGGAGGGACGAGCTTGCTGCATGTCGAGGCGGCCCATTAACGCCAGCGTTCCGATGTTCAGATTCACCTTTTCTCTCCCTCGCTCGCCGCTCGCGCCCGTCTGACAGCCTCCAGGACTCCGACAATAACGTTAAATGATAAAATTGTTTTCCCGTGGCCACATTAACCCGGTGAGAGGCCCCCGAGGCGAGTGACGGACCGTTTCTGGTCATTCGGTGAAACGCAAATAGGTGTTTTGACAGTGGGGCTGCTCCGCGAGACGGGGCGGCAGACGCTGACGAGTAAATAAGTGCGTTTTCTTATTTGGACGGCTGCGATGTGCAATTATCAACTTGTGATATTCAATATTCCTATTTCATGCTACTTAGGGGAAATATTGTGCTTTTTACTCCGCCGCAGCTATTGGGCGGCTATACAGCCTGTGATCAGCCTTTACATTGCTACAGACTGAGCTACCCAACAGTGGGTACCATGGCTCAGACGTGCTCCATCACACATCATATAATGACAGCGTAGTATACTGTTATAGCTTATATTATACTATCATGGGTATAGCAATAAAACAGTATGGTAATACACAAGCCACTGATCCTAACATATCGGCAGACATTTGGTTTGTTGTAATAAACAATTTAAAAGTATGGAAAGTGAAATGCTGGCAGATTTCATAATCCTTAGATATAACTTTCTCATTTCTGTTACTAACGCATCTTCAGTACAGGTATATCTACGTAAGTTAATATGGGCTGATGTATCAAACCAGCCAATCTATCCACATACATATGTGACTGAGGCCGGTTTTCATATTTTAATATAATCTATGATGCAAATCTGACAGTTGATCCTGTAACACTTACTACTAGAAAACAGGATTCAACACGTTGGGCCCACGCATGGCCGAGGCCTGCTTCTTCTCTGCTGGAAAGCCCCCCCCCCCACACCCGTATCTCCTCTCATTCAACATCCGCCACCGGCCACTTTCTAAAGACAAAGTGGGGCCTCGACTGAGGACGGAGAGGATATTATTTGGTGAAGGTGATGAATTATGAGATGTAGGTCAGCAAAGTATCAGATTAGAAGGAGCCAGTGTTCACTTGATATTTGCTCTCCATTATACCGATAAAAAAAAAAAAAGAAAAGAAACACAAGGTCAAATTTGGACTTGTAGCCGAAGCGCGGCGAGTTCTGCAGCTCCTCAACAGATCGGAGCAGAGATGGGGTTCAAAACGCAGAGACGGGGGAGAGAGTCATAATGATTTAAGCAATATATTTTCAGTCTGCCGAGCAGCAGCGGCAGCTACAGAATCTGTAATTATCCCTGGAATTCAATAAAAGCGGGGAAAGAACAAAGAGCGAGGAAAACAGTTCACTGGTAAGTAAAGCGGTTTTGTGAATCGCCACTACACTGGTACAGGATAACACCAAAGATAATAGCTTCTACTCTGTTTTCTTTTTTTCTTTTCCCCCACTCCCCCTACCTGAAGAGCAACTTCACAGGGGTGCCACAGTGTTCGCAGGCACAATCGATAACACTATCAAAGGGCAGAATCTCCACCTTAATGAAAGGAAAGAAAATACTGCAGGCTACAGGCGCTGAAAGACCACTAGAGATCTATGCGTATCAACACGCCCGAGACTAAATATGAAATCAATTCATTACACCCTTTATTTCTTTCTCAAACACTGTCCGGCGCTGAGATAACACATTTACCTGCTCCCTCCCTTTATTTCCAAGCTTCTTTCACTCTTTCCGCCTCTTTCTTCCCGCCTTCTCCCTCCCAATTAATGGAGCGACGAGCAGTGGACACTTTCCAGCAGTGGAAGCGGCATAAATAGATTAAATTGCAGAGGAGATTATAATTTATCATTTCTTTATTAAAAAGTAATGCGGGTGAATTAACTTTGAATTAAATTCTATTTGCATGGTATTACCGGAATCATCTGTGTAAATGGCTTAAAATCCCAAATGGGACATTGTTCCCTCCAACAGTATAATTGTAGAGAAAGAACTTTTTTTTATTTTTTTTTTTCCCTTTATCCAGGAAATTATAAAAGACCAGGAATTAATCTGAAACTATTGGAACAGTGTGAGGGGTGACACTTTAATCACGCCACGCAAAAACATCATTATTCTGCTCAAGAGCAGCGTGGAGCTGCGTCTGGGCGAAACTTCACGAGGGTGTCTTGTATTAAAAAAAAGAAAAAAAAGAAGAAGAAACAGAACGAAATGTTTTCAGGAGGCTGCGCGCTCAACACACACGCTCACTGACAGACTATACACACACACACACACACACACACACACGGTCTCTGAAATCAGCACAAAGTGGGATTCTCCGTGCAGGCGATACGCCGCTCCTTCCAGTAACTTTCAGGTGGAGTAGTGCAAAGAGTGAGAAAGTCCACATGTGGATGAGCTTGGTGTGTTTCGATGGGTCATACAAACACAATGCAGTCACCCAGGAGTGTGTAAGTTAACAGACAGAGTGTATTTAAGGTACACATGTCTGATGTAATCATTTTCACCCAGACTGTGATCTTTTCCCCCCAAAACACCTACTTATGTTCCCTAAACCACACCAAACTGCTACTGACCACGTGTTTATGCTCTTTACCATGACAACAGAACTAGATACTACAGATCTGCTATCTGCAGACGGTAATGAACCGGCATATGTGGGTATTTTGAAAGAGTGTTGCTCTTATTCAGACTGAAGCGGGTTGCTCCTGCTGGGGGCTGTCTAAATTCTGCCCGAACCCTTTCCCACAGCCGAGTGACGCTCCTCCAAGTTTCCCCTTTAAACTTGGAAAATCCAGCTTGATTTAATCTGAAGAGTTGGAATCTTTGGACCCACCACCAGTGTGACTTTGTAACAACAGAAACACACACACACACACACTCATCATAGAGGATGTCTTTTGATGGCAAACACTCTAATTAGCGTAGCACAACAACAGCACTAGCTACTATTGTGAAATGAATGGATTCCCCTGTTCTATCCAGGGACCGGCTACTGTCTCCTCATGCACCTCTGCAACACTGATCACTTTGAGCTGAGTACTTGCACTACTTGCAGTACTCGAGTACTTCTCTTGGGTTTTAAATGCTTTTTATACAAACAAGCAACATAAAATCCGGTCAAGCCGCAGATCACCACAATACTCTAGAGCAGGCCAATCAGCAGCACTGGATTTACCTGATCCCCCCCCCCCCGACATGATATTCAGAGTAGCGCGGCTGCTCAGCTTCAATAACTTTTTTTATGGCACAGTTTAATGAAACGGTCGGAAAGGAGGAGGGGAGCGGGAGAAGGAGGCAGACATTGATGAGCATTTTGATTGGCACATGGCTCATGGGACGTACCAAATGAGGGAAGACCCAGGGGACAGAGGGAGATCTGATTAGCTGGGCATGGTGAAAATGGAGTGTACCACGACTAATTCAAGACAGAGGCGGCGAAGAGATTGAAAAATGGCCCCGGCCTCGCGCTCCTCATCGCGGGTTCTTTATTGAAATTCAATACGTCGCCGAAAAATGTCTCCCTGCCTCTCTTTGTTTTTACGCCGGACAGTGTCGCAGACGCAGAAATTAGTTCACGCAGCGCACTGCCATTCCAAATGCAACGCAAACACGCTCTCACACACACACGCGCACACAGAGGACCGCACACTTAAACACACACACACATGCACGGAGGGCTCGTTTTTCTCCGAGTGGAGTGTGTTTTCAGTTCAATCATCACTCTTTGATACTGAGCCATTTTGCACACGCTCAAGGGCGTGTACTGAATATGTGGAGGAAGAGTGGGGAAACACACACCCCACAGCGTACACACACGCACACTCCAACATACATCCGCTGATTGTGATTGGCCCGGATGGTTTGGGTGTTAAGGCGGTGGTGCGATAGTCTCCAGCACAGTGTCAGAGGCGAGCTCGGCTGCGGCGGCTATTGATATGGCTGGCGCAGACAGGGGCACCCCGAGGCCACAGCAGGCTTCAGCTTTAGTTAAGTGCAGCCCAAAGTGGCCAGAGAGCAGCTACTGTATGAGGAGTGACAAGGCTGAGCGCAGTCTACATGCTGGTTTCAACTGCAAGGACTGAGGACTGATGTGGCGTGATGGTATGCCGCGGCACTGAGCGGAGGTCTGCTCTGAAGCCAACGCCATCTATCAGAAACATGACGGGACGGCTAATGAGAGTACAGCAATCTCTGCCCACTTACTTGCTTATTCTGGGACTTTCAATATTAAAACATGGGCTTCATCCCTAGATTTCCATTTTCTCCAGTTTAGATTGCAGGAAATGCCCAGAGGCTGAGATCTTCAGTTGAGAAACATGCTTCAAAGGTCAAGAGTGACCTTTGAAACTCAGCTTAGAAGCTCCTGATGTACAATATCGTGTTTGTCATATTATCAAATATTAGCAACGCAGCTAGTGTGAATCTGCTTTTAGTGCCACACACTTCCACAGCATTCTATCCCACTTGTGGCATTTCGTCGCACCGTGACGTACGTGTTGTCAGAGCGGCGCAGATCACGATTACGAACAGGAAGCGCTCGTCCGTTTCAGCCGAGTTATTCCGTGTAAAAACTTGTTGACAGCGCCGCACGGGATCCAATGACAGGTTCTGATCATATTTTACCACTTTACTTTCTGCAGCGTTTCACATTTTACAAGATTTTTATTTTATTTATTTATTTTTGGGGGGAGGGAGAACATGTGAAGTCGTTTGCTCTTTTCCGTTTGTTTGCACCTTGCGACTTTTGCGCTAAAACTCCTCCGCCTGCACCTCCAGACCTGACACTCCGATGCATCTTTTAGGATCTCGTACTAAATATATTTTAGGACTCGCGCCGTGCGTTTGTTTTTACGGACATTTTTCCGCGTTCAGGAACGCCCCACCGGACATATCGTGCGCAGGTGATGGATGCACATACCGACCACGCTGAAGGTTCGACTCCAGTGACTTCGCCGGCTGGGTGGGACTTCCACAAAGAACGCCGTGTTCACGCTGTCTGAGACTGAGTGGAGCTCACACAAACATAAACACATTCACCCACAGAGGGGGTAGGGGCAGTAACAACAGCCCACCTCTCTGTTCATACCCTCTAATGCCTTATTTCGCACCAAAAGCAGAATCTATTTTTAATCACTTCCCATGCTCCACTTGGGTTTTTTTTTTCCTTGTGTTATTAACTCCACGCACTCCTCGGTGCACCGTTCCCCACCTCTCTTCATCCCCTGCTTTCCTGCACCCACTCCCTCACACACGCCCTCTCATCTCCATCTGTTTTTGAATACCAACACGTACTGTGTATGCTATATATACACATGCATATGGACAAGTACATGAAAAATCACACTCTCTCAGTCTCTCTCACACGCGCGCACATGCACGCACACACCTACCCCTAGTGTCTTGTCCTCCCTCTCTACTTGCCTCTCCCTTTCATTCCCCCTCTCTCTGCATTTGCTCGGAGAATGTTTGAACTCTTCGGCTCGCTAAGATGTTGCTGAAACAGAATATGAATTAGTCCCTCTCTCGCAGCACCCCCCCAACACCACCACACCCCCATCTGTCCCAACGCTGCTGCTGCTGCTTATGCCTAAGACGTTCTGCCCCACCACCACCAGCACCAACACCCTCCCCATGCATAAATAATAAAACAATACAAAAGGAGGAGCGGCCCGCTGTCTAGGCACACATGAAAGAAGTGCTGAACTCATAGCCGGAATGACAGGATTCAAAACTTCCTCAGAGAGAGTGAGCGCCGCGTGTGTGTGTGTGTGTGTGTGTTGTGTGTCCATGTATGTGTGTGTTTTGCATCCATACACGGTGTTCTTGTCTGCTGTTTGCTCTGCACTCCGCGCTGCCCTTCTAACGTACCCCGCAGCACGCTGCAGTTTCTCACTGTTTCCCTCTCTATCTATATGGCCACATGACTTTCAGAGGCTGATCACTGATCATCAGCGTGTCTTGCACTGTGGGCGAAGGTGCATGTTTGACAGAAGCTGAAAATGACTTTTTAATTGGAATAACTGTGAAGCAAATGATAAATTCTGTAAATTATAAGCGCTGTAACGAAGCAGATTGTGGGTGCGGTCGTAGTCGTGGCCTCTGCAGGTACGAGGGCCAGGCTGCCCGGTCTCACACTGCCCGCCTGGTTCTAACTGCTAACTGTTTGCCTGTTTCTGACCCCGCTTCCTCACCTGGTGATGGATGGCTTCATCTGAACTGACCTGTTCTCCGTCGGTGCTAATTCAGTTTAAGAACTGGACAGAACCACCTAAATACTGACTGAGTGCATGTTGAAGTCATGTCCTGCCAGGCCGCCGCAGTTATTCATTAGAATATTTCTTACTGTGCTTTATGTTGCATATTTAAGCTGCATTTAGAGCATGTTTATATGACTTGTTTCTATGATGAAGGGTCAGAATGTTTATTCATATTTAAGGATCAATGCCAAATAAAGAAGTTTATTCATACTGACAATATAAATAATATTAATATCTAAAAATAACTAGGATTTGTCACTTTTCCAGCCAGTTCTCTTTATTATTAAGTAATACAAGATTCTAACTTAATGGAATAAAAGCTTTTTAATGTACATTTCAATCTATACCAGATTTTTCTTTATTTCATAATGTTGATATGATTACAAAACAATGATTTATGCTTTGACTTTGACACAGTTACGTTCTCAGGTGTAAAGTAAAGATGCAGACGGACTCTGTTGTAATACATGACGATGCTCGCTGAGCTTTATAATGAAACAGTTTCATCAGTCTGAACTCCTACAGTTGTTACACACACTTCAGACTGCCTGGAGCGCGCGCGCACACACGCACACACATACGCACACACACACACAGAGCCATAGCCTCTAATGTTTCTATCAGAAGAAGTGGACCTTTACATTGATTCTATAGACATGAAATTCACATACATCCAGTTTTGTGCTGACTTGCTATTTATCATCTTCCCCTCTTTGCCCCTCCTACCTTCTAGTTCTCTCTCTCTCTCCTCATCCCCCATCCACTTTCCCCAGGTCTCTCTCTCTCTCTCTCTCTCTCTCTCTCTCTTTCTCTCTCTCTCTCTCTCTCTTTTTGAAGTCTGCATATGTATTAAGAGGGATTTTGTTGTCCCTAGACACCAATTTACATAAAGCGCATGCCATCATTGGTTCAAGAGAGGCAAATTATTTCCCTGGAAACATCACACTTCCTCCTTCTTTTATTATTTATTAATTTTTAACACGGTGCAAGCTGGGGCTTGTTAGGACCATTTAGCCAGATATGCTAAATATTGCTCCCCTTAAAACGCCTTCATCAATGAACAGCGACGGGGGTGTGCCGGTACCCAGTAGAAATTATTGAATTAAGGACTCGGCCAATCATTTAACAATTCTCCCACAGCTGAAGCAGCAGCCTGCCCGAATTCATGAGTGTGTGTCTGTGTGTCCTCAGTACGTGTGTGTTACAGCATCGGGTTTAAATGCAGGTGGTGTGTGCTGTTTTTTTAAGTCACTCAATTAAATGGAAAAGTGAGAACAGGTAATAAAAATAGGAGACTATTGACCGCATAAACACTATAAAGCCAAACGTGTGTGGACACCAGAACAACCTCCTGTCCAAACAACAGTTGGGTCCAACACTGATGGTGGGTGTTGGGGTCTTACTTGTTAGTGGCCTTCCAGTACATCCTTGGTACCCCGACCTTTACAAATGTTCATATTCTGGTGTTTCCACTCAGGTTTTATTATGGCCAATTTGGAAATGCGCGTTCAAAAAAGCTGATAGAAATGCATTATCAGCTCTGATCACTTGTTGCGTTGTGATGGTCGCAGCAGCGGATGTCGGGGTCGACCACATTTAAACCGGGTCTCATCACCATCGGGTAACATAAAGACAAACAGCCTCATATTAAGTGCCCAAGTCTAGTTCATGCTGTTTCTCTATATGAATCTTTTTCCAATCAATCACACTTTAGATGGGATCTGGGTTTGTGTTGAGCTTCATTGGGTTTCGGGTAAACCCAACCCAAACCATGAACAACAGCCCACACAAGATATGCAGCATGTTGAAAGAGGTGTCCACATACTTTTGTCCATAGGGTACATTTGGTTTTCACCTTGGCCCAGTGCCAAGTGTGGCAGATCTGGGCCTTTAAGCTTCTGTCGTGCTTACACTTTAATTACACTTTTAATTAGATTTAGGATGTAAAATCATCTAAAAACAGATATGGCACAACTGACGCAATAATCAGCCCCTGAAATAAGACCAGAAGATGTAATGAACACATTCCCGAGTGGGGAAAAGCCCCTCCTCACGTCAGCGAACATCTATCAGCATTCTACTATCTCATTAGGAGCAATGATGAAGGTGCAAATGCCATTCCAGTCAAACCTCTTTCCCTACCTCTATCAGACAGGCAGCTTAACGTGACGTTATTTAGAATTAATGTAATTCACTGAGAGAGATCCGAGGTCCATTGTACCTTAGATGTGTCTTCTTTTGTCTGGGGCCCTGAACAATGCTCTGTCATTTTAGCAGAAGCTAATATGATTAAAGCACCCTGACAATAGACGGTGTAATTCATTTCATCATGAGGGATTGCGGACAGGGCCAGGAGAGACAAGGGGGGTAGATTATCGAGGCTGCATGCTAATTCGGCCCGGGCCGAGAAGACGGACAGCCGAACGGACTTTAGCTGAGAAATATCACCGAGAGCTGAAACTTCAGAACGAGATACCAAATTTCTTAAAAAGATCCACCACACCGTGCAAGGCGCGGAGTGGAAAATCATCAATCATGCTCGCGGAGGGGATTTATGAAGTGTAATAATAGCAATAATCCACAGAGCACTCCTGGTGAGGGATGGTGAAGGTGTACGTTTCAACAGGGGACGACGCCAAAACACAAGGAGAGCTGCGCTTCTGGCTTTGAAATAGTCCTCCATTTACTGGCGATTGTGCTCTATTACTGTTCTTAGTCACCAGAGATTGGACACTTAGCCTCTCCTGAAGGTCTGTTTCTCATAAGTGTCTGCGCGGAGCTAGACGGTGCCATCTGACAAGTCTTTCATCTTCAGGGAGTGCCTGGCACTCTCTCTAAGCTCCCAGCCACTGGAGGAATACCACTTCACATGTTTGCCTATAAAGTTACATGCCCATTAGGCCACCGCAGAAGAAGTGTGCAATATTTACCGTCTGGACGATTAGGAATAAGCCTGAAATAATATCAAATTCTGCTACCCACACCAAGAAACTGGGTGCTAGCATGAGAACAAAAACACCCTCCAGTAGGCTTGACAGTGGGGGCCAAATTATGACAGAAATGCAGCATAGGTGGAAACTTACTGGAACATCATCGCTTGCCAATTTAACTTTGAATGCACTTTTGTAGCTTTAAAGACCAATTGCAAGAGCCTGCCCGACTCTGTTTGATGTTTCAAAAGCAAAGATTAGTAAAGTTTCGGTTCAGGAAAACAAGCCAAAACCCCAAAAGCCAGGTTTGACTGGTGCAGGTAGAACCACGTGAGGTTGATCAGGGTCAGATGTGGGCAACGGCATCCTCTTTCTTCACACAACACAATACGATGGAATATTTGCGAGCGGGTACACGCTCGGTGAGATTACCAAACAGCCGAGCTACAGGGAGGACAAAAGTTTTCCCTCTGTGTTGGTGCCTGAAAAAAAAAAAAAAAAAAGTTCCAGGCGAGTCCCTCCCTGCTCCTCGCGCGACGGCACATCTGAGCCGGCGCACCTCTCCTGAGAGCACACGCGGCACGGTGACACAAAACATGCACAGCTTCACATGTTGAAAGGACGGCGGTGGCGGTGGCGATGTCGGTGGTGGTTGCGGTGGTGGTGGGCGGAGGAGGTGGGACAAAAAGCTCCCCAAAAAAAAAAAAGTTTCCGGAGATGGCGAGCGAGCCAAAAGAGAAAAATGGATGTTCTGCGAGGCGGGATCATTAATAACACAGTGAGCAGTGAATGTCGTGGGGAACAATGGCATTGTGTAGAGAAGAGATGACGAATCCTCCCCTCTTTTTTTCTCCGGGACGGCTCTATCTATTAATTACTTTTATGTCTTCATTCATTATTTCGTACCATTCCGACGCCCAGAGTGATTTTTAATCGCCTGTGGCAATACACGTCTCCACGTTGGGTTCAATACAGTGTTTCAGTGCAGTGAGGGTCGTCCTGCACGGTAACAGGTCTGCATGCGGTCACCGCCGGCTGAGAGTAACTCATGGCATTTACTCGAGTGTTGTACTGGAGTCCAGTTTTGGAGCATCTCCATGTTTGCGTTTCAGGGTGCAACTTTGCACTTTTCTCTACTTTACTTTGTTTATCTAGTTACTAATTACTTTTCAGATTAATATTTTAATATCTTCAGCAGCACGACCACATTCTATAGTGATATAACATCAAGAAAGTGGCAGTTTTGCTTAATGCGTCACTGCAAAGTCCAGCTTTCAGTTGTTTTCAATGGAAGAGTTTCAGCTCCAGCTTCATTTCACTCTTCATGGAGGATTTCTATGTTGTGCCGCTGACGCTCGAGGCTCTGACTAGTTTGATTACCAGTGATTGCTGTGACTTTGTGAGTAATTTGAGGTTTGCTCCCTCCATCCGACTCATGTCTTACATTTTTTTAAGAAGAAAGATGAAACAAAGAGAGTCTCTGTTTGATTTGGCTAACCCTGACACCGATGCAACACCAGCACGTCGCCGTCGACCACGACTAGAATCATGTGCACGATGACTTAAACCCAGACCGTTAATCTCCCAGATGATTTATTTGTTAATTCACATTTCGTGTGTTAACTCACTGAAATGAATTTGTATTTTCTTATTTTTGATAAATCTCTCCGTCTAGTCGTTTAATTTGTTGTCGCACCCTAAACTTTCAAATCACGTCCGCGGATGATTCATTCGTGCTCTTATTGTGTCGCGTTTGAAATGTGCGCAAAATGACTGGAGGTGAAAAATGACATTTGGAAAAAAAGAAATAGAAAATGTGTCTTCACTTAGTCTGCAGCACGGACTCCACTCATGACTCCTTCCAGGGGTCATAGTGACCTAGTAGCAGCAGGGGTGTGTGTGATGAAGTATATGTTTTTGTATAAGTGTAGGTGATCAACAAACAAGACTGTTTTCTTTTTGGGCCTGTACACAACAGGCTTTCGCTCCCCAGGTTTAATTTCTACGTTGTATTAGATTTTAATTTTTTAATGTACCACCTTTTAAATTTCTAAATATTTGCATTATTTAACAATTAAATCACAGAACACAAACAGAAATAACGAGAGCATTCTGTGATCGTGCATTCCTGCACGGGACGTACTGGACATGCTGGACCTGCAGCGGGCCCTCTGTGTGCAGCCAGGAGAGTCTGCATTACATCCACAGTCTGCAGCGAAACAGACATCTCAGCAGAATGTACGAACCGGAGATGAAGGCCTGGCCTGGCATCCAGACTCTGTGGTCGGCTCCCCGCCGCCCTCCTCCTTCTCCCTCCATCCTCAACCCTCCACCCACTCCTTCCATCCCTCCATCCCTCCCTCCCTCCCCTCTCTCCCGTGCCCCCCCCCACAATTGGCTGTGGAAGATGGCTTCAGTGAGTCATCTTGGGACCAAGATCAAAGGCAAATTACAGCCGACGTCTATGCAAAATGTAATATGGAAACCCCCCAGCTATGTCCTCACTATTGATTTTTCTCTCTCTTCCTCCATCCCCTCGCTCTCGCTCCGTCCCTTTCTCCTCATTTCTCCGCTTCATTTTTATCGAAGCACAATACGACGCAGTGTGAAATTTGAAGAAAAAAGGCCCCCGAACCCTCTTCCAGATGAAGCAGAAAAGAAGGGGGTGGGGTGGGGTGTGTGGGGGGGGAGGGTTGGCTGTCCCTAGTTATGCCTGTTTGCATTTAGAGTCCATTTCGTGATGTAAGTAGCCCTGTTACTTGTGTGGAGCGCCACTTTAGGCGAGGGTTTGATGTCAAAGAGGGAGGGGTTGGACTGCGTTCCGCCCAGGCCTTTCTCAAATTAAATAAAGTCGACAGGCAGCGTTGCTCACACGCAACACAGTCGTGTTTGTGAAATATCGGATTTTGGGGTTAAGATGTAAGTGCGGGGCTAAATGGAGTTCTTCGTCAGATTACTCGCTCTCTGAAGTCACTCGGGCCCTGCAGGAAATTGAAATGAATTGTGAAGCCATTCTCTGTATAAAAGGAGCCCGTGACTTTTTTTCTTTTTTTTTTTTTTCTCGAGCTGTGAGTGCGTGGAATAGCGCTGGAGTCATGTATTTTTGACACGTCAGCTCGTTCATTGACAAAGCAGCTATTTCACACACACGTTTAGACACACACGCACAAAGGGGCGATACACTCCAAGTTTAGCTTTGTGGGAACAAAGAAAGAAAAGGATTGCTGTTGCAGCCCTGCATTGTATACGTCGGAGTAAGCGCTCCTATTATTGTATATGTATATTTCATAAAATATGACAGTGATGATGCCGGCAGTAGAAATACCACGTGGATCTCTGTATTATCAACACACTCACCCTACTCAAAATTATATTCATTTTAAATGATGGAGACCTGACCTGATAACAGTGTTTTTTGCATATTAATTTACTATCTTTTTAAAATTGTTGTTTAATTCATTGATCTCTTAATATTAGAATATTAATGTCCAGGAGTCTATATCTTAATTTCATCAACTGCATCCACTAAACAGCGACATTACATTTGTAGTTCTGAAGCTGTATGTGGTTCTGATGCGTCCACCTCGACTGACACTGAGCCGACCACAGAGCAAAAGATTAGATTTGAATTTAAGCTTAATATTTAAAATCAACTTTATGTTTGTTTTTGACTATATACTTATTTCAATGTATCTGGTAAATTTAAAAATGTCTCAAGTCCCGCATTACACTTTCAGTTTGAACTACACTGTGGCTCAAAGGCCTCGAAAGCAGGGGTCAGAGCAGACTACAGCCTGAGAGGTGGAACCCAGGGCAAAAGGTCCGGGAAGAACTCCCCTAAAGCTTACTGTGTGAGCGTGAAGGAGAACTTAATAAGCACATTCATATTTTTGTTGACTCAAAGCTTGTCAGGTCTGAATTTCAGCGGGTGGACAATGTGTCGACCGCAGTACGCGTTGGTACAGTAATAACAGTGGAACTGTAAAAATGGGAGAGTGGGCATGTGTGGCTTTGAAAAATAAAGCAACATGTCCCTCCCCAGTGGAAAATGACGCCCCTGTTAGTATGAATAAAACATTTTCAGTAAACAAACAAATAATGACAGCATCTGCGCTAATTTCACAATATGTTTGAATGAATTTCTCGGGGCTAAATAGTTGTTTGTAATTTCGTTGTTCATCAAATTGCATATAGCTCAAAGCTGTTGATCTGTTTCATCCACACGGCATGGAGGAGCACAAAGAGCCACAACGCGCACGCACACACACACACACTTTGTTCCACAGTGTGTGTAGGACGCAGCACCGGCGCCTATTGAACTGTGGGTAAATATTGTGTCGAATGAGAATAAAATGCTGCGGGGATGAAATCCAAGCAACACACCTGGAGTCCAGAGAGACAAATGGAGATACGGGCAGACAGGCAGAGAGATTGAGAGGTGTGTGAGCAGTGAATGAGAGAGTTTGAGAGTGTGTGTGTGTGCGTGCACTCCTACATTCCCATGCACACCATCAACTCCCCCTCCTCGCTTCGGCGTGTCGTCTTTGCTTAAGTGGATGCGCGCTTTCAAAGAGTGTTTGTGAACCTGGGTGTGTGTTTGTGTGTTGGTTGCGGCGGTGGCGGCGGCGGCAGGGGGGAGAGGGGTTGCAAAGACATTAAAAAAAAAGGAAAGAAAACCTTTTTTTTTTCCTCCATTTGTGTGAGCGAGTGCGGCGGTGCCAGCTTCAGTGCCCTCAGCCATGGGCACAAAGACGACAGTGACAACCCATTCATTTCCCTGACGAGCTGTCGCCTGCGGGAGGATAGGTGACTTCTCCCAAGGTTATTTATGGCATTGTTGATCTCTCATTCCCAGAGTTGGTCCTCTTCGTTCGCCCAATCCCCTCCCCGTCCCTCGCCTTCGCGCATCCTGCAGAATCCCTCTCCTTTTATCGCCATTTATCTGTCTCGGCGTCTTCACCTCATGTTTTCATTAGCCAGATTTGATCAGTGTGAATATTGATGAGTTCATGTTTGGTATTTATCAAGTCTCTCACAATCAATCCTTGGAATCACACTGAGACCGGCGCTAAAAACACTCCTCTCTACAGTTACCTGAAAGACAGCCACGCAGTAGAACCTATATTGTATGATTTTTGATAGTTGTGCTGGGGGTAACATCATTTTGTATGAGTGGGTGTACAGTCAAATAATCCCAGATGACTAAATCGCTCATGCTATGCAAAAATATAATGAATAAATTACTGAAAAGCTATAAGCTCATAATGATATTCACCATCGCCATGTGTATATCTAGTTCTTCCTCTGCAGGAGGCGGGAAAAACTGTTGCAACCTGTTCCGTGAAGTGGAGTCCGACAGATTTACTGGTCTATTATATTATATATGGGCCAATATTATTAGTATATAATGCAGAAAAAGTGCTTGTGGCAATATATACTGGTGTCACGCACAGTTATATGAAGAATAGCTGAAATCTATTGTTTAATAAAGTTATTTGTTTAAGAGAGCAGCTTCCTGAGTAAGAAAAGCTCAATATTCATTCCAGCCCCAAAAATTCACCATATAGCCGCCATCTTGGAAATCTGTGAATTCCCCCCATCATGAGATCTTGATAGTAGTATTCCACATGCAGCAAAGTCACTTAGCCTGCACTTGATTGTTAAATTCATGATAATCAACTAAAATAAAACTAAAATTACAGCCGCATATCCAAAAAAAGACATCCTGCCCAAATTATTGCCATATTGCAGTGTAGCGCTAGCAAGAGCTAGCAAACAGTAATTATCTTAGATAAGAAACAAAATCAAATCATGCTAACACTGTTTAGCTTCCTACAGTGCATCCTAATGCATCCTTAAACATCTGTTAAAACAGAAAAGGCTTTTGGGATGAGGGCTAGCAAACAAATTGGCTAAACAAATGCTAACGGTTAGCGTTGGCAAGGCTACGCCACATAGAGATGCTAATGATAGCTCGAACTAGCATCCAGGGGTTTACTACACAGTGGATTTGTATGTCATTAACATGGGTTCTGGCATTAACTGACCACCAGGTTAAACGTTCAGGACTCGGCAGATATTCGAGCAAAGTGTGATGTTAATTTAGTTGCTAAATCTCTTTTACTCTTAGGCCTGAAAGCGGAACTGAAGACGTGCCACTCTGGGAGTTTCTGTCCAGTCAGGGCTGATTTCTCACTCTGAGATGCTTGATAAACACGGGCCCAGAAAGCTTAAGCAACAGAACCGTGCTAATGTAGAGTTTGGGCTAACACCTTCACGCTGCTCGCTGTCCTGCGCTTCCATTTCCGCAGACGCACACACAAAAAGCACGGCCGCACACTCCCTCACACTCACACATACATGCACAATGCATGAGTAATGTGATTTAGCCGGCTTTGGCGAGCTCTGACGGGTACTCGACATGATTAAGAGCCAATATGCTGTTGCATACAGCCAAGCTAAAGATGTCTCTTTTTCAGAGCCGCTCCTATTTGCCTGCTCCTTAAGCCCCTCTTTGCATCTCGCTCTACATGTCTTTTAAGCACTTCTGAGGCATCTCGGAGGGAGAACTTTAACACACACATCATCCAGGATCCCTCACTCAGACGTGGAAGCATATCAAATGTCAGTGAAATGGGGATCTCTGTAGTAATAAGGTGTTTTTAAGGTCCTTTCTGTGAGGCAAAACGCTGAAAAGTTTGGACTGGGTTCATCTTTCTGAGTTTTTTAAAATTTTTTTTTAAGTAAAGCGCCCCCCCTCCATTCCCTTAAGACCGATCATTATGTGCTTGTAATCAGCACTCCGCAGATGCTGAAGAAGTTTGGAGGCGTCCAGACCTCCAAAGAGGGATTGGAGGAGTAGCGGTGGAGGTAAGAAGGCGCGCTTTAGATTCAAGCTGCTTGACCTGTCACTTTACATCCAAGTGCGTGCATCGGCAGAAAGGAGTCTTATGTGCATGCACATGCAAACACGCCGCATGTTCAGACATCTAAAGAGCTGCTGAGCTGTTCATCTATACATAACTTTCCATCTCTGCAGACTTACTTCTCCCCTCCTTCCATCAGTCTTATCCCGCCTTAATTTGTTTCTCCCCTTCCCAACTTCCCTCTTTCATTCCCGTGTTGTCCTGCCATTCGCTCGTGGCGAGGCAGGCATCATCTCGTATACATGGTGTGGCGCGCGATGTGGGACCGCGGTAATGCAAGCATCTGCTCAGGGCTTTTGTGCTCAAAAGATTCAATTAAAAAATAATTACCAAAAGATTAGTGGTAGTCCGGTACGACTGGACTGTTTGAATAGATGTTTCCTTTTCATCTGCTGTAATAATAGAATGCTTTTTTAATTAAAGAAAAAAAGGGAAAGCAGATGAAGAAAAAGAAGAGGAAGAAGAAGAAAAAGGCGGGCCCGCCTCAGTACACCCTGTCTGAAGACAAAGTTTGTTTGATGTGCAGCAAAATTAAATATTTTTTGATCTAACAAATTAATTTTCACACCCACTCCCCGGCCCTCCCCGTCCTCCCTCTTCCTTTTTTTTTTCCTAGAGGAGATAAAGACAATTTAATTTAGATACCAACACGGGGAGGAGCTGCGCACACACACGCATGCACACACACACACACGCACACACGAGCACAGTCCCTTGGTCAAGCCTGCTGAGAATCCACCACTACAACCAGCCTGTCCAAGGTGCAGCAGGGAGAGAGAGGAGGCAAATAGAAAGCAGCAGAGAAACACGGTGGACTTGAGGCTTGGGAGGCAGCTACAGTGTCAAAGGCGAGGGTCGTGTGACCAGTGTAGGAACTAATGATTGAAATGACTCACATTGATGAGTGTCGTCTTTTTACTTGGTGTTCGACTCTGCCTCCATTACCAGGCGCTCTGGGAAGCATCTTGTGGAGAGCTGGTGGACGATTTGACTGTGAAAGCCATTCTGGAAAGAAAAGTGTGTTTCATCACTGTTTGTAACATTCGGAGTTACTCTTATCTCTTCGTGCTGTTTTCTTTACATCGCAGCTAAAAAGCCCTTTGTGATTTGCCTTTTGTTGTTTTTGGATGTTCGGCATGTTTTTCTTTGGGATTAGCAGACACTGCCCACCGTTAATCATCATCACATTCTTCCCGGCAATTCACCTGAATCGTCTCGGCTGCCCCGCCCCTGACCAGGTGTTTTCATATGGATGATTGATTACTGGGTCCCATGGGCTGGTTGGTTTTTTTGTTTTTGGGGGGTTTTTTGGTGTGGGATGCCTGAAAAATGTCTTCAGACTGACCCTTTTCAATAAATTTCGCGTAACTGTGCGGGAGCTCTTTTCTTCTTCTTTTCACTCGTTTGCACCTGCCTGAATACAGGTGTGCAAAGGTCATTCAAGATCATTTGAGATAGCTTTCACATCACGCGCATCGCTCTATGCTTTTTATGTTTTCTCCTTCCTTCGTTGTACTCCGTGGCGAAAAAAAATTTACATTTCAAAGACGACAGTTCGGTTCTGCTCTGCGGCTTATCCATGCTGAAATATCCCGACCATGGGCTGCGGTGAAAGTGTGGCGCGGGTCTACACGGTGTTTCGGTCCGGGAGGTGAATCCCAACAGTCTTTGATGAGCTGCTGAAGGCTGACATTTTTGCCTGCGAGTGAAATGTCACAACTGGAATGAGCAGCTCAGCAGGTTAACGTTGTCATTTGGCGCATCTCGCCGTGCTGCCGTTAGCATTTAGCTCAAAGAGCCGCCGTGGATCTGGACTCTGGTTTGTGTAACAGCAGACAAACCTGGCACAGCTACCCAAAAGCAGCCCGCTGAGGCCTCCGTCAGTCACATGACCCTCATCATACACGTCATAGCTTCCCCATGAGAGTTCCCCATGTCATGAGTGTCAGGCCCACCCACTGACTTATTGGCTCAGTCCTCACACCACCAGACTCTAATCCCTCTCTGCATGAAGTTAGACCAGTAACGGCCCCGTGTTCCATGAAAAAACAATGAGATCGGCTCCTTCTTCTGCTGTCTCGGGGGGGTGAGAGAGGGGTGAGGTGAAATTTTGGAGAGTAATGGGGAAAGCAGGTGAGAGAGAGAGAGAGCGAGGGAGAGGGAGAGAGAGAGAGAGAGAGAGAGATGTCATTGACTCTGTGTCCCTGTGGCTTTGTTCCTGCCATGCTCTGCAGCACAGGTCCAATGTGCCCTCAAGCAGCGTCTCACAGACACAGACACAGACACAGACACACACACACACACACACACACACACACACACACACACACACACACGCTGTGTTTGGCCTGTCAGCCATGGCAGCACCTGTCAACTGCTGACCACTTCATCGGACACCCCCAGAGAGAGAGAGAGAGAGAGGGTGAGAGAAAGAGAGAGAGAGGCAGAGAGAGGAAGAACTGACCCCTCCCTCCAGATGGGTCCACTCGCACCACGCAACACACAGCAACAGAGGCAGCGCAGTTTGCTGCGTGCGAGATCGGATCTTGCCATTTCCACTCCGCAACACCAATTCCCACAGACCCTCTGAGTCATGCAACCAAACGGCAAAGTCTGAGGCCGCGTTATACTGCTGTCATAATGTTGCAAAAACCCAAATTCAATATTTAACCCGTTAACCTTTCTTCAACTTTCACAGACTGCTACAGCTCTGGAATGTTACACGAATACAAACTTGTGCTTTACTGCATGTATTGACAGATTATACCTCTCCTCTCTGCTCCTGCCTGCTGTGCCTCTGCTCATTCATACAACTCAGCCTTTTTAAGATCAGGTGGCAAATGGAAAATTCAGACCGTAATGATGTGAAAGTGTTTGCAAATCACCCTGTTAGAAGAAACGGACAGTAAGTAATCACATCTATTAAGGCTCTAGACATTTAAACAAACATGATATTATATTTAACAGATTTTTAATAATTTCATAATATCGAGAATTTTTTTTTTTTAAGTTTGGGTTTGATCACAGCAATTTTGGTTCTGTGGAATCTGAGTAAACACTTTATTATTAATAAAAATATTGTTTTCTGCCTCTTAGTGGGAGCTTTAAACGTGCTGTTTGTGCGTTCAGCCAAACTTTTCCCCTGCTTTACTGTATGATGTTACAAAAACAACAAAAAAATTATAATAACTGCCTTTTTTAAAATTGTTTCCTCCTTTGAATATTGGTAAATGTTACTCCACTTCAAAACAAAGTAATGCCATTAAAAACATTTTGGGAGCTGGGAGAAGTCTGAGGCGAGTGTCCAGTTATATCGAGACAATACAGGTCAGTGTTTGCCTCCAGTGAATAACCTGAAAATTCCTGGTTTCTAAAATTATTAATTTCTAAAAATAATAATACGGCCATTAATTTCTACATGAGGATCAGGACTTAGTAAAAATAATCAATGTCGTTGTAGCTGTTTCATTCCCTTTAATCATCTCAGAGGAGAGAGAACCACAGGTGTAACCTTTATTATTAATTATTAATCATTTTTATTTATTTATTATTTTTGATGCGTTTATTGATTTGTGAGCCGATCTGACAGGACAGTTTAAGGAACGGCCAGCCCGGCGTGGATACAGCTGTACTGTAATATTAATAACATTGCCTGACTGTGACAGTGCAGATTAGACGAGCTGCCTGTTCAGAGAGGACTGACAGCAGCTCGAACAACATGACTCATATTTATTCATAAAGCAAAAAATAACACAAATGTGTAGAATTTGAATCATGAAGTAATCATTAAAATAAAAAAAAACATCTTGTAACTTTGTCGACTAAGGGCTTTTCCTCTTTTCTTATTTCAAGCGCATGAAAGCTCGTTCATGTAAAGATACACAGCTGTGAAGTTACGGCGGTGATGTGAGCTTGAGCTGAGAAATCGACTTCATAACATTTAGAGCTGTTTTGAATATTTACTCTTGTTCTTGCAGTTATTAGCATATTTTAATTGTCTAATTATTCATTTCTATAATGTACAACCTGTGACGCCCCGATGCCACGGCAGATCCATGATCTGCATGGGAGCAAACGCTCTTCAGACATCAGCCGTTTTCCTTTTATTGATTTATTTTCCTCAGAGGTCTTAAATGCTTTGTGTTTTCCTTTGGATCTGTTATCCTGTTTGTCCACTGCAAGGGCTGAAAATTTTATTAAAATATGTGAGTAGACCAAAGGGAGGCAGGGTGCCGGAGAGAAATAAAATAAATACAGTTTTCGTCTCTTGCTATAGCGACACGAGTTTTGGCAGCACCGCAGAAGTACTTGGCTTTCGAAAGTTCCGATCATCTGTTTGAAAAAGTAGCCTTCAGCAGCCTCAGCGTGTGTGTGTGTGTGTGTGTGTGCCCAGTTCCTCTCAAACTCTAATCACAACAGCATTATAAACCTGCAGCATTACAATCCCTGTAATCACGATGCTATATTCCCATATACACAACACACAGCAACAGAAGGGGCGAGAGCTCGCCGGGGCAGCGGTGTAGCAAACAGCCTTGCCCTAATACAATCACAGCAGAGTCATATTACAATGCATGTGAATGAGTGGCTTCATTTGGGTGTAGAAACAGTGCGCATAATGCGTTTGTGGTTTGTTTGTGATGCAGTTTGAAGTCAGCCGGTCCTCTCTTTGATTAGTCACGTTGTCACCGGTTTGCACTCTCTCCCACCAACTAAGTAGATTACATTTGCTCTTTGGTCTGATGGAGCATTCATAAAACATGACAAGAGAATGGAAAAAAAAAAAAAGAATAGGACTGAATTAAGTGAGAGAGAGAAGAAAGCTTCAGAGCGCAGGGGATTAGGATTCCGAGTGTTTGTTGGAGACAGAGAGCAGTCGAGGCATTGTTTACCTCCTGCTTTATGCTGGGGCTTATTGGCAGGGCTTCAGTCTTAACTAGGCATTGATTCTTATTTAGGAGTGTGCAGTCTCAAGTATGATGGTTGTAAAAAAAAAAAAAAAAAAAAAAAAAAAAAAAATGGATTAAACTTAGAGGCCATCTGAAAAAGCTTGCATGCAGGCGTGTGTGTGCGTGTGCGTGGACATCGTACAGTGAGGACGTCGAGCAAATGCGTCCAGGTCTTTGATGCGTTTCCCTTCGCTCCTGGTGTGCATCTGTTTATCTGCACATGTTGATGTTAAGTTCCATTTACCTGTCATCGCCTCCCGCACCCTCTGTGTTTATGTGCAGCTTTTAGAGAGAGTCCTAGAGAGTTCAGACGTAATTGATTAAGTGATGCCAGCCGTTAAGAGTGGGGGCGACACGTCAGTTTTAATATTAATAAACACAGTTCTGTTTGACCACCGGGGGCAGCAAAGGCTCCCTGACATGCTACTGTAGCGCAAAACTTACAGCAGAAGAAGAGTTCCTTTATGTTCATATCTTGGCTAAGCAATCCATATAAAATACACATACTGATATTTCCAGAATATCTTTAGATTACGCTAAAATATCAGCAATTGGCAAGTCAGTTTTACAAGTGTTACAAGACCATTTTTAATGAGAACAAAAATGGTTTTACATAATTTTATTTTATTTTTATGTTTTTATTCTTTTATTGTTGATGATTGTTTTTGTGTTTTTTTTTTTCCTTTTTTAAATTAAATATATATATTTTTAAATTTGGATATATTTGCACCATAAACGTTGTGTTGCATTAGTCCGTAGCAGCTCCTGGCTGCGCAGTAACCAGGGATATACAGATTAATAAAGTGGCTATCTTGTGATACTGAAGAAATGCGTGTGATATGATGTGATTGTGAGGGTATAAGAAGTAATTATATTATTCCCAAGCAGATCGGTGGCTATTTATACTTGATGGAGCTTCTAATAACACTGGAATAAGTCAGTTGTGCGCTTGGGTTCATCGGTGCAATATGTACGAGACACAAAATGTGACAGTTGCATTTTAAAAAAAAACAAACAGTGGAAAACCATCTGAGATAGTCTAACCACGCTCTCCTCTCGCATTCCCCAAGACCAGCTCTTGTCTTCTGCGTGTTGTGCAGTATGTGAGTGTAGCTTTGTCTGTGAATCCTTCAAAAATAAGGGTCCCGTACAGAGGGGCTAGGCCCCTCCAGAGGTAACAAAAAGACTACTCTGTAAAGACGCAATTACAGAATTCTAGTACAATAAGTAGACATTAAGACGAAATGACAGCCAGAAATAGGTTTAAAAACGAAATGAAATCCTAAAGCAAAATCTATTAAATGTTATGTATTCATAAAAAGTCACTTACAAACTGCTTGCTGGATGTCCCAGTACAGTGCTGTTTGGTTGTTGATCTGGAAAAGACAAAAGAGATATTACATTTACATACAGATCTGTTTTAGTCGTAAAAAGCAAAGAAATGACACTTTCCATCTCTCTTTCCTCTGTGTGGATGAAAGGGAGGTGAGGAGGGGAGTGGGAGAGTGGAAGGAGAGGGAAGATATTAATTAAGCAGGGATTGTGCATTGACTCTGCCTTGTGCATAAGACAGAAGGTTAAGCAAATGCCAGGGCAGCGGTGTCACTTCAAACAATGACTATTAGCTTTGGAATCAGCCTTGTGTCTGCCGAGGAAACACAGTCCATTCAGAGTCCTGATTGCCACCCGGCACGTTGTGTGAGTGTGTGTGTGCATGTCTGTGTGTGTGTAGAGGTAGTGGGGCGTGGTGGTGGTGGTGGTGGTAGTGGTGGTGGCGGCGGGGGGGGGTCATTCCATTTCAATCTGTGGTTAAATTAGCCGAAGGCGGCAGAGGTTGAAAACACACAATTATTGGTGCGAGCCGGGCCACTGGGGACTGGCGAGGCAGGGGCAACATTTTAAAAAAAGATAGTGATAGATAGAGACGTTATTGAAAGGGGGTGATGGTGGACACCGGGGGGAGGGGGCAAGAGGGGGTTGTCAGTTGGAGAGTTTCAAAAAGAAAGTGTGTGATCGCGGCGCTGAAAAGGTGCTGTTAGAGGTAACTTTACAAGCCACAGCCTTGGGTCCCATTTGACCCACAAAGACCTCCAACGTGCAAAGACGCATACTTCCTGTTTAGATTCAGCGCACTGAACTGGCCGTGTGCGCCGATAGCATCAGTAATGCAGTCAGGTAGTCAGTGAAAACTGTTTTTATCTGCCTTCTACAAAGAGACTGTGTGACTGAAATTAGAAATAACACACTGTTACAACTGAAAGTACACACGGGCTAGCGTTAGCCAAGTTTGCTGATCACGTGACACTTCTCTGCCTTAGCTAATGTCATTTTGTTATAGCATTCACCTTGATCGGATGGCTGTCCAGCAAAACCCACTACAGGAGCTGATATTTAACTGGGCTTTGTAGGAAGCTGGTTATCAGTTGCTAGATTATTTTGTTTAATCATCAGGAAAAGGGGAAAAGAGTAGTCCAAGTCCAGTTCATTGCTATTATAGCAGTTATGTAGTTCAGTAGATTGCTATTTTAAAATGATAGATCCTAAAAGTAAAGCCTCAGCAAACCATGGACGTCAAAACCACTAATCATACTGTAACAGCCACATGCGTCAAACCTGCCTGCAGGTCATGATGACTCGTGTTCTCTTCCATCCCTCAGTAACACAAGAACAACTATTTATGTCGTAAATCCAATAATAAAGAGGGGCCACGCATGCAGAGTCTATTGGAATTTCAGGAACATCGAATTGTGAGAGCCCTACAGGACTCAGTATGCGTCAGATGAAGTCCTTTCAGTTCTTGATTATCTAACAACGTTTGAAACACGTCTGAAACTTTTCTATACAGACGATCCCGCCTTGTTCGAGACCGACTGTGTGTGGAGGTAAGAAAGTAGGCAGGGTTTGAACTTCTCTCCTTCACACCTACTTCTGCTACTTTTCATGTGTACAACAGCATAAATGCCTTTGAGTGGAGACCGTTTGAAAGTGTGCACCGACTATCCCCATTAGAATGAGTCGTTGGGTTTGGTGCCACAGGCGTTGCATCCCAAGTGTGGCCATCCGGAACGTATCAACGTATAAATGTATGATCGTTTAAAGCGCAGTGAGATCTTACCTAGTTGGGGGAAAATAAGGGGCTTCAAATGACAGGAAAATGCAGAAAACAAAAATAAGCATAATAAGACATAAACAGACGGCGAGAGAAGAACAGTTTCAGACTATTGAAGCACTCTAATGTGGAAAACTCATTATGAAAAGGGTCACTGGGCCACCACAAGATTCCCACACTGATGTCAATCACCTCCAACCTAACGCGCTGTCCGTACACGCGCTTATGCACGACCTATAGAGCAGCACGAGCCGGCACTAAGTTCGAATAAATCGCCACATCAACATGACAAAAAGAGGGCGGAAATAAACAAGCCAGCAAAGCGGAGAGAGCCTAATGTTAGGGGCCTCTTTTGTATTGAGAGAAATTACAGGAGCGTTTGATTTGCACCAAGGTGCCGCCCTGAACATATGGCATTTTAATTCTTGCCGGTCTCATCTGGATAACTCGGGGCCCGGCGAATCTCGCACCACCATCAGGGAAATACGGGCACACACGGAATGCTTAACAGCAAAGGGCTCCAATTTCCCACCTTAATGGGCATTCTCATCCCATTTTTCCCCCTCGCTTCTTCTCTCTCTCTCTTTTCTTTTCTTAAATCCAGGCCTTTGTTTGTTTTTCATTTTTTCAGACCCCCCCACCCCCCTTTTTTTTGTCATTCTTTTCACTCCTCCAGTCCTCCCCGCTTCCCTTATTTGCATTGTTTCCCCACTTAGAGGAAGAGTGGACTCTGAGGGAAAATAGGCCTCCATCAAAACGCTCACTCACACACACACACACACAGTTCCCCACCATCCACACACACACACACACAGACAACTATAAACGTCACACCCACACACACCTGACACATAGCAGAAGACTAGCAGTGTGCAGAATATGTTTGCGGCTGTTCATTTTTTTAATCGTCTGATGCCTTTTGTGTGGGTTGACAGCTTGAGACGAGTGCCTAATAAGTCCAGGCCTGGCGCTGTCCTGCTGGGCTGAGCAGTCTCTTTATACACACAGAAATGTATAAATATATATATATATAAACTCACACATACACAAAAAGAGAACCCAGACCCTGAGCTTGGCTTCGTATCCCATGAACACACACAGTTTCTCACACAAACACACACACAGGCCCCTAATCATCCTGGTGTCTAGCACTCCGCTGGCGATCACCACTCCGCCACACTGCCATCATGGGCCAATTAAGTGGCCATATATCTGTCTAACAGTCTCCTCTGGCTGAATGGACAGTGGTGGAGTAGCAGTAGTAAGCTGCTACATGAGCCCACCCGCGGCTAGCAGTCAATTTGTAGCTTAAAGCCTAGTTGCCACAACACTCCAGCATTATTAGGACTAGTAGCACTATTGAGGATTCTTCTGTGTGCATGTGTGTGTGTGTGTGTGTGTGTGAGAGAGAGAGAGACAGAGAGAGAGAGTACTTAGATGGGAGGGTTGTCCATGTTTTTGTGTGTGCACCCAAGCATGGATGTATGTTCCTGTTTGTTTGGAGGTTTGCCTTTATGCTCGTATGTATGTGTGAGTGCACATCCGTTGGAAATGACGCACACGTTTCCGCGCCGGTTTAAGAACGCAGGTGTGCGTAGCTCCACTGAGCACGCGAGGCGTCCGTGGGTGTTTGCCGGTGTCCGTTTGTGCCTTTCTTGTCCTTGTTGTTCGCATGTGCGCACATGCACAAGAACCCAAGCTCATAAGTCATAAAACAAACATCCACCGGGCTCCTTTTGGGAATGACCCAGTTGTTAAATCGAGCTGCCCTGCTGTCACCTCACTGCGGGGACACAGTCACATTTTAGCCACAGCCGCAGCCCATCCAGACTGTGGCGACCACATCTGGCACCACGTCGGAGGACTCGGTAGAGGATCAATGGTGTGCAAATAATGGCTAATGGTGCGTTCATGTGGACGTCAGATGTACTTTTCAAGTGGAACACAACTTGTACACTCATGTGCTTTTTGGCTAGAAGTCAAAATAAGCCTGGAGTCTGTACAAAATATAAGTTATACAGTATAAAGTTCATTTTTGTTGCCGTTACCCTTCAAAGATGAAACCGTGCTGTTGTCGGCCATTTTGGTCAAGCAGCTTCCTTATATCATATTGCTGTTTTGTACTGGATTTACAATATTTACTATTCTTCCCTGAATACCCGACATGGACTCACACTACTGTACATGACTATGGTTCGGTTAGGCTTAGAAATGAGACTTTGCAAAGGTTTAGGAAAGATCGTGGTCGGGGTTAAAAGAAACCGACACTGACTGTTGGAAAAAGCGTGTGGAGCAGGCTCCCGTGTCGAAATCACAGTTTGGTGGTTGACTAAAAATGTTGCGCCATGCTTCAAACGTTGCTTCTGACAGAATTCATTTAGATGTCAAACATCATCTCAGCGTCAAACATCTGAACAAACAAATGCCTCTGTTGATTTTATTGGACTATAAATGGACGATTAGCTGTATTTAGCTAGCAATGTGAACACAGACTCCAGATCTGTCTGTTCTTTTTCTTCTCTTCTTTTATTTTATTATTATTGTGAATAATTTCAACCTTACACTACAACACACTCTTAGCCTTACAGCAGTTTTAGTCCTGGTAGTCCTTGGTGAATCTTCAATATGCAATTTACAAACACACAAAAAGCAAAGAAAAGGAAGCTTTGATATTGCTAACGGTCGATCCAAAGACAAATAGTTCCAGCAGTGAGATGGGGCAATGTATGTGAGGAGTTATATCCCCTCAACTGTTAATGTGCGTTTGAGAAAAATACTTAATTCCCAGCTGCTCGAGGGGAGCAACTCGGTGACCTGCAATGGATGATTATGTTGGTGCTTGTTAGATTTCAGTATTGGTATGAGAGAAAAACCATGTGTTCAGCTTACCCGGAGATTCCACCGGGCACGGCTGCATCGTGTTCCGGCTGCGACACGATTTAGTTTCATCCTCCAAACAGTTTCATAACCCACCGGGAGTGTTTCAGAAGCGGAGTGTTTTGCCTGCCAGATTTTGTTCATTTGGTCATTTTCCTTCATTTCTGTGCTTCTGCTACAGATAGGGAAGCTGCATAGTTAATTTGATTGCTTTTTTTTTTCTGGATTTATGAATGTAAGTCATGGCGTTTTATTTTGAAAATTGACCGGATGCTCTGCGTCTTCCTGTGTCTGACTTCCTGCATGTCTCATCTGATCTGTGCATATACATGCTTCTTATGTCAAATATAGGCGGAGGCGTATTCTCCACGGAGATGTTTCTGCAATGTGCTGAATCCTGTAGAATCTCGAGTACTGGCTAGAACGTCATCAGTTCCTGCAGCTGGTGGACCCTCTGGGCTACTTCCCCGCTCGATGTTTAAAAGCCCAGGTAAAGCCTGGGTACTATAAATGATCCATTGTGCAAAAACTTTGGTATCACACCTATTTAGCTGAAGGATTCACTTGTGTTTTGACTGGTTTCTTAAACAGCCTACATTTAGAAACAAGAAATATGCCTGGCGTAATGCTGAATATGAATAAAGAGAGGTTTAATCTGTAAAAGTAGAGATAAGATAGAGGGGAAGGGAAAACAGAGATGGCAAGGCTGAGATGATTTAAGGGAAAGCATATTCACACTGAGAGAAAAATGAGAAACAAACAGAAAGAGGCCTTTGAAACAGCTGAAACAGAGAAAGAGAAACCAAAAAAATGAAAGAGAAAGAAATGAGGTAAAGCCCGGAGTGCTCCAGAAGTGATTATTCTAATTTAGCAGCTGATATAAATCTAAATGAAGTCACGTCAGGAGTCGGCGGACGGACACAACACAGTCACCCTGGGACTCCCCATCTGATTCTCTTCCTCTCTCTTCTTTCAATCAGACCTTCTCTAGCTCTATCTCTGAGACACCGTTTCAGGCTTCTGAGTGGGTAACCTCAGCAACACCACACGCAGCGGGGACCAACAGAGGTATTACTGTGTTTGGTATTGCTTTTTGGGTTGGGCGAGTGAGTGGGATGGGGTGATGGGAGAACAGGAAGGAAGGAAGGAGGAGGTACAGAAGGTTAGCAAGCCTATCTGGGCTCGCTGACAAACACCCTCGGACTCATATTCCCATCTGGGTCCCAACAGATCGGGACGCAACGCAGCAGGTTGTCTCGGTCCCAGTGCCCACAGATGACTAAATACACCATAAACAGAATGTGTACACTGTGTGTGTTTGTGTGTCCGTAAATCTTTTATATTCATTAAGTCATAGAATCTCCCATAAATATAAACGTATACATATATCTTGGATTTAATATGGAGTTAAATTACAGTTGCTTATATTAATGTAGAATACGGTGGCCTTTTCATTCAGAGCAATAAAGGTGTTCGACCAGGATTAAAGACGTAGGGAAGTTCTTAAATGTATTTTTAGAGATTTTGAGCTCAACACATTCTCTTTCAAGTTAATAGTATCTGGTGGCAGCAGGAAGCTCTTGTCCTAGCAGCCTATACCTTCCTTCCAAAGTTTGTCTGGCCATTGACTTTCGTTACATGTCTTTTTGTATTAAAAAGGTACACAATACTATGAACGCTACAGTATATGTACTATTATTGAGTTCAAGTGTTTCAGCCACACTGTTTGCTAACAGGTGCACAAATCTCCATAGACAAACATTTAGAATCTAGAGTGACCTCAGCAGCGATGAACGTGGCACTGTCCATGAAAGCCACCTTTCTGCCTGACCATACCTGGCTCGGCTCTCAACTGTGAGCACTATTATTCTGAACTGGAACTGGAAGCGCCTGGAAGAGCACCGACAATTCAGCCATGAAGTGGCAGACCACACAGACTCACAGAGTGAGGTCAACAAGTGCTGAAGCCCATAGTGTGTAAAAATCGCTGATCATCTGGTGTTAGATGGAGTATTGTAAAGAACGCTGTGACTGGACTATACAGCAATGGAAACATGATCTTTGGAGTGATGAATCAGGTTGAACTATCTATAAGTCTGATGAAAGACTCTGGGTTTGATGCCTGGAGGATACTCTCTACCTCAACGCATAGCTCCTGCTGCAAAGTTTGACAAAGGATCAATAATGGCGTTCAGCATTTTTGGTGGGTTTCAACTAGGCCCCATAATTTTTCTTCTTAATGCTACAGAATAGTCTTCAGTCAGTTGGCTGCTTCCAGCACGACTGTGGCCCTGTGCACAAAACAAGGCACATAAAGACATGGTTAGGTAATTTTGGTGAGGAGAAACTTGATTGGCCGGCAGCGTGACCTCGACCCCACTGAAAACCTTTGGGAGGAACACGAGCCAGACTGTCATCACAAATGCTCTGGCTTAAGGGCACAAATTCATAATCCCATATCTCGTGGGAAGACCTGCAGAAGTGTGGAGGCTCATATCTTAAAACTGGATTGCAAATCCATGATAATATCCATGGTTTTGTCCAACAAGCTCATCTAGGCCTGATGGTCAGGTGTCTTGTGGTGGAGAGGACTACTCTAAAACAAAACAATTGCAAAATATGTAAATATGCAAATGTTTTTATCTGATGTTCCTTCAGAAGCATGCAGTTCACTTTTAAGAGCTTGTCACAATTCTTTCAATGAAAATTTGTCAAAATTAAAACAAAACTGAAAATTGAATCTAGAGGTAACGAGTGCCCCTGATGTGAAAGCCTGGTTCTGTGCTCAAAAGAAAGGCTATTTATCGTGTGTCTGTGTGTCCATGACTGCTCTGGTGTGGGACCCCAGCCGGCAAGCTGGTGCAAGGTTGCAGCTCTTTGTACTAAGTGGTCATTCATCACTGGGAGAGCTCCAGATAACTCCAGCCTTCAGCAGCGGGTCAGCAGATGACTGTCTCCTGACCTGGCTGCCAAAACATTTAACCATCATCCCCCACAGCACTGGACCAGGTTGTGTGTGTGACTGTGGAGGGGTGGTGATCCCAGTCGTGGTATAACCCAGGCAAAGGTGACCTCTGATCCACCTTTTAGCCCCTGAAGCAAAGCAATCTCTCCTGTTAGCAGCCCCCTTCACCAACCAGCCGACCTGTAAGCCAAAGAGCCTTCCCTAACAGCTTTGAATCACTCCTCCTCTGTCTTTTGTGTGGGTGCAGATGCACACATGAACTGCCATATTTACCACCTCAGTGCATCTCCACTCTACCTCTACCACATCTGCCACGTTGGCCGAGCCTCACCCCAAAGGATTCCTGTGGAAACCTTGCTGGATTTTCAACTTTCAACTCTTGACTTAGAACCACCTACAACTTCCGCAGACCCCTACCCTTCCTACCCCCGAAGTCCCCCGTCTCAATCTGAAGAGGAGGGGTGTGGGGGAGAATAGAGGGAAAGAGATTGATGAATAACCCTTTTGATACACTGCTGCAGGCAAAGGAAGAGAAAATTGATTGAACCTTGATGGGAATTATATCAAGGGGCGCGTTCATTTGCAGCGATGAACCTGCTGCATGCATCAGGGAGTAAGGAATCCTGTACATATGTATGATCTGTGCTTGACTGTGATTCAGAATTAAAGAAAAGCACAAGGGAACTGCGGATTTCCATGATTTTTTTTTTCTTTCAACCTTCTTCTGACATGCCCTCTGATAATACCGACATTGTTTCCAATGAAGACAACGCCAGCCGTGCCTCCGAGGTCAGCCATTTGAATAAGTGGAATGGATAAGACCTATAGCCTATGGTTCAGCCACTGGTGCTAGCACCTGTTCAAAATACAGAACATCAATGGTGTTGGGGTGGTAGAAGATTTAATCGGTTTCTGCATTAAAGCATTTCCTCAGGTTGACAAAGTAGTGTACAACATCAAAATACGTCATAAATAATCATAAATATTTAAGAATGCTGAACGCTAACCGTTGTGCTATTCCAACAAAAGTGGACTAACTGAATGTCTTCTGTGATAATTAAATGTCTTCTCTGATTAGCTGACAGATGCTGGTCAACCTGCTAACTGGTCAATATGCTAACAAACTGCATTCGCCAATCATAACCATTTAGAGGTAGCATGCAAAAGTGTGCAGCAGCAATGATCTCAAACACCTTGCACAGTGGAGTAATGTGAGATTTCCCCCATTTACATACTCATACTTATCACAGTACCTGAAATAATGAGTCGAATAGCATAAACACAATAAATAATATGTAGATTCTTCTTTTCCCATTTGCATAAATGGTATTGTATGGCCCCCACCCATGACACATTGAGCTTTGTATGGACCATAGCTGTTCTGGTTTTGTAGTTTTTAACCTCTTTGAACAAACAGAGTGTGCCCATTGTCCATTTATCATCCATTAAGGTACTAAAAGAACAATGCAGAGTAAACTGCATAAACAAAAAAACTGTTCTTAAACTTTGGTCTGCCATTATATTCTCTGTCTTAAATGCTATGATTTAGCCTCAGGGTTTTATTAATGTAAATGCAAAAACCCATGGCGAATCATCCAGCTCTAGAACCTGATATATCATTGTCTGGGATGGCTTATAATAAGGAGGCTAAAATTTAAAAAATCTAAATACATACATATGTGTAGAGCCTCAAGTAATAGAGTAAATACAGGGGTTATCATGTACCACCTTTGATTCCTAAATTTAGATCTACCTCTGGAAAGATTGCTGGGCGGAGGGAAAGCAAAGGAGAATTTAAAAAATGAGCTTCCCTGAAAAACAAACAAGATGAAAGGTCAATTTGATCTATTTTTGAAGTTTCTACAGTAAGAGTATATTTAGACCACACACCCCGCAGAACACGACAACAACACGATCAGGAGTGCGCACTGATGTCATGTTTCTTTCTATGATATGACTGCACGCAGTTATGTCACACTCAGAGCAGAACTCGATCGAGGACTACTTATTAACACTAAGAATTCACTATGATTTCACAGCCCTCAAACAAACAAAGAGTAATTAATTTTACACCGGTTTCACAGCATGTGTTTGATGTGAAAACTGGCAGGTTGACAGAATCAAGACCATTCCATCAGACTGCCAGTGCGGTCAGATATGTGTGTTTGTGTATGTGTGTGTGCGTGTGTGTGCATGACAGACAGGGTTGGGTATACAGGATGCCATCTGGCAGTGGCGCCTCACACCCAGCGCTACCCGTCCCTGTGTGTCGGATCAGAACCGCCGGATCACGGATCCAGATCACTGCACACACCAAACATCACCAAAAATAAACACTCGTACACATCACATACAGCACTAATACACAGATGCTTTGAGAGAACACGCTAATTGCAGTCTGCGGTTGTCAATCAAACTTTTTTTTTCATCCCCCGTTCGTCTCATCATTATCTTTTTTTTTTCCTACGTGGCGTCTATTCTCCCTCAACCTGCCCCACGGAGACCCCCCTGGGGACATCTGAGATCAGTCTGAAGATGTTCAGGGATATTCATTAAGACTGCAGAAGACGCTGAAGCTGCACGACAACCAGATGAGAACTTCAATTGATGTGGCGTTACCAGCCATGAATGTAGCCCTAAAACAAAGAGGAGTGGTCAAAGTGATTATTTAAGGGACAGTGATTGGTGTCTGCGTATGAGGAGCAGTCAAGATCAATTTCAAGAGGCTTCCAAATACACACTGAAGCTTCATATGTTGATGCTTTTTAAAGATAATGGTACATTCTGCAAGAAAAAGGGGTTTTGTGAAAACCATTGCATCAACTTTTAACTAAGAAAGAATACAAAGGAACAGAAATATTGTCTTGTTTTGCCTGAATGGCGAAATGCATTGCTTCAATTATTACTAAATGAGAGAGTTATTGAGCTTGAGGGGAAGGAAAACAGACATCAAAGGACAGCTCATCATATCATGTCTTAATGTAAAGCTCAAAAGGCATTTGTTTGTTGCATTGCTCGTTGGTGGAATCACTACTCCTGTCCATGCTGGTAATAAAAGTGGGACTACACTGTAATCAATGGGCATTCAAATCCACTGGACTCTTTCATGAAGAATGTTCTCTCTAAAGTTCAACCAAAGCTGTGTATCTCCACCCTGGCAGTGTTGACACTGTTGCCTCCTGGGAAAAGTTCTACCTTCAGCTGTCTGGAAGAAACAGCACAAAGGTGGTAGCACAAAGAGAAAGTTCTGACTAGAAAGAGTACAAAACCACACTAATAATAGATTGAAAGAATATAATAATGTATATTTATATGGAATACTGATCCTACATCTCCTATTAAACCTGCAATTTTAGTGTTTCTAGCAAAGGCAAGCCCAGTCTTCAGTCCTCTTTATCTATGCTTTAGTTTTACCTAAATATCTGGCCATTAAGATGCTTACTGCTCCACTGTTTTCACCAGTACTTTGTGATCTGTCGGTCTGCTTTTTGGTGCAGGGCAGATGGTCTACAGTTGGTCTATTGGAGCTTTTTAAAACTGGATCCAGCTGCCCGATGCGGCTGGATAACAGAGTGATGAAAGAGTGAACCGAAAGAGTAAAGTTAGCATAAAACCAGACCAACAAGCTGAGAGGCGCTAACACCTCGCAGAGGTGAGGGGGCACTGCTGAGTTAGGGGGTAATTCCATGAGTTCATCACTACAAACGCCACCTCTCACATTAGTGCACATATACAGTCACATGATCCACTGTTCATATAAATATATTGATTAGTAGCTGTGAAGTAGGGGGATCTCCAGTATGATTACAGCGACTACTAATTCGTTCAGGCGTGCATATCACATGTCAAGCAGAAATTTAGTGTACATATTACTAAAATGTTTTCATAAATAGGTTGTGGCGATGAATATGGATTATGTTCAGAGACGATGTTTCTTTGGATGAACTATCCTGCGCCGGAGTCACAGGTAGATTGTGATTTAGATTCATGTAAAGTAAAACAAAAATCACATCAAATAAAAAGTCTCAAGTTACTGCTGATTCTGTCTGGTAAACCATGATGATCCTTGACCTAACCTGTGCTGCCAGGTCCTGAACTTCAGTGAAATAATGCTATGGTCACTGTGATTGGATGGCATATTGTAAGATTGGCCATTTTGATAGAAAACTAATCAAACAAAATCAAAATCGATGTACGTTCATAACATGCTGGCGCAATGCTGATATAGCTACAAAGTAGACTGCAGCGACCAGCACATAAACAGTGTTTGTGTAATTACACAGCATTGTCTAATCATGCTGTTACAAAACACAAAATTCAGTCTGTATTACATTTCTGTTGATATGCGTTTGCTGTCACGAATTAGTCTTATAAATCCAATTCCATGCAGAAGCTGACATATTTAAATATGAGAGTTTTTGCAAAATGACTTCTGTAATCAATTATTGAACATCATGGGCTGAATACTGTATAGAATTACCGGTTATACAAAATAAAGTGAATGAATGGAATCAAAAAAGCATTTTGAGTACTTTTTTATTTTATAACTCGTTGCCCTCTGGCCTATGATGCAAAAGTAGAAAGTATTTTTTCCTGGCACGAGGTGAGTGGAAAACCTCATTCAGCCTTTCTTTCTCTTGAATGAATGAATCTTCAGCTAGAAGCAAACACAGTATAATTGATAGAAGACTCAGAGGCCACCAGGGGACATGTATAAATCAGTAGATTTCAATGTAGAATACAGCTTAAATTCCCAACCAGTATATGGTGTAGAATAGTGAGACCTATTGATTGACATTATTACAGGTAAAACAAGCTAAAGCCATAGGAGTGAAAAGAAAAAGTCGAGCTAAATGGAACTTGGAGACTAACTTTAAGTGTTCTTTTCCATTTAATTCCCTTTGCTGGCTGTAGTGTCTGGTGTGAAGCTCTGTCAAAACAAATTAACAAACCTTAATGCAGAAGGTGCTCCAGTCAAAACAACACTCTCTGGTGAACATCTCCCAACTGTCCCTCCACTGCCCTCCCTCCTCTCCCTGCATTTTCCTTTACACTCCACAAACACACATGCAAACACACACATGCAGCTGCTTTTCACAGGAAGTTGGTCTTGTTTGCTGGAACAGGTGTTAGGCAGCCGAAGACATCTAACCGAACCCGCGCGGCATCTTTGATTGCAGGGATATTTTCAACTTGTTTATCTTCAAGCCCGGGTCCCTGCTGAAGATGTTCAGGGTTTCTCTGGGTTTGTTTTTTTTTTTTTGGTTGTTTTTTTTTCATTTTCCAGGCTGTATTGCGGCAAATAAACAGAAAATCAATTAACTCCATTAAGCGAATTGTCAAAATACGTTTCAAGAAAGCGCTTCAAGTGTAAACTCGTGGTTGACCAGCATCTGCAATGAGAACAGCTGTGTCACATCTTGGTTTTGCAAAATGAAAAAAAAACAACTTTTGTTTTTTTTATGTGGTCAGAAACCACTGTTTCACTGCCTGAGTAATTATATAACAGTACACTGGATGATGCAGCGACACCGACCTAAACTACATCCTATTCAGTCGTCACCCTGAACAAATAAAGGCCATCTAATTACCTTTAAACCTGTGGCTGCAGCATCACAAACAGATCATCTTCACATCGCAGCACCCTGCCGCGCACGCCAAATGCAATGTTACTCTGCCGAGGGTACAAGTGATTTCAGCAGAAGAAAGTAAAGAGAGAAGGTGGGTGAATTCTGGCATACCCAGGGCCTTGATGTAGAAATGTGCTGACCTCTGTAAGGTCACAGGCGCTCTGCATTTCAAACCAATGTCTGACTGAATCAAGTCCAGTATATGATTTTCCTCTTGTTTGAGGAACATTTCTCCTCTGTTAGGACTTTTAATCATCACGGCTTGATTTTTTTTTTTTTTTTTTTTTTTTTCCTGGGACAAAATTTTGTGCACGCAAATTTTTTGCATTAGAATTCCGATTCGGACCTCGCGTGCACTGGCTTTTACTGGGTCTTATCTTTCATTACTCTACTTTCCTTCTTCCTGCTCCCCACCTTTTCCTGTTTCCACCCTCCACGCTTGCTTATCATCCCCCAAAACAATGGATGCTATTACCGATCACCTCCTATCTGGCTTGAAATCCCTTTAAACATCTCCAATATGCATAAAAAACACTGTGATGAACATAAGAAGGGTACCTAAAAGCATCTTTACCGCTGGAACCCTTTCAACAGCACTGTGTAGAACCTTTGCCATAATGTAAGCCTTAAGACCATACTCTGATACTGCATAAATCTCCTCTGATGAGAGCACATACCTCAGAGTATTCAAAGAACACCCTTTCCGCAGCCGTCTCCCGCTCAAGGCTTCCCCTCTCTAACGCTCTGTAAACATTACACACATCAAGACATCAAGAAATTATCGTCAAGCACGGCGGCGGCGGTGGGATGCAGAATCAATTTGGGCTTCTTCAAAAGCCCCACTTGAAGCCGGTGGCGGGGCGAGACGGAGCGGAGATGCTAATCGGCAAAAGGTCCGGGTGTAATGCCTTCCCTCCCATTCAGCGCGCCTGCCTCTGAAGCCGCCGTCTTAATTATCACCATAGGACATACATTACCAGACCAAACGCAAATGTCATCAAAACGACAATGGGCTTGCAGTCGCCGTTATTGCTGGGCGTTAATTGATCTTATCATAATCACATTATCTAGTTCAAATAAGGTGCTTTAATAAGCAGCCCTGGCCATTTAGACCCTCATAAATATCCACTGAGGAGACTCATCGCAGTCTAAAAAGAGGAGGGGGTGTTTGCGCGGCGCTCGCTGCACGTAAAAACAGATTAAAAAAAAGTTTCAGCCAGACTGGAATATTTTGTCAGCGAGCAGGGGAATAGTGTTCCTTGTGTAATATTGTACATATTCATAATTTCGGTTGTGGCTGAGGCTCATGTTTTCATTTCAGCTGGAGAACTACACGGTTTCCACAGTGTGTGAAAGTTCTGTGATCTCTGGGGTTGAAGTTAAGCCTGCTGCAAATTCCTGTCAGAAGCGCCAACTTTTGTGCCCGCTCAGTGCCGCAGTTGCGATGAGGCGCTGTGAAAACACATGTTGCAGATGTCTGGAAAGCCTCACGGTGCAAGGGAAAGTGCTGGAACACTGATTGGAGAGGACACATATTTGAAACTATAGTAATGCATTCTTCCCCCTAGGAGGATGGTCTAATGTGTTAGACTTAAAAAACCTACATTCAAGTGAGTTTTGTCCACCCGTGAACCCTAAAAGTCTTATTTTCTAAAAGGGATAGTGAGAATATTTGAACCTGAATATTGGACACAGAGGCACAAAAAAATACAAAATACACTTCTATAGATTATTAAAAACATTCCATCTGGATCACAAAAAGACAAAAATAGACAATATGTGATAAAATGCATTGCATTCATTTCGAAGGGGAGAAAAATGCATTTTTGTTGTGAATCTAACAAAGTGAATTGGAAAAAGTCCCTCAGTTGTCATTTGATTTTCGGTAAAACGTATCAAACTGCAGACTAGATTACGGGCAAAGCAGAAACAGCTCATGCATATTGTGCATAATGTGTATCCTCAGTCCGCTTTAGTGAGACAGGAACCATTGTTAGCCGCTAAAAGTCAACAGAAATGTTAAATATGTGCGGATGCAATATAAGCTGCCGCGCTGCTGCTGCTGTGGTGCCGGACCGACCCTTCCTGTAAAGTGACAGCGTGCACGTATCCTTTGCTGCTGTGACTTTACCGCTAAGTGTTTTCATTGTCTGAACTACAAACACTCTCTCCATGTCTCTCTCTCTGTGTCTGTCCTCGCTGTAGCCTCTCTGCATGTATCCTCTTTCTTTCCAGAATTCCAGACACGGTTTCCTTCGCCGGCAGCTCTCATTTGGGTATTTGTATACGTTTCCATTCCCTACTACCATCCTTTCTTTGCACCTGTAAAGAAAAAAAAAACAACACATATTGCATGGCGCATGAAAATAGGAGAGTCTGGGGGACTCGTGAAATCGGGCTGAAGCTCACTTTCTCACCCTGTGTGTGGAAATAAGCGGTGAGTCAGCATTGTGTGTAGGAATGCTGCAAACATTCGTGTTTGCGGACATCTCAAATCAGGCTTTTGGATGCTGGTTGGCCTTTGCTGCAACCTTTAGTAAATCTAGACCAACACAACTGGACTGTTACTGCGACTGAAAAGGACCATGATTGGATGAGTACCGTACAACCTAACACTCTGCCCAGATTGAGGGCCTCATGATCAAGGTTTAGCAAAGTTTAAGTCTCCCCAACACTGAGAAAAAAATATTTTGCTCTTTCAGAGGAGCCATATTTGGTCAATGCAGGCCTCCTGCTTAAGATAAAATGAAATAAGACGAGCTTTCTTTAACCCACACTGGCAAATTCAGCGGCAGAAGCACAGCAGCAGGATCAGAATCTAAAGCTTTTAGAAACTACAACGCACTACACTGTCAACATCGACTAAATACAAATGATGTACAAAACAATAAAAAGGTATGAAATGCTATACACGGCGACATAAATATGGTGTACAGGCAAACAAGGAGACCTCACGACTGAAGTCATGAACAAAGTGAGGAGACGAGAGAGTGAAATAATTAAAATATCAATATAGAAATGACACTTGAGGAAATGAAATCCCGTTTTGCGTTTGCATACAGCTTAAAATACATTCATTGCACTGGTAGCAGTAAAGTGTGTGTGTGCGTGCGTGCATGCGTATTTGTGCGTCCTGCAACGTAAACACGCCTGTGCGAAAGGTCGCAGCTCGGCTTACTAATTGTTTGTTGTGCTTGAATATGATAATTCATAGCTGCGGCGGACACATTCGGGCGCACCTTGCCTGATTGGAAACTGCACTGAAAACACGTCAAAGACTCTGTTGTTTTCATTAAAACTGTCAAAAATTAATAGTTTTCTGACAGATATGTTTCTTGTCATGCGGCAACATAGAAACGCTGCCATTAGTGCATGTGATGTATTTATTTCAGACCTTCCGTGCAGCTTAATTAGATTAAAATCGCTAAACAGTGGCACCGTGCCCTCATTTAGCTTCGTATATTTAAAGTTTAGGTTTAAGTTAAGTGCAGGAGCCCTCAGCGAACACGCTCGCGTGCGCACACTATATTAGTTTGCCTCCCGCCCCTCGGTATCGCCGGATTTCCAATGAATTCTTCAGAGACGGCATTAAGAACGCAGACAGAAGTTAATAAAAGTCTAATCAAAATAACTTCCAAAGCTTTGGCTTCTTTCACTTTCTAAATGAGATCAAAGCAAGAGTCGAAACCATTTAAGAATTACTAAGATCTGGAAGACACAAACAATAACAACAATAAGAAAGAGAAAACGTAATGAATGGCTGGGCAACAAACAAATAAAATAATAAGAGGAAAAAAAAAATCCAGCGCAGAGGAGGGAAGGGACAATCCACCAGAGACACTTCTCCTTTATTGTCTCTCTTCTTCTTTCATCTCGTGTATTTTTGTTTGTTTTGTTTATTTCTCCATTTGAGAGATTTGGTTTCTCATGTGTTGTACAAAGGGGCGGGATGGGAGGTGGGGGGGTAGCCTTCCAGGGGGTCGACTTATTATCGCGTGTGTGCGTGTGTGTGTCCTTGTTTGTGTAATTATATTCCACGAATTCCCACAGAGGAAACAGACTGAGCTATAATTGGCTTGACAATGTAAGTAATTGTTGATTATTCCTTTATTATTATTAGTATTATTATTGTCGTTCTAAAGTCAGATCCGACACAGGTTTCCCTCTAAGTCAGACTTGACTTTAAGTTGTGCATCGCATGCATGCTTGCAGCCTGCAGTGTTATTGACTGTGTGGCAAAACTCTAACTGGTATGTACTTGCTCTTTCTGAAAGGTTCCTTCCAGCCGACAAATCTGTTTTTTCTTTTTGGCACTCAAGTCTTTTCTTGTACTTTTGAACCTGCACTATTATGGCTTCTAGTTGCAGATCAAAGGTAGCATTACATCTCTTTTCATATGTAGGAGCTGTTATTCAGTCACCGCCTCAGCACCTTTCCTCGCCGCAGCGAGGCGTCCACCGCGCCGCAGCCTTTTCAGAGAGGTTTGGCCGTACGAGAGAGGGAGGCAGGGTCGACACGAGAACAGAAATAGAGGAAGGAGGAGAGAAAAGTCGGCGAAGAAATCAATGTCAAGCTCGGTCTTCCTTTTCACCTTGCACTTGGAGAGAGAAGGGGGGGAGCTGAGGCTGATGGTGGATAGGAGGAAGGATGAGGAGCGGTGGCACTGGAGGACTCCTTAGGTCAATAAAGAATCAATAGGAGTGGGTGAAACTACACGCTGAGGATAAAAGACTGTGGAGTAGGCCTTGGCTGCAGCGTAGTGTAGAGGAGGCTCTGGCACTGGCAGAAAAGGAAGCATGTCCAAGGGGTTACTGTGCAACACTTAATGGGCAAAGCTTGCGGCGCTTAATTGCACTAAGCTGCTTTCTAACCCGGCAACAGAGAGAGATGCGAGGCGCCAAGCTGTTTGTCCACGCGGTAATCAGAAATGCTAAATAAACGCAAAGGAACACACGCGAGAGTTTGGATTCCGCTCAGAGGCGCTCGCAGCGTGACCTCGGAGCAAACCGCGCCCTGATCCGTCAGAGGACGTCGCTTTGCATCAGCGCAGGCCGCAAAAGGGTCGTTCCAACGCCCGGCCTCTGCATCAAAAACCCGCGATGCTAATTGTTTGTTAATGCTAGGAGGATTCAGTCACGGGGCTAACCGGCATCAGCTCACCTCTTCTGGCTGAGGCGAAGAATATGCGGCGGGAACGCGTCAGTCACTCTTCATTAAAAACGCCGTCGCGCGCGCCGTGACATCCCCGACACGCGGAAAAAAATAACGAGGCGATGAAAGAGTGATGGAAAAACGGCCTCTGAAGCGCCGCGTTCCATGCGCGCGAGCCTCTCGGTTTCCCAGCGAGGAATAAAGCCACCAATTAAGCAAATAAATATATCAATTAAGTGGCATAATTGAGATTGTGTAGATATATGAAAATGAATTTCCCAAAGGTGTCTTGGGTAATGAGTTCCGCGGAGGTATTAAAGGTAGGCTTGTGTCACAGCCGCCACGAAAAAGCTACTGTAACACACACACGCACACACACACACACACACACACAGAGTGATATTCTTCATCCTCCCTCCCTGCTTGTTTATTCCGGGCCTGTCTGTAATTCTCCCGCCTTAATCTTTGCAGGTATGCAAAGAGCCACATTTGATCAGCGCCGTCAAACAAAGAAACTTCTTTACCTCGGCCGCATGAAAGAATGCAGCAGCGAGCGCGTTTGGAAAGCTTCCCATAAATATTCATATCGCAGTCAGAGAGAAGCCGTCAACGTTCAAAGGTTGGAGCGCATGTCTCGTAATTAGCAGAATAGGTAATACTGTTAAAACGAGACGACTGATAGGGGAAAATAACACATCCGGTCTGACCCAGCCGCGGCGCGCAACGCGTCGAGCCTCGATCCCCGCAGAACACCTGCGTTTGCGACCCTCCCCATCTCGGGGTCAGAGGTCAGCGGAGCTGGAGTGGGCGTCTGAGCAGCATCTTCGCGCAGGAAAGCCTCCAGCAATATGGCCGCCAGAGCCTGCGAGGGCACCGTTACATATCAATTATAAATGCACGCCTGGTCTTAGTTAATGATGTCCTCACATAGATTTCTCTTCAGAGCAATTAATGCAGCTTTTTGCGCTGGGGGATGCCCCCATATGTACAATGTCAGAACTCCCACTCCCACACATGTATGCAGGGAGAGCACAGGAACACATACTCATAGAACATACAAATAAAGCTACATGCCCACACTTGTATCAGGATTATGTGTCTTGAAACAAGTTCTTGTTCTACTATAGCAGGGGGTCGGGACCTGAAATGGCTAAGGAGCCTGTTTCCGAGTCCCAGCGTGCCAGGAATACTAGTTTGCGCAGCAAGTACTAGTAGTCATTAGACCAGGTCCTGGAGTAAGACTGGATTTTCTAAATTTGGTTCCCGGGCTGAAGAAGTTTAACAACCCCTGCACCATTATGCTGGAGGAGAATGGATAATGAGGACAAGGTTGAGAGACAGAGAGCAGGAAAAAAAAAACAAAAAACAAAGTACACAAAAGACGGGGCTATGTGAGCGCCGAAATCTGGTGAATTGCATCCACACCCCCCACCCACCCAACACAACAAGCACAAAAGATGCACAGTTCTCCATCTCTCTGAGGACGGACTCAGTGTTCTGCATATTGAATGAAACAAGACCAGTTGGAGATCTATTTTCAGTGCAAAACACACTTTTTTTTTTCCCCCTCAGCATCGCTGAGTGGTTGGCAGTAGCGTAGCCTGTACCACAAGGTCAAGGTAACAGTAGGTTAGGAAAGAAAGCTGTAAAATTAAAGTAAGCTCCCACCTTCACCTGTGTGTGGATGCTTAAAGAGCTACGCTGTATAAAATCTGGAACTGCAAGGTGAACTCAGGAGTAACAGTGTAATATCACAGCTTGGGAATCAGTGCTAAGCTAGGCTAGCTAACATACACTTTCTGATTGTAATGCAGCCTCAACAGCACAACGAGCTCTCCCAAATGCTAATCGCTGTAAATTAACAGACAAGCTAATCAACGATAACCAACGCTACGTGTGCCTGTTGCAACCCGGGAAAGATGACAGCTCATCTCTCGCCGAAGCTCGAGGATGAGCCACTGATTCTACAAATGTGCACAAATAAAAAGGTTTTATCCTCTTTCAGAGACATGGAAAGAGACGCACAATGACTCCAGCGGTATTATTGTACTTCATAATCCCAAATGCAGAAAAAGTGCGAGCAACGCAAACGTCAGATCAGCTTTCATTCTGGTCGCAGCGCATTTTAAAAATGCATCGCTAAGTCTGCTTCCCTGCCATCACATCACCTTACAGGTTGTAAACAAGAAAACAGATTAGTCAGATTAACTAAACCACTTTATTTGGAAGTTAAAGCAAAAGTGTTTGCACCGGTGAGGATTACAATGGGAAATGCTTGTAAAAGTGTGATATTATTATGTTGTGATATTATTTTTATTATATATTCTATTCAATCCCATTTTAGATGATTGTTGTGAGTTAAATAGGCATACTGGGGAAGTGAATGAACAATGAATGCAAATACGACAGTGTATTTCGATTATGTGCTATTAATGTGCACATCCTCAGAAGAAGATATCCCTACGTTTATAATGTAGAGCGTAGAGATTCAGATCTGAACGCTTGTTCGGAGAATGAGAAAGACTGACATTTTCTGCTCTATCAGCAGTTCCCGCTGAAGTGTCCTTGAGCATGGCGCCGGACCCTGGCGGCGCCATCGCTGGCCAAAAGTAGACACCTCCAGTTGAACGGTAGTGGGAAGCTCCCATCAGTTGACTTGCCTCAGATAAATAAATGTTCAGAGCTAACGGCATTAGTGACAGCCAAGTACTCAATTTACGAGAAGACATCGTCTGATGTGGATTTTAATGGTGTGGGAGTGAGAGATGGACAAGCTGCCCCCGAAATCATGAAAAGATCAATTTGATCATATTACCCGCTGCGGAGTCTGTTCCCAGTAAGTGTGGACGATTGGCCGTGAAGTGTCCTCTGGTTATGAAGTGGTCTCTGGGCAGCTCAGACTTTGGCAGAGAGGCCCGGCACCGCACAGCTCGGCACAGCTTGCCATAGTTGACCGGCAGCCCAGGCAGATGGCCAGCAACCAAACAGCCCTATTAGCATTTGGTCTGGATTAAATCAAATGCCCGGCGGGGAGCTATCTCTGGAATGGCCCTGGAATGGGTGATGGTGGGAGAGGAGCAGTTGGAGCTGGTGTTGGGAGTAAGACTGGACGTGGAGCATGTAGAGTGGCTGGTGCTGGTTTGGAATCGGTTCAGTGATTTGAAGTGTGACAGTCACTGACGTTGGCTGGAGTCCTAACAGACTTATAGTAACAGCCTTGGCTGGCTAACTATATGATGCATTTTAACATTTATGGTATTTGTCATATTTGCACATCACATCAGGTGATCAGTCTCTTTTTGGATGATCAAGAGTTTTCCAACTTACAAATACAGGAAATTGAGAGTCAAACAGATGTTTTCCAAAGTCTCTAACCAGCTTGAATAGAAAATAATGCACATTTTCATTTTCAGGCTACTGGAAAATGAACAACAATGTGATGCGAGAGGTTTGCATTTAAGATTTATGATGGATTAAATACATATATAACTGAGTTTAGGTGTGGTCCCAGTACCCCCGTTAGCACCCCTCCTACAACACTCCCCACGGGACAGGGTCATCTCCGAGTCGATGAAACACAAAGACTGGACAGGCCTGCACTCCTGCAAGGACGAAGAGCTGATCCACTGGTCCACAATCAGAACTGATCCACATTTAGAGTAATAATAAAATGAATAATGTTGTGTTTACACTCCTCTTTTGGAGACTTGAGACTCTGAGAACATTCAAATATATTTTCTTTTACCATTAACACTGAACCGCGGGCAAAGTTTGACCCGTGCACCGCCATAAAGCAGCGACGGTGATTTAAAACGTGCGCTTCTATTCTGCAAAGCACGCTGCAGATTGTTCCTCTGACGTGAGGGGAAAGCAGGAGGAAGAGAGGGAGGGAGGTGGGAGCCAGAGGAGACAAAGTGGGAAAGAGCTACACCAGGAGAAAGTCAGTGACCTGTCATGTTTTAGCTATCCCTTTACCACACACACACACACACACACACACGCACGCACAAACACACACGCACGCAGGGGCGTCGTGCACGTTAATCTGAACTGATTGCATGTCCACTTACATAAATTATGGACTGCGGTGGATGCATTATTTACTCAGTAGAATTAAAAAGGCATGCCAGGTTGCTGGATGCCATCACAACATCACGACACACACACGTGCACGCGCGCGCACACACACACGCACGCAGACTTGCAGAGAGGGAGATTTAGCAGGGATGTAGTTTGAACAGAAAAAGGCACTAAAATAAGCACAAATCTGTCAGACACAACCCCTGGCTCCTCGCCTTTCTCTGTCTTCTGCTTTCATCCCTTTGTCGCCCCTCTCCTGCTCTCTTCCTCCTCTCTTCTGCTGTTCTTCCTTCCCTCCGTCTTTCCTGCCTCACTTCCTACCCTCAGCCATCTTTCCTCCCATCCTTCCTACACTTCCTCCACCCTCATTTGCTTCTTTTTTTCACCATTCCTCCCCTGTTCCTGACATTTTTCATCCATCCTTTCTTAATCTCCTCTATCCAAGCTTATTTAGACTCTTCCCTGCATTTTGCTTCCTCTTATTTATACTTTGTTTAATTTTTAATTGCATCTTCCCTTTGTTCATTTCTTCTCCACACACCGCATCCATTCCCTCAACTAATCTTTGCTTTTTTCCTTCCTCCCACCACTTCTTTCAATGTCCCCTTCTTTCTTCCCCGTCATCTCTTCCTTATTGTTCTCTCTCATCCCTACGTCCTCATACCTCCTTTCCCCTACCCAATTCTCATTTTTACTTCCCTGCTTTGATGTATCCTTCAGTTCTTCCCGTTCCCCTTGTTCCTTCCCTCCCTCCCTCATTTAGATACAAATAACTTTTCTGTCCTTGCATCCTTCTGTCATTTCGTCTTCCCTCGATTCATTATTCCCTCCTCCTCTCCATCCTTGCATACAGACTCTTTTCTGTTTCATCCTAAAACATGTCCCTTCCTTCCTTCCACTTATCTCTCCTTTCACTTCCTTCTTCCAGCACTCCTGCCTAATGCGGCTTCCTCTTCTTATTCCGTTTTTCTTCCTGTCATTTCTACCGCTCACCCCTTTCTGCCCATCATTTATATCCTCCCTGCACTGATCACTGGATTCCCCTCTTTCTCAGGCAGCTTGTATTGCACCTCCCCTTGCTCTCTCTCTCTCTCTCTCCCTCCTATCCTCTTTTTCTTTCCCCCTCTGCATTTTACATCAGATGAGATGGAACCTGAAGGGAGGCCAGAAAACAGTGGGAATAGACTGCAGCAGTATTTTGACATGGTACACTTGTAGAATAAGCAGAGGGACGGTCAAATGGTGGTAAAGGATGGTAAAGGAAAGAGACAGATACCTGGGAGAGAAGTGGATACGGGAAGAATATACATATTATGCAGGGAACACTTGCAGGGCACTGAAAAACATGAAGCACGTCTGGTTTATTATCACAAAATAGAAATATGTTTCGCCGCTACACTGAGCAAACAGTTAAATTATTTATCTGGGGGGCTTTTAGGACCATTTTCATGAGACAAAAGGGCATCAGAAGCATATTGACAGGACATATTTCCAATTGTTTTGGTTTTTCTTATTGCTATTTAGTATATGCAGTCCACTACAGTTCCCATCATGCTTTGGGTGGTGCAAACAGGTAGTAAAATGTTGCTATGCAAGCATAATGCCAGGTTACAGCTATATGAAACATTAGCGTATCTCTTATTTTCACTTAAGTCAAATCATAGCATCAGCTGTTGGCTGCTGCACTCTGACTTTAGGGGGTAACTTAAACATCATTTGCCCCACGGTGGAGCGAGGGTGGCAGCACCAGGTGGTGATGGTTGAACTGAGGATGGACTCACTGATGGTTGAGAACTTCTCTTAGTGATGCAGGTGGCGTTAAGGTGGTGGGCAGGGCTTGGGTCCTCCACTCTTTTCTGTCTACACACTTGCCCCTGTTGTAGGACTTTCCCACCACAGCTATGGAAAGACATTTAAATATTGTCCTTTCTCCAGTCTTATCATCTCACACCAACACTCTCCAACACTTCACCACTTCACTGAACCCTGCACTGGCTACAGGGGTCTGTTAGACTATGATTAAAAGACACTAGTTCTTGACTACACTGCCGCGAATGGCTCTGACCCATCCTACATCCAGGACTTCAGGTCAAACCAAACACCACAGCCCATCCCAGTCTCACACAATAAAACCACTAATGTACGTTAAACCGGCTCCACGATGTTGGAACCGGCTCCACGTTGACAACAGGCTCCAGACGACTCCCCAGTCGCAGGCCTGCACCCACAGACCTAATGCATGTTTACTGTAGGACGCTTTGGATAAACACACCAGCTAAACACACGTGATGTGATGTCATATGGAGTGTGAGCGTGTTAGGGTGATGAGAGATATCGCCTGACGAGTGAGCGACAGTGTTGCGTATAATTACGAGTCCGAGAGGAGTGGATACACATTTTCTAGAGGCGTATTGTGTCAATCACTTTCAAAGTAGCAGATTGTGTTTTCTATGCGTCTGGCATTCTGTTTTTTCTTAACATAATTATGTTAATAGAATGATAAGAGCATGATTTTTAATAATGACTGCATAAAAGAGCCAGGTACAAAGTGTCTCTGATTGCATATTAGCACCACTGCTCATAGAGCTTTGGACTATTGGAATAAAGTGACTAAACAAGTTGCGGTGAAGCGGCCGACTCCTGTTTTAATGCCTATATTATCACCAGCGTGCCTTTTATTTTTGACAGAGTGAATCGAGCACATTAGGGCCCAATTCACAGCAGTCAGGTCCTTTCCTCTTTTCCCTCCCTTCAAGTCGGCAGCGGAGCTCAAATCAGTATGCAAAGTGTCACAGTGGGGCGGCTCCTTACAGCGAAAACATTCCGAGCTTTGCTGGAACTTTTGGACACCAAGCGCCGCCTCCAGAGCCAAGAGGAAAGGCCTCTGAAACAGACAGAGAGAGAATAAAAAAAAAGAGAAGAAGAAACAGAGAATTTCACCCAGAAAGGAGAAAGTCTGCTTCTCCCCACGCACTTCCATCCGGCAGCCTCAATCTTGGCTACAGCACGGTCGACTTAACACCTAAATATAGAGCATGCCGGCTATTCATGTAGTGTTATTGCAACGCTAATGCCCACAATCGCGGATTTTGGAGGGCTAGCCGGCCTTATAGCGCGGCCGCCGGCTCCTGAATATGCATGGTGCCGAGCAGGGAGAAGAGAGCGCCAGGCGAGACACAGAGGATTTGATGTTCAATAAAAGAGAAAGCCTTTGACATGGAATATGAGCGGGGCCCAGCCTCAATATAAAAGAACCAGGAGGGGAATTAGATGGATGGAGAATTCCTTCAGAAATACAGACAGAGAGACAGAAAAAAGAGTTATGAGAAAAGGAAAGGGGATATTTGAGTGTTTCTGACTCTCTCGATGTGTGTGTGTGTGTGTGCAAGTGTGTGTTAAAGTACGCGAGCGAGTGACAGAAAAGCAAGCAGGGCTGTACACACACGCGCTTTGAGAGTGGAAACATTCCTCTCCGAGCCTTCTTTGACAGTGTATGGATAATACAAACCTATGATACATCATAAGCAAGTCATTGAAAAGTCACTGCGGCTTCTCTTCGCCAACTCTTTAAAAGCTCCGCGCCTCGACGCCCCACTCCCGCGCGCCTCCCGCCGACTTTCTCCGAGCTTTACGTGGCTTTTAAAGATTACCTTTAAAAATCACTGAGTCACTTAACGCGCTCTTTAAATTAGACAAGGCCTGTGGGTCAGCCTCATTACAGATGCCATTAGCAACCATGCACTAAGGCTGTACAAGGAAATAGTTGTTAAACGGCCGATAAGTGATAGCGGGTAATCCTCATGAAGATGAATCCTAACTAAAAGGCCCAAATGAGACGTTTCTTCATTCTAGTGGCGCTGGATTGAGTAGGCAAAGTTTTTGTTTTTTTTTTTCCTTTTGCAGCAAATGATATGTTTTGCATCTTAATAAACGTTATCATTTTAATGGGAAACTTTAGATCGCTTCACTGCCGCAACTGGGTCTTTATCAGAATGCACTTCACCCCTAAAACAGGAGAACACTGCAGAAGAATGGAGACCTTGACCAGTCAGTAATACGCTTGATGCTTGCTGCTTGTGCCGCAGCTGCTTGTCTATGCACATTTGTTAATTATATCACCAGCTCGTTGCAGAGGGTGAACAATGGTCACTGAGAGTTTCTCCTAATGCAAAGTGGTTGAAAGGTTAAGAGGCAGAATGCACTGGGATTAATGGGAATTGCATTAGAGTCCGATTCAGCAGGTAAACCAAAGTAATTTGATTGTAATACTAATCAGACTACATAATATTAGCTTAATTAAAGCCCAAAACAACAAAAACCACAAGGTGTAATGGGAAGAAACGAGGTCTGGGTGGGGATCTTTTGTTTTACACGTTGCAGCGTGAATTGTGGAAGACCTTAAACGTGGCGTCTGGGATGTGTTGCGATGTTCCAGCGTCCTTTCATTCCGCTTTCTCTCACCTAGTTTGGCGTAATCTGCCGCATCGCGGATCTCTCGGGTCACGAAATGCCACGCAGTGACGAAATTAGTGTGTGGTTACATTCTGGTAAATCAGGTGTGTCTACGGGTAAAATGGCACATGTGGGGAAAAAAAAAAAAAAAACGGGGCAGGTAGCATGTTTGAGTGAAGAGGGTCTAGATCCACGCTTGGAATGGGACCGCTGCTGAATTATGCACATATGGAACATAGAGTGTATTATATATTTGTCACACATTGACATTCATGCTCAGATTTACATGCATACTGTATAACGCACAGTCACGGATGCAGAAGGAGAGAGACGTCTCCTCATGCCTGTTGGGGATGCCATGCGTGTACTTTGGTCGGGGCAAGTTCCATATTAAGTGTGTTTTCCATTGCAATTAAGGCTTTGGCCTGATCTCTTCTGACACGGTAATTGTTATTTCAAACACAGATTAATAAATCATGGACATCTAGTTAAGAATTAAAATAGGTCTCCACCAGTGCTGCAGCCCGGGCTAACCTCCACAGCCCATTCCCTGCACATGCACACACACACACACACACACACACACACACAGTATCTCTGTGTGTTCTCATATGCACCTTTACATAGGCAAATACATACTTGCCGCACATAATCTGAGTGCGTATGCATGACAGTGCACACGTATATACATAAGGGATACAAATGTGCTATACAGACATACAAATGTACATTTTGATTCATGGAATGTAAATTTGTGCCCATGCTTGCGTCTAAGAAAAGATGCCTCTGACTCCGTCTCCAGCTGTATGCCTCCATTTACATTCCTGTCTGCAGATAAATTCAAATGACTTCTAAATGAGAAGTATGTTCACCTGATGCTAATTATGAAACATTTACATAATGACGTCTCCCTTGAATGACATATCAGGCAACATCTACAACACTGAATTCGGAACAGAATAGTGAGGAGAACTTCAGCTCTGTGGAAGTGAGTGAATACTGATGAATGTATAAGCAGAGGAATTACATCTTGACAACAAAGAAATCATAGGAGAACAGGTGAATATTGTTCAATCCATTCAGGAGGTTCAAACAAACACACTAAACTGTGGTTTGATTCAAAGCCTTTTACTAAAACTTGCACGGCGGCAGAACCAGAGTGGCATTAAGGCCACACAGGGAGAACCGCAAACAGCTGATGTGCGCATCAGTGCTATGTCACTGGAGATGTGTTGGTCTTTGAATTTGTTCCACATGGACACGGCGGCACCGTGGCTGAGAATGTTCACCGGCTGATGGGGCGGGAGCACAACACGCCAGCTGACCAGCGCAAAAGGCATTTGGGGTAATAAAATGTTGATTTGTTAGAGCATAAAACTGCATCTGCATAGGATTTACTCTTCAGCTGTAACACCCAGTTCACTACAAAAAAAGATCAAATATGTGAATGTGTTTTTACTTTACAGTGAAACGCTCAATCCTTCTCCCCGCCGCGTTAACATGCACACTGTGAACACACACCCGCACACATGCACACATGCATTAAGGCAATTCAAGGTAACATGTGAAAACGTGTTATTAGTCATATATGTGCACGCATTAAATATGTCCTCCAAACTTCCTGTCAAGGTCCATTCATGAGCCTCCTTTAAGCTCCCAGCCATGGTTGGAACCTCAGTAAGAAAGGTCCTCAACGGGGAAAGCAGACGCTTTGATACCCCGTTGATACGTTTCATCACTGCGCAACCACCAATCACATCACAGAATCACAAAGCTCCTTCTAAACAATCACGCAACGTCCCTTAAAGATGCTGGTTTTACACTGACAAATGTAAACCGACCCGTAAACCACAACAGACGCCGTTACAGTCAAGATTTTGTTTGTGTTTTACGTATTTTATTTAAACAGTTCTTTGTTTTGAATCTATATAATCTTAATCTTAATATTAAGGTAAGCTTGCTTTATATATGTGTATAATATATGATATACATGAGAATATTGTCTGATATGGAAACAAGCATTGTGATTAAACCTTTGGCCAAACGACTGAGCCCCATGCTCAGGTTAAATATATTCCTAATCTGGAATATGTTTCTTATATTCTGTGTCTAAAACCCACAGTTAATCTCTTTCTCTTTAACTTTCCCTTTAATATGCTTGCCATAAAGAAATTTGAATCTATGATCATTTTTGTCATGAACTTCCTGTATTTCTATTTCAATTAAGGGCCTTCTTATATAACTAAAATATTGGAGAAGAAAAAAAAAGTCCAAAATTATAAGGAAGTGATGATCAGGGGGAGAACTGATGGTCCACTGAGTGTGTTTCCTGCAGCTATATGAAGTAAGGTAAACATAGATGCACAATGTACACATTCATACGCGCGGTATCTCTGCTGCGTAGGGACATGCAGCACGCAAATTACACACACTAACCCTGCACGAATTATAAACACCCCATAGTCACAAGCAAATATACAGCATATACACACACGTCATCTGTGCAGACACACACATTTGCACGCGCGCGCGCACGCACACACACACGCATTCAGACGGCATGGCGGTGTTTACCATGGGCACTTAAGACACACAGTACATCAAAATAAATAGGAGCTGAAGGGAGAAGAAAGGAGAGAAACAAGCCGCAGAATCTGCATAATAAATGCAGGAGACATTCTCCATGCACACTCCCTGACCCTCCATCTCTGACTCCACCTCCACCTTTCTGTCCTTTATCCCACCTCTAATGCTGCACCCTCTGTTTTCCCATTCTACCCCTTTTTCTCCCTCCCCTCCTCTCCCTTCCTTCCCTTTTCTATTTCCATCCACTCTTCCATCTCTCCAAATACTTTCCTCTGTCCATCCTCTGCTCCTCCACCCTTCCTCCATCCCTTCCGTCCTCCAGTGAACTCCCGCTCCCTTCTTCACTGCCTCCATCACTCCATTCTTTGTACATGTGGAGACTGAAGGGAGAGTCCTGGCCCAATACAAAATTTATGCTGAATAATGTGTGTGGTGGCCACATCGTAGCCGTCTTCTCCGTGCCCTCCTCCTTCCCCCCAACCTTAAAAAACAGAGGCTCACAAACACACACACACACGTGTGCACACACACACACACACACACATACACGCAGTCTCCTGTGGTCCACACAGAGCACTTTAGCTATCACTGTGGATTAGCCTGAGACCTGTAATGAACCTTTAAGTACGCCAGGGCCCTTTTAAGCCACAAGCCACACGCACACATACACACACGGAAACATAAGCACACATGGGCAAGCTTAAAATACACACCACACACAAAGTTGTGTGTGTCATTGTGTGGGGAAGGTACCCACCTATCTATGCGAATGTAGAAGCAGCAAACACTAACTGCAGACACATTGCTGTACACACACTGATTCTGATTTACACACACACATTTTTATCAGTGTGTATGGTCAGCTTTGGGAAGTCACACGCCACATATATCATATATAACATATAGCTAACACACATAACCATGGACAAGAGTGTGAACAAACATACACCTGCGTAAGGCCTCACACTCACATACTGTAAGTACACTTCTGATGATCTAAATATAAAGTCTGATATATTTTTAAACGGCTCTCTCTATTTACTCCTGCTGCTCCCCGAGCGGCCGAGAGTGGGAGCTAGGAGGGGGGGTGGTATAGATGGAGGGATTGAGGGAAAAGGTGAAAGGCTCTCAAGTGCACTCTGTGCGCACTATAGTTCCTTTTAGATTGGATTCAGCGCAGAGAAGTATAGATGACACAAACGCACACAGAGGCTATGAAGAGGAAGGGGGGAAGGTAGATCAAAGAAGCCACAGCTGGACAAACCGAGATGCCGACTGTATCTCTTTGGTGGTGCGATATGAGGTACAGCTCAGTGAGTTCAGCAAGGCAGCAGCATCCCCGGCGCTGAGGGTTCAACTCTATACGTAGCTCTGTGATTAGTAAAGGGCGCCGCTAACAATCAAGAACACGCTTCTTGCAGCAGAAAATGTTTTGTTTTCCTCTTGCGACGGAAGGAGAACCATTCCCTTTAAAAGGTTTGACTGCTCTGGCATATTGCTGCTTAAACTGCGCTGAGGGACAGCAATGCCGGTGGATCCTCTGCCTACGACATTTCCCCAATTCTCTGTTCCATCAACAACATCATTCGGCTGCATCCGTGCTGCTAGCTGTACCTTTGCGTGCAACAAGCAGGGTTTACACGAAGGTATCCGACTACCTGAGCAATTCAGCCATCAAATAGCAGCAAGATAGCGAGCCGTTGACTTCAGACCAGGATTTTGGTGATCAGTGGCACAATGGCTCTCTGCCCCTTCAAGTAAATAGAAGCCTATACACAAAGTAGCCACTGGATGTGAAAATGACAACTGCATCATTGTGAAACTAGCCATGTTGGACTAGCACTATCTTCACAGGATAAGAGACCTGACCAACCCTAAGGATCACTTTGTGCTTTTTAAATGGTAGGAGTATTGTTCTGTCTTTGACTGGGTCCGTACAAGTTGACCACATTTTGGATCGGGCCTAATGTTTCCCCAGTTTATTCAAATGCATAAAGACCGCAGTTGTGGGTTGCCCTGGGTCCCCATTTAGGTAAAATCATAGACCATTGTGTTCATACATTTATCATCTATTCAAGTTCTCTTTGCAATCTAACAGTGATTTTGAATCACCCTCCTATTTTCAAAACTGAAACATGTTGCACAGATCTTCTTCAGTTGTCTTTCTGTCAGGAAGAACTGGCCTTCGATTACGCCTCTTTGTATAAATCCTGCTGCGTCCATATGCCTGTACTTGAACTCTAATAAAGTCTGATAGATGTTGTCCCGTTAAGGAAATTCTAGAAGTGGTCGGCAGCTCTAAAAGTCTCCAAGATGGTATTTCTTGTGTTCTTGTGTTCAGAGGGATACAATGGTTACAGTGTCTGACAGTGTCCTGGGATTGTCTTCCAGAACTCCAGCTGACCCTATTAAAATGTTGCATGAATGTGCTTGTACATGCATATGTGGTGTCCATGAGTGTGTTGCCTGTGGAGAGTGTTGGGGTGGATCAAAAGGGCCTTGAAATGTGTTTTGGCTGGCCATGACAGATCAGTGGGCGACAATCCACAAAGCGACCACTGAGGACCCCTGTGGATGACCCCACATCTAGACTGAATGCAACCCCCTAATCCAGTGTGTCACCTCACCCACCCGGACCCTTCACCTCCTGATGGAGAGATGAATCAAAGAGAAAGGGCCTCTCACTGCCCTCACTCCCTGAGAAAAAACAACAGTGGAGAGAGGAGAGATGACCTTATAAGAAGTAGCAGATGAGATCAGATGCCGAGATGACAAGTCAGAGAAAGTGGAGGTAAAAGTAAAAAAAAAAAAAAAAAAAAAAGGTGGGGGCAGAGAAAGCGAGAGATTAGGGGCGGGGAAGAAGTGGGGCAGGGAAGAGGGAGTGAGGGCAAACAGAGAGTGCAGAGCGATGTAGTGTGGAGAGCGGGGACTGAGAAGGATTAAGTGGTCATGCCGGGCTTCTGTGTGTGTGTGTGTGTGTGTGTGTGTGTGTGTGTGTGTGTGTGTGTGTGTGTGTGTGTGTGTGTGTGTGTGTCTAGTTGAGCAATAGAGAGGCTACAAGAGAGTTATTTTGATGTCGGTTCATGCACTCTGCAGGAGTACGGACAAACATGTATTTGTCTTCATATACTCACAGGAACCTTCCATCAATCATCAGTCTGAACTTTTAAACCGACTAATTAATGATCATTATTTCTTACCGAAACAAAACACTTACTAAAAAAAGGGACAGACGCTCTGATTCAAAGACATTCAGTACGTCAGTTTGCACATGTAGCGCAGTTTATTTGAACAGGGTGTACGTGTTTAATCTTGTAATATCCATAAAACGGTCGGTCCATCGTTCCATGCATCAATTTTCCTTCAGTTATGAAGGTCTGCGTCAAAGCAGGCACCCTTGCTACTACCTACCCTATCCAGCTACACCTGGGAAGTCCCAAGGATGTTCCCAGGTCAGGTAAAATCGATAATCCCTCTCGTGTGACGCATGGAAGCAGGTAGGATCAGACTCACGCTAGGAGCAATTTATGATATGTTTCCATTTTCCCCAAATCATAGTAAATGGATAAAGTTGGGAGCCAACATGTCCTTGAAGTTCAGAGATAGCTTGAGTTTGGCACATTCGGTCAGGGGTTTAAAACAAGACGTCAAGGCAACATAACAGTGACCAGCAGCAGCCAGTGAGGGTAAGCGGTCTGTCGATGAGGGTGAAACAATCAGGCAGCAGGCAGTTTTGAGCTGGCGTTGTAGGGAGGCCAAATCAGGTAGGGCCAGGAAAACGAGTTTTAGTAAAACAGCAAATAAGTTCCTTACGGGATAGATTGGTCTTGTGTTGTGGTCAGAAGCACAGCATGTTGTGGAAACCTAAAGTCTCTTCACTGGAGGCTGACTGTACAGGTTTTGTTGTCCAGTCAGATTTGTCCCCGTCGTACCTTGATGTGTGTCTTTTAATACAATTTTATGTTTGTATTCCAATGATTCAGTGAAACCTTTCTTTATTAGCATCTGGCTACACAAAATCCCCAGTATCTGGCTGGTGGCGGGTGCTGAATTCCAACCCCGGTGATCCTCAAAACATCATTTAACATGAAAAGGAATGCCCAAACCCACCCAACATTTGGCACATTTAACTGTGTATTCATAACTACAAGTGACCTCTTTAGGGGACCTCAGGCTGTGCTTCGAAACATCCAGCTACATTCGCACCCATAAGGCCCGAGTATATGCAGTGTTTGTATTGTAAACAGAGTGGACAAAGCAACATTTTTACCCATCGTGGCCTTGGAGAGATTCCTTTTGAACTGTTATTATTCAGAGGTCAAGTTTCCTTGAACTAACCTATTGAATGGGCTCCCCAATGACAAATTGTGGTAAATAGACAGCTTCTTCTACTCCGACAGTTAAAATGAAGAGGTGGAGAAGGTTCAGACAGAGGGCTCTGTACAGTATGGTGATATGTTGTCAACAGAATCGAGGAGGAAGGTTCCTTAATGACTTTAAGGGGGAGGAAAATACTCTGTGAAACCGTCAGCAGTCACAGTCACAATGCCATTATTCCAATTTAAACAGGAAAATATTGGTTTTCAGAATAGTGTGTGGTAAAGAATAGTGAACCCTGAACTACAGGACTCATGGGCCCGGCACAAACACATACTGTATACATAATAACAACAACAACATTCGGAACAGCATAAATGTGGCAAACAAAATACATACACACATCTCTTGTATGTCTTTTTATATCAGAATCAGAATCAGAATTGTGATTATTGCCATGTAACTGAAGAGGTTTCACATTACTAGGAATTTGCCTTAGTGATTTGGTACATACATCAAACCTAAAAATAAGTAACATATAATGAGAAGCATGCATGGGGTAAAATTAAATAAAATAAAATTAGATAAATATGATAAAATGAAGCAAAGAATGTAATCTAAGCTAAAATAAGGCTATAAATTGGCTATGAATTTACGAGATAAACAAATGAACAGAACAAATGAACAGAACAATATATAAGGGTTAAGTGTGGACACAAAATAGATCTTGATATGAACCCAGTGTAACAGTGTAACCAGTAACAGGTACCACTTATGGATCTGCGAGGTGGTACAAGTGTGCAAAGTAGTGCCAAGTAGTGCAAGTAAGGTGAACAGTAGGTAAACAGTGCAAATAGTCAGCAGGTGGATCATGACAGGAGCATGGTACAGTTGCTATACTGGAGTAAAGTGACAGTGCAGAGCAGTATGATTAATTAGAGTTCAACAGTCCAGGTTCTGGTCCGAATGGACCGTAAACTTCTGCCTGAAGGGAGTGGCTCAAAGAGTCCATGTCCAGGGTGAGAAGGGTTAGCTGTGATCCGACCTGCACACCTCAGAGTCCTGGAGATGTACAGGTCTTGGCGAGATGGGAGGCTGCAGCCGATCACCTTCTCAGCAGAGCGCACAACACGCTGCAGTCTGTGCTTGTCCCTGGCAGTGGCCCCAGCGTACCACACTGTGATGGAGGAGGTGAGGATGGACTCAATGATGGCTGTGTAGAACTGAACCATCATCCTGGCTGGCACCTTGAGTTTCCTCAGCTGCTGCAGGAAGAACATCCTCTGCTGGGCCTTCTTGATGAGAGAGCTGATGGTCAGCTCCCACTTGAGGTCCTGGGTGATGGTGGTACCCAGGAAGCGGAAGGAGTCCACAGTGGAGATGGGGGTCTCCGTCAGGGTGAGGGGGAGCGATGGAGCTGACACTTTCCGAAAATCTACCGTCATCTCCACTGTCTTCTGGCTGTTCAGCTCCAGGTTGTTGTGGGTGCACCAGGACACCAGGCGGTCCACTTCCTTCCTGTAGGCAGACTCATCCCCGTCCGAGATGAGTCCAATGAGGGTGGTGTCGTCTGCAAACTTAATCAGCTTGACAGACTGGGGACCAGAGGTGCAGCAGTTAGTGTAGAGGGAGAAGAGAAGAGGGGAGAGTACACAACCTTGGGGGGTACCGGTGCTGATGGTCCGGGTGTCCGAGACATTCTTCCCCAGCCTCACATGCTGTCTCCTGTCTGTCAAGTCGGCGATCCATTGGCAGATGGGGTCAGGCACGTTCAGCAGGGACAGCTTGTCCTGGAGGAGAGCTGGGCAGATTGTATTGAAGGCAAAGTAGGCTGAAGTCCACAAACAAGATCCTAGTGTAGGTTCCCGGGGAGTCCAGATGCTGCAGGATGAAATGAAGAGTCAGGTTGACTGCATCGTCTGCAGATCTGTTGGCTCTGTAGGCAAACTGCAGAGGGTCCAGGAGGGGGGCTGTGATTGTCTTGAGGTGGGACAGAACCAGGCGCTCAAATGACTTCAGTGCAGTCAGTGAAACAGGTCTGTAGTCATTAAGTCCAGTGATCCTCGGCTTCTTGGGGACTGGAATTATGGTGGAGGATTTGAAGCAGGCTGGCACGTGGCATGACTCCAGAGAGGTGTTGAAAATGTCTGTGAACACTGGAGTCACCTCGTCTGCACAGTGTCTCAGGGTGGAGGGGGACACACCGTCTGGTCCAGGAGCCTTGCGAGGGTTCAGTCTCCTGAACAGCCTGTTTACATCTTCCTAAAGGATTGAGTGGGCTGTAGCTGAGGGGGGGAGGAGGGGAACGAGGTGGACTTTGGTGGGGTGGCTTCCGGGGTGTGGGGGGTGTGAATGACCGTGTTGGTGGGGTGGGAGGAGGTGTCAGGGCTGGCTGATAGTCCATCAAAGCGACAGTAGAACTCATTCAGACGGTTGGCTAGTTGCAGGTCGTCAGTGGAATGGGGGGCTTTAGGTTTGTAGTTGGTGATTTGCCTAAGCCCTTTCCACACAGAGGCCGAGTCGTTAGCTGAGAACTGCTGTTGAAGTTTGTCAGAGTACAGTGATTTAGCACTCCTCGCCTCCTTGCTAAACCTGTACTTGGCCTCTTTGTAGCTGACTCTGTCCCCACTTCTGAAGGCAGCCTCCTTCTCTAGCCTCAGCTGTCTGAGTTTAGCTGTGAACCAGGGTTTGTCATTGTTGTAACTCACCCTGGTGCGTGTGCGGCACAATACTGTCCTCACAGTACTGGATATGAGGTCACAGTGTCTGTATACTCATCAAGACTATCTTTAGCAGCCCTGAACACCTCCCAGTCCGTTGTAGCCAAACAGGTACGAAGCTCCTCCACAGCCTGGCTAGTCCACTTTTTAGATGTCCTCACCACAGGCTTGGAGAGCTTCAGCCTCTGTCTGTATGCAGGGATCAGGTGGACCATGACGTGGTCAGATAGTCCGAGTGCGGCGCGGGGCACTGCACGATATGCTCCGCTTATTGTGGTGTAACAGTGATCCAGTGTGTTCTCCTCTCTGGTCAGGCATTTGATCAGCTGTTTGAATTTGGGTAGTTCCTGGCTCAGATTTCCTTTATTAAAGTCACCAAGGACAATAATTAAGGAGTCCGGGTATGTTTGCTCCACACACAGTATCTGGTTTGCGAGTGCGCGTCGTGCACGTCCGCACTCGGCGAGATGTAAACAACAGCCAGAATGAATGAAGCAAACTCACGCGGAGAGTAGAATGGCTTACAGTTTATGAATAGGTACTCCAGAGCAGGAGAACACTGCTGGGAAATCACAGTCACATCAGTACACCAGCCACTGTTGATATAGAAACAGACACCTCCACCTTTAGTTTTGCCGGTAAGTTCCCTGTAACGATCCGCTCGGAGGAGTTGGAAACCCTCCAGCTGCAGCGCGCAGTCCGATATCTGTCCACAAAGCCACATCTCCGTGAAGCACAAAACACAAGATGAGGAAAAGTCCCTGTTTCTTCTCATGGGTTGCATCCATTTTGTTGCAGAGTGAGCGTACGTTAGAGAGAAAAATCCCAGGTAACGGTGTGCGCGATCCACACCACGAGCGCACCGGCTCGCTTTCCTCTACGTCGGCGTCTCACTTTCTTAACTAAAACATGGAATAAATCCACAGCAGATGCTAAAAAAACTGGAGATAAATCCATGGGTGTGGAATATCTGATGTTCATGAGCTCTTCTCTTGTGTAAGAGCATGCAGACACACAGTTTACGCACAAGAACAAACAAAACACAGCACATCAAAACACCAGGGCGTCCGTACTCGGCGCCATCTTGGATCAGTTGATCTGGCATGGGTCACTGATGGGCTTTCTGGGAATTTACCACAGTGGATTTTTCAACATATTTGACATTTTTGACATATAGCTCTGGTTCTCTGCGCATCTTTCGTGCAGCTAAGGACAACAAAATTTAGCCAAAACTACAGGATTATTCTTCGTAGCATCCAGTTAGTGTTTGGTTTTGGCTAGTTTATTAAGGTTTATGTGAAATGCGTCCATTAGAGTCGCAATGGTTTGACATTTTGACACTCCATTTTCAAAGTATTACTAATCAAAAGTTTGAAAATATTGAAAATATTTTCAGAAAATGTATACTGTCTGACACAAAACTTGACATAAACTTCATCTTATCTTACAGAATTCTGTTAAACAAGGTATATCTGTGCAGCCCAAGTCACAATTTTACATATTCAAAACAGCTGTCATTAGTAATAATACCAAAGCTGGTTTCCCCACCCCCTCAAAGCAGACCACACTGGGTCATTATTCCAAGACCCCTAAGTAACTTTGGTAATATGCCCTACTAGAGCATGGAGTCAACTGTAATGATTTCTGTCTTTGGTCGTGCTTTATTACCTGATCTTTCGGCCATGTCTTGAAGAAAAGGCCATGCGCCAAAATCAAATTTTACAGTCTTCATTATTTCAGCTGAGATTGTGATTGTGTATATTCCCACAGTTTGTTTGTGGTTCATCAAATTTCCACAGAGACAAACCTCGGGACATGTAATATTACTTTGGAAGACGGTGCACTTTGCACAGGTGGAAATGCGTGAACCCGCAGCACGTTAATCTGCCCAGCATGTAGAAATACTTTATAATGGCTTTTGTGACTCTGGAGGAACTCTGGTCATCTCGTCCTCGGATAGAGACTAACAGAGGAGTTGGATCCAGATTCTTCTACTGCATGGAAATACACCTGCATTTTAATGCAATCTTGAGCATTAAACATACAAGAACCAATGAAATAGCCCTGTCTTAGGAATTGTCTTTGTATAAAACCATTCTTTGCAAAAGGAAACTTCAGTTTGAATGAATCTTAATCCTGAATCTCATACTTGAAATTAATGAGAAAATACAGCAGGAGAAGATACAGAGAGGCTTAAACCTTGATACCTGATACCATAACAGCTTTATGGGAATGTTTAGGCGCTGGCAGTAATTGGTTAAGTTTAGGGAAGGTCCTGTCTTTGGTTTAATGCAGAATAAATCTGAATAGACTGGAAGCATGAGACACAATCTCTCCCAAAACTGAAATAAGGTGCTGTTGTCGCCTGAACCTACTCACAGACCGGAAAACTGTTCTCCGGTGTCCTGCGGCGTGTAGTCATTAGGAGTAAGTCCATGCACGTAGTGATAAAAGTTATTTTACTGTTGTATGACAATAAAAATTGAACTTTTGGAAAAAAAGAATTTCGTAACTAACAAGCTGAAATACGTTGACGTGTTCAGACCTATATGGCAGCTTCACACAAATCCAATTCATTCACACAAACGTTTCTGAAGTTTCTGTGATCCGAAAAGTGGAGCCCACAGACTGAATTGTCAAGAACGTACTCAGGGGCAAACGTGAACACAAATCTTTGAATAGACCCTCTGTTTTCATTTGCAGCATCAATACAGCACATTCATGTCCTCTGCAGAGAATACTGTGTAGATAGTGGGGAAAAACAAAAAAAAAAAAAACAGAACTTCTGCAAATGATCTTTTCAGTAAGACAATTTCTTGACTATCCGGTCTGAGTGAGTGATAATAAAACAGAGTGAAGAACTTCAAGGCCTTGGGATGTTCTGCTGTCATTCATTCCGGAATGACAATGTGAACAGTGGCTCCCTCTGTCATTTAGCACCGATTAAAAAAAGAATCAAAATACTTCAGACAGAAGACACATTCATGCATCGAATCATTCGCTCCGTGTTGTTTTCTTTCAGGGAACCAGCTGTTAGAGGTTCTGACCGGCGGACATGCGTGTACGTGTATGTCCGTCTAATTCACACCAGCGCTGTAATCAATACATTTGATGGGACTGAAGTGTTTGTGGTCTGCAGGAATCTTTAAATGGGTTGCCATGGTTACTCCCCACATAGGCACTCACTTATGCACACAAACACTCAAAGAAAAACAATTTCAAAAGGAACATATGCTCGAGTTCCTGAGCGTAGCCATAATATATACTCTCATATGCACACACACACACACACACACACACACAGATGCGTACACACCTCCCCACCTACACAAGATTACACACGCAACATTTCAACTTGTGCACAGTGCGTACTTCTCGGACACTGTGATAACTTTCTGCACAAAGACACATGCATAAACACACACGCACGCACACACGCACACACACTGCTGTGACCCCAGAGAGCAGGCCAGCTGTGTGTGTGCTGGAGCAGTAACCCCGGCGTTAATTATAAATCAATGGGCCAACTGTAAACGCACACAGAGTGCATCTCCGGCACACATGACTTCTCCCATGCATGTCAACGTCCATAGGGTATATACGCCGTTTAAAGTGTCGGGGCCCCTACAATATTCATGGCTGATTATAACAGATGGTAGACACACGCGGCAAAACACGTCGCACTGATACAGGACAATGATACAGACACGGGCTGAGAGAGGAGTGAAGGGTTAGGGCTGGGGATCACAGACTGATAACCACTGCTCAAAATTGCTGTTTGGCCACTGTTATATGTCCTTTAAAGGAAAATACACTTTCTGTTACACTGTTGGATTTTACTTTTTTACTTTATTGACTTTCCTGCCCATTTGTTTCCACCTCTTGTGCATGTGTCTGTATATTCTCTAACAGCCCACAGTAAACCTGGAGCCTGGAGTCGCTGCATCCGGCCAAGTTCAGATGCATTCACGGTGACACAGTTCGACAGCTCGCAGTTCCTGGTTAGGAATTAAGTTGTTTTATTATGAAAAATGATTGCATGTATCACCACTGCATGCAAACACGTAAGGAACCATAAACTTAGAGGCCAACTAACTAACATGTAGGACACTGCGTTACCATTACATCTTCTTGCAATGACCTCATTTTCATATAAAATAAACACAACACAATAAATAAACATAAATTCTTCTGCACCCTCCATTAGGATAATTATATTTTTATTATTATTTTATTATGTTGCAGAAAACCCACACACACTCATATTTTGTAGTGAAGCACTCCAGGAAAACTACAGTTATATGCAACTCCTCAGATGTTTCCAGTAAACTGCATTGTTCTAATTGATTACGCATATGAATTGTACTATGTATTTGTAGCACAGTAAACTCATGTCTATTATACTTGTGTAACTGTCAAAAACAAATAAATCATGTACCAGAGCTAATTTAACCGACACATACTTTGTTTTATTTCACAGAAATATATTTTTCTACTTTTGAATTGTATTCTTACTTTGTTATCTTTCTACTATAATGCCAGTATTTTAAAACTGATGCCAGGTTTTATTTGATGTTGGTGATGTGAGACTAAACGCTGCTGTTTTAGTTCCTAGCAAATGTAACATTGCCATAGTTACATATCACATAGTTAAAAGTGTGCAGCACGTCCGCATGTCAACCCTTCACATGCATGCAAACACTCACACACACACACACATCAATCATGCATAAAGAAGCACACATGCAACCGCTCTCACTGTTACCCCAGCATATGCAGCATGTCTTTAAAGCAACATTAGACATCAGCGGTGAAGGAGGGATGGAGAGAGTGAGCGGTAAGGGATGGAGGTGAAGAGATGGAGGGCAATCAAGTGGCTCTACAAATTATATATAACTACTTGTACAATTATGGGTCTATATTACTAACTGCAGTCTGTCACAACAGTGAAGGCGCGACAGGAGGATCAGACTGAGACAAACACCATGTGGATCATGCGATGGAGGAGGACAAGGCGAGGGAGAGAGGCCGAGGAAATATCAGAAACATACAAAGTGCTGTCTGCTATTAGCAAGGGGCAGCATCTTACAGCATATATTGCTGTAGAAAGATGGCAAACATTGCATGCATAAAAAATAACCATATGCAGTCTATCTATTGTGCTCTTGCAGTAACACCTCTTTGTCAATAGGTAATTAGACATCCACTTCAATCTGGGCTATGCCCCCCCCCCCCCCCCCACAAGATGCAGCGTATATAGTATAAACAGTTGGTAAACTGGAGGATAAAGTTGTAAGAGATGAACTGAGAGAGGCTTAAAAGTACATTTGCATAAATAAAGATGCTATAATGGCTATCGCTATCCTGTAAGGTCTGTGCTATATGTCCAGTGTTGAATCCTTTGTGGCTAAGCACTGACTAAGCATATATTTCCATTGCTTTAATTTATTTGATTTAAACTTTTTTATCACTGTAGAACTAGTGCCAGTGCCATATTTGAGTCACTTCAGGTGTGTGTGGGTTGTGGTAACGTAAGTGTGACATGACCGGCTCCATGTGGCGTTTTAGAAACAGGTGAAGGTAGCGTTAAATGTATCGTACCTATCGTACTTCATATCCATACATCAGTCAGTGACAATAAGAAATAATGGCCTTTCTCTAATATAGGCCTGCTTCAAATAAAGGCCTGGTGTTTTCTGCAGTTGAAGGCCTTGATTGCTATTTGAATATCTATATTTAATGCAATTTCCCTATACAATAATACATATATTTTCACATTCACTGACAGAACCTGGTCACTTGATACTCCAGTCACTGTGGCCATAGAGTGGAAGATCATTTAGCTTAGGATGTCGCTTTGTCAATAGCTCCTCGTTTAAAAAGCCTTGCCTGGAACTTTACAGAGGAGGACTCTTACTGGCAGGATTGTCTGTGAATATGGCCCCTGTTACAGATAGAGAAGATAGGATAAGCTAGATTTCACAGAGCTGTGCGTGGTGGAGTGCCAGTGGTAGTTTTGGCCATCAGCTCCATCAGTGATAATAACATTGTACTCACCAAGTTAATTGCCGGTATCTGGGAACAGGTGATGACACTAAAAAGAGCACAGAGAACAACAAGAGACAGAGTAGTTTCCAAATAAATCTGGCTTAACTGTTTGTCGGCTTGTTCCTTGCCCTACTGAAGTTGTTTTAGTGATGTCCAATTGTTCCCAGACTCACTTTGGTGAGTGAAATGTAATGAGACCAGACAGAAATAGTGGTCAAAAACATTAAAAACCAGACCCATGTTAGAATATAATGGAATACTAAAGAGAATCAAACCGTTTCATCGCCCTCGCCATCTTCTTCCCACTTTTCATTTCTCTATTTTTATTCTCCCCAGTCCTTGTCATGTCTTCTACCACCAACCACTTTTATTGAATTAATCAATAAACACTGAGGAGGTGGAAAAATGACTCAGGGGGCCGAAGCCTAAAAGAGGTATTTCATGTGAGCATATGAACAAACATAAACAAGTGTCGACTTCAGCGCGAGTGCCAGGTGGTGTTTATCTTCATTCAACTTTATCAGACATTATAATCAAACGGTTCCTCTGAGGTCAGTTTCTCTCGTACACAATAGGAGACGCATTACCAAGTGGGCACCGACACAATCACCCTGACATGTAAACATGCACTTACACTTCCTTATTGATTTTCGGTAGTTTATTTCCCTCAAATAACCCATGCACCTTCAGGCGCTTACATACATGTGTGCATTGTGAGCTATGGAAAAGAATAAGTCTGAGAGAACATGAAGAAAAGCTATATGTATATGCACATGCTATATACCAGACCGCAGTTGAATAGGACTTGATAACTCGATATACTGTAAATATGTGTTTGAATGAGCAAGGTTAGTTATATAAAGACTAGTTAGTGAGTAAAATGTATTATTTACATTAAAAACATGGTGTTTAGTTGCTAATAGGTGACACATTTCTATCCTGAGGCTTGTAGGGGTACAAGGAAACTGCACCCAACTGTGCTTAACGCTACTGACTTTCTGGCAACCACTGGGTGGCAGCAGAGAGTGAATGGCTCCTGGTGAACCTGGCAAATAAATGCGCCAAAGTGAAAAAAGCAAGCAAGCGTAAAGACGGGGAGCTTGGACCTGACCAGTCGCTCAGCCGCTCAGCTAATCTTGATAAAACTAGCCAGGCTAACCGCGTGCAGTTACGGCTAGGTTTTATTTTCCCCGCCTCCTTTTTCAAATGGCAGAATCAGAGCCAGCAACGACTTTAACTGGCTGTTGCATGGTGTACATGAAACATGAAACATATTGTTCAAATATAAAGCTATGTATTTGCACCTTGAGATGCTTAAGCACAGTCCTTCTGACAAGCTGTTTGATTACCGGGTGTTCCTCAGCCTGAGCATCCTCACTGAGCTTCTCAGACCAGCCAAATCATCCTCACATCCTCTCCTGAAGCTCACTTTTCTCTAGAGGTTTCTTTCCACTTGAATCAAATTTATCTTTAATTATGTCTCTGATAATCTCTTGCATCTTGTTTATAATATGACACTTGCCGTTGTCCAAATGGTGCGGACGTCAAAAATGCATCCACAGCGTCCAAACTTGACTTATGCATAGTGAATGTGATCAGGATACTCATTATTACACAGGCTCCTCTTGGGTTAAGTCAGATTCATTAGTGCTGACAATCAAGAATGCTAACCAAGATGACCCTAATTCTGCACTGACCATCCCAGACAGACACTAAGCCAGGCTACATCAGATATTCTCTATTTAAAGAGATATGAATATCCTTCTAAAGCCTCTGAGTCATAGACTGTAGCCACAAGATGCATTTTTAAAAAATATTCTTAAGGAATGATTCTAACAAAATCTGTTTGTTGTGCCCTCTGCACCCTCTAGTTAACCTATGACATTTGTTTTCCATTCATTTTAAATGTTTTATATGATGGTAAATGATTGTTGTGTGCTAATGATTTATGTATAGCGTAGCCTATAGCCTGACTACATTTGACACTACATGCAGCCTAGCACACATATGGAAAATGAGTCTGTGTCTTCTAGAGCACACATCCGCTCCCATCGCTGGACACTGTAAATCAAATCCCAACAGAAAAGTGGTAGGAGAGGTCACAAAGGTGTCACACACACAGCTGTTTAAACGTCGGCATGGGCAAAGGAAACCACGTCCACCGCTCCTGCACCTGACCATGCCTTCTATATGCCCCCACACACTTCCTGCTTCAGACACACACACACACGCACACACGCGTTGAAGTGAAGGCGACCACAGTGTCAACAGGCAACTGACAGAAAGAAAGCAGGGGAGAAAGAGAGGGAGGAAGCAGAGATAAGGAGAGGGAAACACACCCTGTATAAATCACTCTATCTGACAGGGTGAGGGTGAGGGGGCGGGTGAGAGAGAGAGAGAGAGAGAGCAGTAGATGAAGTGATAGAGAGCACCTCTTTTCCACATTATTCAGAGTTATGTAACACACTGTAGCGTACTGGTAGGAGTCACTGTAAACAAATGCAGCCACACATACATTTATGCATTTATGCATCTACGACACAGGCGAGCCACAGTGGGCGTCCACGGTGAAAATGTATTCGCTGTCTGTGTTCTCTGCACACACACACATACACACACACTCTCACAAATATCTATTGTATACACACATAAATATGCACGGGCAAACGCACAGTTTCCAGGCTTTGAGACATTTCAGGGTGATGAGTTGTATAAAAGCAATATGAGAGCGCATGAGGAAGAAACCGAGGAGAGAGGGAGAAAAGAGGTAACGGCACACGTTGGATCAGAGCTGTGGAGGGAAGGGGAAAGCAGAGAGAAGAGACGGAAGCTACTCAAGTGAGTATGAACGACGGCAGAACTGGAACAACCAGAGAAATGAAAGGTGGAAAATGAAGAGGTGTTTCTAAAAAAAAAAAAGGGGGGCATGGAAGATGGAGAGAAATGAAACGACAACGAGAGGGTATGAGGAGAGAGTGGAGGACGCAGGGAGAGCACAGGAGATGAGACAACAGGTGAGTAGAGGAGAGAAGGAATTAATCCAGACATCCACACTCCTCTGTGGACCTGGAGACTGGGCTGTTTGGTCATATTCCATTCTATTCCATTCCATATGAACTTTCTCAGTGGTTCCAAACAGAGTCACAGTTCAAGAGCAGCCAATCACAGCAAGAGACCCATCAGACTCATTCAAAGTACTGCTGTTAGGCACTTTTAGCTTTGGATTCACTGCAGGTACAAGCTAGGTCATGTATGACTCACTGGTTGGTCCATAAAAACATGCTCTGGGTTGACTTGGGTGGGCTCTTTGGACGTCATAGGTAAATCTGCTTTTCTACAGGTGCGGGAATAAACTAAACACTCGGATTCTGCAGAGAATGGAGAAAATTAGAGCTTAAAGAAGTTTAAGAAAGATAGGAGTGACCAGAAAAAGAGACCCGATTGATTTAGTTGAGCTGTGAAGACGTGCTGTCAGCTAAAGCGGTAAAGCAGGGGAGAGAACAAAAAAGAAAGAAAACAGAAAAAATGAAGAACGAAGAACGACAGAGGAGAACAAGGAGAGAAGAAAAGTGGTAAGGAAGTACAAAGACAGAGTGAGATAGTGAGAAGAGCTGAGCTAAAGTGCCACAGAAACTGGGGGAGCGAGAGGGAGAGCATGAAAAAAGAGGGAGGGGAGAGGAGGGATAGAGAGAGTGAGATAGTAACAAAGAGGAGAGAGAGGCTGCCAGCTCCCTCTCTCCCTCCCTCCCTCTCTCTCTCTCTCTCTGAAGCGTCTTAAAGGCCTCAGACTCTCATGTATATTAATGGCGCTGAGATATGACAATGGTGACACAAAGCCTGTTTACAGGGAACTGGCTGGCTGCAGCCAGGTTGAAGCTGTTTAGCATGCGACTCTACTGGGATTTATCACACTGCACCCATGTCGGAGGCTGCTCAGCTTAATACAGCAACACAGCTTTTTGTACAGTGCATTTACATTTTACTTTTTTTTTTACATTTAGCTGCCGCGCTTGTGCGGAGCAACTTTCAATGAGAGCCGGATTATAAAACACTCCTGGATCGTCCTAATGAATGAGAGAGGTCAAATGTCGAGGGGTTTAGAGGTCTGACTGCAGAAGGAGTGTGAAGAATGAAGTGATTGCAAACAGTCATGCAGCTGTTCTTCTAAGGGTTATATGTCAGCTGACCTGTGAAGCTGTTTTGACCTGTAATTGCAGACTTAACAGCAATATAGCCATGAAACATATCACTTATTGTATCAATTAAGAATGTATCACTGAGCCAAATCATATATTTCTGCAAACTCCGATGAAAGCAAAGGCGAGAACAGTTATATTTGAGAATAACATGAAGAACATATTCTTTTATTCATCAGTAAAATATGACTGACACCAAGGTTATGTAGACACTTAAAGGTTTAAGCTAAACAGCTGAACCTTTTTGGCAGTAATGTGTCCAAATAAAATTGAGCAAACAGGCAAAGACGGATGTTTTAAGTATTAAGTTAATTGAGAACAAGTTGAGATATCCTAGCTTTTAGCTAACAGATTGGAGCACCAAAAACACTACATCCTGTCCTCCACATACTTAAACAAGATCTTTGAGTCAGAGTGCTATTAGCAGGCTGCAAGACTGAGGATGTTGCCAAACCAGCATTGCTGAGCCTGGATGAATCTAACTCTTGATCATTTCCCACCTCAGTTGGTTTGGGCAGATTTGAACACTGCAGTCTTACTGGGCCCAGACACCACGATCAACCAGCGAGTGTAGCAGACCTTCTCACATTGCTCTTAGTGACGCATTTCAGCTCTGCCGAATATATATCAGTGTTAAAAGAAACCAAACCAAGGTGGGCGCAGCACTGACAGTGCTAACGTGCTGATGCAAACAGCATGTTAGCATGAGCAGACACGTTTAGCATGTTCGCCATCACGAGTTCATGTGAGAGCATTCTTACATTTTGAGACTCAGCACTAAACAAGTATTGGACAAGAATCAAACAAAAAAATGATGATGGTGCTTGATGGTGCCAGTAGCTGTTAAGGTTAGCGTTAGCCTGCTGGTAGCGCCAGATAGAACCAAAGGATTCCCAGTAAATGGTATTAATGCTGACCTATGCTATATTCACATACTTCCAGCTGAACCAAAGTGGTGGACCAAATGACCGAACCCGGCTGACACTAGATCTCACAGCTGCACACCTGAGAGAAGTTCTGCGAGTCGTCTCAGTTAAGAATGTGTTTTCTTTTCTTTACCATCTGCCTCGGTGCCAAAAAGTTACACTTCACTTGACTTCCTATTATTACAATTCTTCAAAGATGGGCCAACACGTCCAAGATGTGTCTGAGACTATTTTTATTCAATCCTCAGTGAACTACTGTTTCATTAGTCTGGTTTTCAGTGGAGGGTTTAAGTGCCCCATTGTGGTTCAAATCCTGCCAAGTATGTTTTTTTGGACTTTTCTCCAAGACTGTGGTAACTTTCCAAAATACCTTAAGGCTACAGTTGTTCCAAGTGTTGATCTTGCTGTAAACCAGCCACAGTATAGACGCAACCATACCATCTATTGTTCCTAACAGCAATAAGAAGCACTCACACAGGGGGAAGGGGAGATGCACTTCATTAATTAAGCCTGTTTGTCATTTTGCGGAAAATGAGCGATGTTGTCAGTAAAAACATTTTTCCACATTCTCTGAAACTGACAAACCGCGCTTCAACTGTCTTTGTCTCGAGAGGACTTGAATGTTAGTGACTATAATGAGTTTACGAATACAATATGCCCGTATCTGCATGTCTTTGAAAATGAGTGTCTATAAGGCTTAAAGTTAAGTCTGTTAGTCAATACATTTCCACATATGTCTAATGTAAAGCATGTATTGTTTTCAAACTGTATTTTCATACATACGTATATCATACGGTTTCAAGGTTTTGTGCTAAGCTATGCTAAGCTATTCACCTCCCAGGTCTGAATCCACATACATGATACATATGAATACATATTCTTTTAAGGCACGTTGGCAGATTGTTCCCTCAACTGGCAAGTGTAGGTCAGAATTTAAATGAAAAACATCTTTATTTTGTTATTTTTATTATATTATTCACTGGTCGTTTAGCCATTCTACCATATCACAGAAAGGAGCAAACATTACAAGCCTTTAACCAGGTTGTGCACAGCATATGATTTCATGAAACAATCGACATTTTGTGAGTGTTTGTCAAGATTTGAGGGTACAGTCACATTCACTGTAACCTCAGCTAATATTTCCAGCGAGAATAATGAGTTTTTAGTTCATTTTATTCTGTGTGTGTGTCATTTGCAGAGGTGTTAGTTGCATTTTAGCCAACGAATAATTTCTCCAATTTTCTGACAAAAAGAGACAATAACACAGACTGTATAGTTGTAAAAAGAATACACAGTATTTAAAATGACTAATGCTTGCCCGGTTGGCTCCTCCTACGTATTATACTATTATATACATATAATGCTACATTTTGTGACACACCTGCAGTGTGTAGTTTGCCTCCAGCTCCTCCTCCTCTACCTGCTTTGTGAGAACGAGACAGCCCTGACTCTCCCACTCTCACATTCTCACCCCCCCGTCCGCGGTGATGCCCCAGTAGAGAGGGAGGTGTGGTGGGGAGGTCTGGGCGAGACAGATTCAAGTCTTTATTGAAAGATCATATGGGATGACTGAGGAATCCCATTACTTGTTGATTAAGTATTGATCCCGAGCCGTCCAAGTATTAACAAGTAAGCTAATATGGGCTGACCCATGGGACCAGTGGCTTGGTGTATGTGTGTGTGTGCCCTGGTATATGTGTGCGCGACCAAATGAGAAATAGAGAAAGATGGAGAGAGGGAAAGAAGGGAGAGGGACAGGTTGAGAGAGCAGGAGAGAAAGAAATTATCACAATAAAGGCCGACGGAGAGAGAAAGCGATTAAAGTTGGAGACGACAGGAGCCAAAGTGTGGAAAGAGTTGACTGCTCGAAGGAAAAGTGGAGTGAACTTAAGTGTTAGCAGGTCAAAGGAAGAAAGAAAGAGGAGGGCAGAGAGGTATTTAAGCAAGGGGAGGAAGGGTGGGGGTGTGTAGGGGGAGGTTAGGTGCTCAAGGCTTTGGTTGAAATGTCAAGAGCTTACTGCTGAGTGGGGATCAATTTCCTTCATTACTCCCTGCTCTTACCATTACCATCATCGCATGGCATTTCTGCAGGGAATTGATGGTCCCTCCATTACATACATGCAGCCACGCACATACACAACCTCGCATACACATCAAAGTGAAGTGGAACGTCTTTACAAAGCCCTTTTAACTAAATACATTTGCAACAGAGTACAGTGTTACGTATGGAGCGCGTTACAAAATATAACATATCATTTGATGCTGAATCACCACATGCATGTCTATATGCGGCATGTGCAAATAAATTGGCCTTATTCTGTAGTTATGTGACTAGATTAGGAACCCAAGAACCTTTGCTCAAAGGCAATCCTGTGTCTCTTTTCCTTGTCAAGATATGTTAGTCAGTGTTTATTTCGCCAACAAAAACTATAGAACTATAAAATGTTCGACCTTTTGTCCATGACTAATACACGATGGTGACAAGCTAGAGACAGATCTTTTCTGATAAAAACTGTGCCGCAATGTGTGCTTGACTTGCAAGGTTACTGTATGACACCTGAAATTAGCAAATGACATCTCCGTTCCAGTGGACAATAACACTTCAGATGAGTAATCAAGAACAATAGGGTATAAATATATATTGGAAATGATTGTGTTCAAGAAAGAGAAATGTGCATTGTCCTCAGTTGGCATGTGCACAATCTGATAGCAACCTGGAGCTTACATGCACTTGTTTTTCCAGGCCTTTATTTGGGTCAGGCCATTATTTGAGACCAGTTTTTTATTTGACTCCTGCTTTTAATTTGTGGAGCTACTGCTTTAAATAATACCCGTGCTACTATAATTATAATACTAATGATGATACTTTAATGATCACAAACATGTATGTGTTTTGTAAAAGTGTTAAAGAGCAATTTCCTAAAACATCGTGAAAAGATTTTAACATTATTTAAACAGGCATAAACATCACCTTTGTTTGGCACTAGCTTCAGCTGTGGATTAATGCACATATGTCACACAAGTGTTTTCTAACACTAGTACTGCACTAGGACAAACACAGTTTTGTTGTTCTTTTCATTACATTTATGAGAAATATGTACGATCTCACAGGCTATTTGCTTTTATCTGCTCAAGAGAAAACTGTGTGTTGCTTAAAAAAAGTGAAATTTTATCTAAAGAAATGACAAACAGCATATGCACAGCATGTACACACACACAGACGCATTGCTTACACAACTGTGGGATTTATTCTGAAACGCCAAAGCAAGTGTTGTGTAATGGTTCCTAAAAGATATAGCTGTATATACACACACTTCTGCGCTTGGAAAGAGTGTAAACTATAGAAAACCTGTTTGTCTGCACACGGAGACCAAGCATGTACATCTAAATCATCAGTGAAAGCCGGCTAGGGCACTAAGGGGTCTGACCTGAGCTGAGCTATTCAACATCAGGGATCTGGTTTGAAAAAAAAAAAACTGAGTGGTGTGAAAATGCTATTGAACTTTGTAAATGCCCAAAAATTCTATCACGCCCTCCTCATTCAGCCCACAGGACCACACACTGTGAGTCCCCTCTACACCTCATTCCTTCATCTCCCCTCTTGGTTCTTCCCTTTTGAACTCTGGGTTGAGCAACCAAAGCCCGTGAACTTGAATACAGATCGGAGCCCTGACACAGAACAGGCAGCAGGTTAGCAGAGCTGAGCCAGTGTAGCAGCGAGGTTGTAAGTTTGAGTCATGAAAGTCAAAGGGCGAACGGAGGGAAACCCTTGACAATTTGAGCTTCACTCTTATGATAAAGGCACTATTATCCATAGTCAAGACCTTTGGTGCCCAGCTGAAGTAAAGAGGAAAATAAAGTTTTTAAAAAATGATTTTTTAAGATGCATCAATTCTGCCCTCGACCTCGTGTTCGCTGGCCTAATGTTTCTTTGTCTATAACAAAATCTTTACAGGGAAATGTTTTGGAGTTATTTTCTCAGAATGTGTTCGGCAACGGCATTAGCATGGCATCCGACAACAAAGCCTGATTCACTGCAATCAGACCACTGCTTTAGCAAAACAGGGCACTGTTGCAGAGGTCTCTGTAGCAGCATAGTTTAAGGTCGTCAAGCATAACTGACAATGGCTGATCCAATCCGTGTACGTGCACACGCCAAGGGTGACGCCATGCTGTGTAGCCTTGTGCTAATGCTACTTAAAATGACTGATAATTCTAATATTGATGGATGCATTATTAAAAATAGACTTCTTGGTTCTTTTATCAAAAGTATCTTCAACAACTTGAGTGCAGACCACGATCACAACATTAGGAAGCTGTAAAGGTGTCCAGAGGCTCTACTCCAGCAATGCCTCTAAGTTAAATGAAAATCAAATAAAAACATTTTCAATACTCAGATGTTGTTTGTATGATTTGCCAATCATACAAACAACACCTCTGTATTGGATCTTGACTTGAGGTCAGTGTGAGGTCACCTCCGCAGGGTCAGTTGTACCTGGAAACACAAGGTTCTTTCAGCTTACAGCACAGAAAAGTGGTTTGTTTTGTCATTAAGGTGTTCTTGTTGCTTCCTTGGCATTATGTTTAGAATTGACCTGACTCGAGGCATCAGGCCTAACATTGGATAAAAAGTCAATTCATTTCAGCTTTTAGCAGAGAGCTACATGCAAACCACAAGTCAACAACGAGACGGGCAAAGGAGATATGATGACTCTATTGACAGGCGACCAAATGAAACCAATAACAGACAGGGAAATTGATTAAAGCTATGGATTTACCTGGGTTTTTAAATTGTAAGAACACAGCTCAGCAAAACGTATTATATAAGGCCTCGTCATTTAAGACACTGTAATGCAGAATTGTACTTTTCTGTCAAAATGCAGATTTTCACAAAAACACAGCAGTCTGAGTTCCTGCTGTCACGCCGGAACTCCTTAACTGAACTTTGCGTGCTGTTGTTTGTTTGCATATTTGTTAAATCACAATTGCAAATGGTTCATAAGTTACATTTGCTGTTAAACGCTGGACAAAAGAAAGTTTTGCTATGCTATGATGCACTTGTGTAATCCCAAAAAGCTGTCAGGCATCGTGAGGAGGCTACAGTCCTGCCACTTCGCAGAGACAGGTGTTTAACCACCTGACACCTCATATCACGCCGGCACCTGTGATGTCTCCTGAGGAAAGCTGTACGCTACATTCTGAAAGCGTCAAAGGCAATCAATCATCTCCCCGCGTCTTCATAAGAACCTGCTCAGCAGTTAACTTTACTGTAGATGAGATGAACCTAAAACCCGGCCGTATCTGTTAAATATCAATTAAAAATGTTTTTTTTATTAAACATATCCATTGTAATCATTGCATAATCGATGCGGTGAAGCAAATGAAAGTAAACTCTAATAAACTTTACTAGATTGTGACAGCATTATTTTCACAGCTTTGATATCACCTGCTCTTCTCTCGGTTTTATCTTCTGTCCTCCAGCCACTGTAAATAATTCATTTTTCATTAAAAACTCATTACCACTAAAATCCCTGCGTTTATATTATCACAGAGTACAAGAGAAAAGAGAGAGAGAGAGAGGGAGGGAGTGTGTGTGTGAGTGCGCGTGTCTGTGTGTGTGTGACAGAGAGAGAGAGAGAGAGGGAGAATGGAGTTGAAATATGAGGCAAAACCATAAATAGATTGTGTGCTCTAATGTGATTGTCATCCTGCGGTTGCTCTTTGTCTGCAGAGAATGCAGAGTGATGAGTCCAATGAGAGAGGGATCAATGGAAGACAGAGAGAGGAGAGAAGGAGGGTGGTGAAAGATGAGTGAAGACGGAGGGAGTGATGGCCAGCTTTTCTGGATGTGTGGATAAGAGGGAGAGAGAGTGTGTGTGTGTGTGTGTGTGTCTGCGTGCTGCATGCTGAGAAAGTGAGAGCTTATGTATTACACTGTTTTCATATGCATATCAGTTGGTGTTATTATTCTCCGTTCACCAGCTTTGCTGTATGTTTATTTATGTGAATATACGATCTGAAAGCTTTCATGTCGCACAACAGCCTCTCTGGCAGCCATGTTGGAGGTTTGCTCCTGAGCAGGCGGAGTGTGTTTGGGAAGGCTGCCTTAAGAGCAGTGCTGGAGGAACCGCTCAGAGGCTTTACATGGGAAAACATTCTAACCACAAAATATTCATGTATAAAAGTAAAGCTCTTATATTAAGTATTTACCATCAGTAGCAAAATGTACTAGATGTGGTGTAACAATTAACCGATATGAATCGAAATGGTTTTTAAAGGTAAAGATACGACATATCGATACGCGGACCTCTGGGTTGATCTAAATGTACTGTAAACCGGTCGACGGCCTGATCTTAAAGTTATGATTTGGTTGAGCGAAGCTGCTGAGCTGCTACTACCACAAAGCTGCTTCAAACTCTCTTAAAGTTCGAAGGTCAGCGCGAGACTCTCGTGAGACCCGCCACACCTCAAATCAAAGGTTTAGAAGGGAGTTTTGGAGCAAAGTTGGACAAAAGTCTGTAGCCCATGTGTCTACCGTGTACACCCCTAGTGCCAGAACATGAAAGGTAACTGCACTCATTATGCAGTAAAATGCTCCCTGTTGTATCTGATGTATTCAAATTAATGTTCCCGCTGCCTTCACGTGCATGTTGCATTTTACCGCCGGAGATATTCAAGGTTGTGCCACTTTCGATACCGTAGGCTAGTTTCATCTGCATCACTCTATAAGAGCATGATATGTTTGGAGCGTCGCTGACCTGTGACGGCCACGTAGCTTCGAAAAGTTGACTTTTTATGAGAAAAGCAGAAAAAGAAAACCTGTGCTCAGGTCCGTGGCGATGCAGCTGATCCAGGTTCAATATCAACATCAACACATCCGCTGATACGTGGTTTTCACTGAACAAGAGGGGGTATGAAAAATTGTAATAAGAAGCCAGTGAGTCAGCTGTGAGATAAATGTAATGGAGTAAAAAAAGGCTAAACAACAACATCAAATGGAAAGTACATTTACTCTAAATCTGTACATATTTATGGTCTTAAAGTAAACGTACTGTTACATTCGACCGCTGCCAACGAGCGCTGGTTAGACGGTTAATGCGAACGCTTCTTTAATGCTATTAGGGTTATAAACGTGTTTGTGTACTATAGCTCATTGATTTTATGTCTGAATAACTACCGCCCTCTCACAAGCTCGCATATCAGCAATAAGAGCTGTTAGCAGTCGTGTGTAAATATCAGAAGAAAGACTGGAGGAAAGTTTCCGGCAAAGCGAGAGTCCTACTTTACGGAATACAGGCCGGAGCTCAGCTGGACCGCTGCGAGTCACAGCTACATCCCTGCGTCTTCATCCCGCGCCAGAATGTTGCGATGAGTATGCGACTGTGGGACTTCCTCCCTCCTGTTTGTGTGTGTTTATTGACGTGCGAGTTCCAACGAATGCCTGCGTGTCTCTGTTTGCGCGCGGGATTGACCACGCCAGTGTTTGGCATTCGCCTCGTCTTGCAGCCAGTCAATAAGGCGGCGTGATTATTCAGATGGGCCTCAAGTTTAAACCCTCCCCTCCTCATTGACTTGATGAAGGTTTTAGTCCCGTTAAGAAGCTGACACACTTCATTACAGAGAACATTCCTCTATTGATTAAACCATTCCAAGGTCTGGCCTCTCTTTCTCAGGAAGGATCTCCTCAATAATAACTGTACCTCTCCCGGATGCACACACTAAGCTTTTGCACACGCACACAGGTGTGTACAGTCAGTGAAATGGAGGGGAATGAGGAAAGACGCCCTTGTTAGCAAAATTACAGGTATCTGACCCCATATTGATGGGTTTCTTTGCTAGAGACCAACTTTCACCCTTTCTACATTTTATGGTTACATGCCCAGGTATTGTATTAATCACTCCTAGTATCTACTTCATGTATCAATCAACCCTCTGCCAAGCAGTGCAGTCAACGCAAACGGCAGAACGTAGACAGAAACAGGGCCTCGGACAAAAGTTCAGGTCGGAAAGGAGCGCTGCGTTGACCAATCAAACTGATTTCGTCGCTGGTGCTCGCTCACATCACATCTAGTTTGTGTAGTAACTAAAAATCCAGCGTTCAAAGTTCAAAGTTCGTCTTGTGTTTCACGTCCTCGTGTGTGGATGAGGTTGGTATTCATTATTAAAGCAACGCTGAATGAAGGATTGCTCTGAGTTTCCTAGTGGAACATAAGCCACCCAGGATGTGGAACATAAGCCACCCAGGATGTGACTTTGGTCCTGCACCAACTTGGCCTTTCAGCAGGAGGGTAGTGCTCCAGGTGTAAGTTCATCCATTAACTTGTTGTTTCACACTATGATTTGAAATGTGTCTCACTCTTCAGACTGAAATCTGCTGCTTGTTTTCATCTTGTATCAACATACTTAGCAAATACCTGCTACAAGCTGCCAGTAGACTAGTTAATGCTAATACCTCTGCAGGATTTGGGTTTTTTAGTCCAATACATGCTGTGGTTATGGTGCTGGCAGCTCATATTACCTGGTCTTGATTGTGGACGCTTGTTCCTAACGTTGACAAGTATGAACCTAGCAGGACCGTTGCTTTAAATCATATATACAATGGCCAGCAATAGTGACAGATAAAAGGGAAATGGAATAAACAAACAACAAGGTGTTAGCCACAGAAGACCGATAAGCATCAGACAAACTGAGTGCTCCTCCTCCATAGCCGCCCATACACAAAAAATTAGTGTATCTTGCGAGTCGATGACTCCAACATACGGTGAACACTAAGAAAAAGCCTACCTACAACCTATACCCACAGTGCAATGGATGCATGTCTTCTGGGTCACTGTAGTCAACAGAATAAAGTGCTAAATGATCCCAGAAGGATAAATGTCAGTGACTGGTTCAACAGAGCTCAATGGAGGGGCAACTGAAGCTACAGAGTAGATGACAGCAACTAGGAGCATGGAGGAGAACATGGAACCTTAAACTCATCAACGGTGTTTGTAATTACTCCCTCTGCCAGAAGGGGGAGACAAAAAGCCTACACTATAGTTTTAAAACACCACTTTGTTAAAAAGCACACGCATAAACATATACTGTAAGCACTCTTCTGCACGCACACGTGGATATACTCACACATTTATATGAGTTTGATCTGCTACGTTGGCGCGCTACATAAACCCAAGGGTTCCCCGGTCATCAAAGTTTAAACGGCGCTGCCTTGTGAAACTAATCACCTGTTTATCAGCCTCTGAGACAAGCTAAACTAGGATGCAACTTCACAGGAGCCTCCAGCGCTACCACGCTCACACACAGACACACGAGGAAAGATACGGCCTGTGTGCGGCGAATGCACTTGCCAAGGGCTATGTCGAATCATTCCAGAAAATTTGACAGCGCGTCTCATAATAACAAACATAAATAGTGGAGGGGGGGGGGGGGTAAAAAGCATAGAAAATACATGAAAGGCATATCATTCTTGCTGTATGGAAAACTTTATCTCAGTATGTAAATACTCTCTATGTGCTGGGAGCAAGTTTTCCGAAAGCAAGATGTATAGGACTGGGGAAAAATATTGTAATTTCATCACTGGCACTCGTTTGTTTTTGCCATCGTGGCTTCCCCAACATACAGACCAACATGTGAACTAGGAGCCGGGGCTTCTCTGTGTCAGCAGCTTTGAAGATAAAACTGAAACTTTATCGGCACCGCCGCTGTTAACTGAAAGGTATTTTGTTGCTGATACAGCTTCGGCGAAATCAATAGCCATTTAGTGAATTATGTGTTCATGCCAAATTTGATGAGTCTCTTGCAGACTTAAATTAGCTACATCCACTACCGCCCACACTGAGGAACTTGTCTCCCCTGGCGTGATGCCAATTAATAATTGCTAAGTAATAATGTATATTACAGTATGCAAATATGTTCTCTGCAGAGATACTGTCATTAAATTGTATGCACTTAAATATCTGTTCCAGGCTGATATTGACTCTGTATTTGATAGATTCATGTTTTAGTCAAAGTTAATTACGCACCATTTATAGCTGATTAGATGGACTTTATGTACGTTGAATAAAATCATTTCCAAAGTAAACAACGTTTCCTTTTTTTTTGTCTTTTGGTTTCTTCGTAAGTTTGTTCACCACGAATAATTTCAGGGCTGCAAGAGTTTGGCATCCTTACCACGACACTTTAAAGATAATGCTTTCAAACCATTTGCCTGCCCAGAGGTTCTCTTTTTGAATTAAAACAATTAAAAGTCATTTCCACTCATTAATTCCGATCAGATATACTTTGTCATTTTTAATCAGTGTCTGTCAGTGAAATGCAACATTTTCTGCAGATGTTACATATTAAACCTACCGAATAGATGACGCCCTTTTTGCCACTGAAAAGCATTTAATAAGAAACATCTGCTGCAAATCACCCTGACTTTATGAGGGCAGTAGGTAAAACATGAAACAAGGATTCATTTGCCATTTATTTTAATATCAGCCCAAAGTTCACTCTTCTTTTTGCTCGGTTTTTGGTCGCCGCCGCCAACTTTCAAGAAAATACCCGTCTCTCTAGAGCTGTTACCCATCCGTATTCGCCAGCTAGCCTGACAAATCCGCTGAGCTCATGTTTTATTCGTGTCACTGACAGTCTGCGCAGCACAGCTCAAACTCAGATCAAACTGCCCAGCTGCATAGTGCCGATCAAACACTGGATCAGGGTTCTGTTACTGCGCTGTCAATCGCTCAACTCAAATCTTTTTAGAAACAAATTTTTAATGATTGTTTTACATTAATCTTTACATTAATTACATCCTGGTAGCCATGTGGAAAGTGACATGGCACCGGTCAACATGCGCGTGTTGCTAAAGACAAAACATGTCTTGTACCGATTATTGCCTTCTAAGTTATCAAAACCATTAACCGTACTGTGATGTGATTTTCATCTGCAGAGGTATATTTGTGCCTCACTGGTTATTGAAATGTAGCAAACAAGGTCAAAAACAGCCACATTCAACAACATTTAAGTTCACATCTTCATCATTGTAGTTTAGCAGCTAATCTGGTCAAGTTTGTGATTCAGTGAAATCCCTTCAGAACCACAAAAGCAAACAACTTTGCTGTCGGAGAGGAAAATTAACAGAAAAACCAACAGGGAATAGACGTAGCCTAAACTCAGTCTGTGCTCTGAGTAAATGATGCGAGGGAGCTCACTGTTCTTCCATTAATCATGACACAGGACTGTCTCCTCTCACTTTGCAGTGGACATGTGATTGCAGCTTGAAATACAGCCCTTTAACGACCACTTCCAACCCCTACCTGCGACCCAGGCTACAGTATTAGCCCGGTGGGACTGGCGCTCTGCTACTTTATTGCTCGCGTCTCCATTTTCTGAGGCTTTTGGCCGGCATTTCTGTGGAAGCTCCCCAAAATACACACGCAGTCTTGATTGTGTGGGCGCCACCTCGGTGATTGCCTATTTAGTGAGTAATTATCCCTGTCTTTCTCACTCTCAGCCAACACAAGCACTGATTGAGTTCCTCTCATTGTGGGTAATGTCTTATTTATCATAAGAGCCCAGTGTGAGTTTTGCTGAAAAAAAAAAAAAAAAAAAAGAAAAAGATGGAGCAAGCATGAGGCGCAGTCGTCACCAGCTAGGGACGATAAGAGCTACCGAAAAGAATAAAAATAAGTAAGTAAAACCTGCAGGTCAGTCAAAGCTTGGTATCAGTGAGGGAACTAGTCCCAAAAATTACTAATATACAGTAATTATGATTATAATTCCCAGTGTCAAGAAACATTGGATAGAAACAGTAAAATTCCTAAATTCAATTAGATGAGTTTCAAGTAGACGTGAACACTGGTTTATCTCTGGACACACAGAGGCGCAGTGTTTTAAGTGTTGAAGCACCTTTAAAGGAAAAGACCTTCAAATAATATCACATAGTGTCAGTGAGTGTTAAGGCCTCGGCTGGTATTTTCCTATTCTAGACGCTGTTAAGCGCTGCCCGATGCCGCCTCAGCCTCGCCGCTAATCTGTTTCTTTGTGTTTATTAGTAAATCAAAGGTCTAATCAGCTCTGAAGCTGCCGAAGAGAGGAGGAGTAAAGGAGAGGAGGAGGAGAAGAGGAGGTATAGGCTATTCTTCAATCTAATGGCCAATTAAGATCAGGCTAAGTGAAGAGGCAGGAGAGCATTGTCTAGTGCAGACCTCTTTGAGACTCTAATAAAATGTCAAAATACCACCTCTCTCTCTCTCTCTCTATTCATCTCACACACACACACTTTGACTCTCACCCTGCTCACTTTCTCAATCTCCTTGATTCATTTTGTTTTTGCTTTTCATGCCTCCTTGTCTAATTTCGTGCCTCTCTTTTCTCTTTGTCATTATCGACAGAGTACACAAACATTCACAGTCATGCATGGAAAAGAAAAAAAAAATCCCCCCCCTTTATTTTTTTAATTTTTTTTTTTTTTGCTGCTCCTTCACTCGCAGCCGTTCTTGCACACCCACACACACTGGCTTCCCTCTCATCTCTTTTTTTATTTAGAAGGGCAAAGACAGAGAGAGAGAAAGAGAGAGAGGGGAGAAGGAAAAATGGAGCTATAGATTTGAGCTGCATACTGTATCAATTTTGCCCAGTCTAAATGACCTAAATAAGGAATTCAATACTGCAGGGTCTGAATAGGAGAGCTTAGTCCACATATTTATTGAATCCAGCCTCTTTGTCCAGTGCCAGCGCACTCTGTGGTTTTAGACTCCACTCCAGTGATCCAACGTGGAATGGAAATCCGATCTCCCTCTCTCTCTCTCTCCCTCTTTTTCTGACTCTCTTTCTTTCTTTTCTGTTTTTCTTTCACCAAGCACAGGCCTGGCACTGGAGAGATGGAGGAAGGATGGAGGAGGTAGGAGAGGAGATAAAAAGAAAGAGAGAGACAGAAGCGAGAAGAGACCCAGAGAAGAATGTGCTATCTGTGAGGTTTATAAGGTTGGGGGCGTCTATGCGGGTGATGCCACAAGTGCGAGTGAATATAAGGCTCCTGTGCTAGTCTCCGCTGTTATATGACATAATTTGACATTGGTTCATATCAATTTTTATGAAATGTTCTCACTTACCGATCTGCGCAGGCTCCGCCTGTGGAGTGATTTTTTTTTTTTTTTTTTAAATTCTTCCCACTGTTCGGTGCTGGGACATCAAAGCCGGACAAGTTGTAAAGCTGGAAAAGATGTGAACACACATATTAATAATGCATCTGACGATCATCAGCATCAACACCCACGTTGTTTGAGCACTCATCAGTGACAATTTGTATCCCCAAAGTGAATTTTTCTCGTATATCTCACATCATTTCTACTGCTCTCTGCTGGCCTGGGAAGAGTGAAGATGCCAGCAGCTATTATTCATTCATTATTTAGCGGGGGAGTTTAACATGCCACCCTTATATACATACTTAATGTAAAAGATCAACCACAATAGAATTGCTAATACTGGAGAACCGGCATGACCAGATAAAACACAGCCTGGGACTGCACTGTCAGGCTGTGAGAGGCAAGCACTTTCACTTTGTTCAGTTTAACCTTCTATAATTGGTGTGTTGGGCAATGGGGAAAAGCTGTAACCCTGCAACAAATCATCACCTTTTATGTTGCTATGACAACCGTTTCTTATTTTGATATTCAAGAGTCACAGAGCACCATCATCACGGATTTGAATTCTTGACTTGGCAACATGGCGAATCTGTCCAACCTTCACTCTCTTTTATCTTTGTTTTTGGTCTCCACCAACTCCTGAGCCAATCCATCAATTAGATATTTACATATTACACAAGATAGTTTAATATATCGTGCCACTAGTTGAAAATTTTGGAGGGATTGAAGTAAATAACTCTTCCTCTGGTAGCCTTGAATGTCTGCGCCAAATTTCACGGCAATCCAATTCAATCTAATCCTGACCTGACAAGCCAGATGACTTGTTACACAGAGCCAACCAGGAAGGTTCCTGTTGAAACCGTCTGGAAAAGGGCAGGCACATTAAAAAAAAAAATACTTGACAGGCGATTGGATGAACCTTTTGTCTATCTTGTTCAAGTTGACTTTAAACAATTAGATCAGCCCATGTTGTTTTAAAATGACCAGCCTCTTCTTGCCGTTGGCACCGCCACACCTGAAACCACACCCACAACTGTCTGTAGTTCCTCGCAGGTTGGAACCGCTGTTGTTTTGGTCAAAAACACATAGCGTGAAGCACGGCGAGATGGTTTCTCAATGCAGATCTCGTACTGCCTTGTGAATGCAGCTGCTCATGAGGTTAATTCAATCTAGTTCAATAGCAGTTGAGATATCTCAATCTGAACCAAAGTGGTGGACCAACCAAATTACTGAGCAACTCCAAAACCACCACTACATCTAAGCTAGGATATTTAACCATAAATTTTGAACAAATCAAGAAGCGATATCTGGCTGAATACCATAGCTCAGAAGGGGGGAAAAAAAGTCTATAGAAAAACAGGTTTTATGTTTCTAGCTTGAGCAAGAACGCATTTTTGAGTTCATCCTGTGGGTTTTGAGAGGCTTTCATAAGTGCCAGGGGTCACAGATTGTTCTCAACCAGGACCAAACATCTAATCCTTCAGTTGTACTCAAACCACTGAAATTTGAGGTGCAACATTTTCCCATGACACCAGCAATTTTGATAGTTACAGTAGAAACACACAGGGATTGGTGTTTGCCTTTGTAAAGGGATATTATTAGGGCAGTTTGAGTGATACACTCATTTTAGATGTAACAGTAACACTTGGAAATAATCTACCTGGAGAAGTGGAGAGGAGGTGACAAAGGAGGTCATGCTTATACGTCCTTTTCTTTATATGTGTGTGTGTGCCAGGGTGTGTGTGTGCGGTTGTGACCTTTTTAAGATCCAGCCAAACTGCTAAACACACTCCCTCTGTGCCTGTCATTTACAGGTTAGCTATCGACATCTTACAGTCCGAGCTCAGGGGATGGACGTGCACATGTCGGCATCATACACACATGGGGTCTGCATCAAGAGGCACTCACACACACACTCACATCTACACTAAACATGCTCATGTAGCAGTCAGCTGCTGAGATCCTATAGAGAACGGAGAAAGCCAGTAGAATCAGTTGATGTAAACACCGCATTAGGGCCACATCTCACATGTGGAACTGATTTCTGCTGAAACGCCGTCGAAGATTAGGATGCTAGAATATCCTTCTATTGTGTCTGACGGACACGAAATCAGGAGAAAAGCTCTTTGCATCCACACATCTGCTTTTGGTCATTTTTTTGGTTTGGAGAGGCATGCATCCAGTTCAGTTCAATAACCGTATTCACCTCATTAAAGCCCGTTCAATATGATCTGCTGGCAAGCTTGTGCAATCAAAAAATATGAGGACAGCTGATCTGTGCTGGGGCTACAGGCTACTACATGTCACCATGTGTCAGAGAAACAATGGAAATCATTGCTGTCACGTCCTCCAGGCTTTGGCCTCTCCTAGCTTTGTCTTTAGCCCAGGCTAACACGTAAACATGGCCCCCCTTGTGGTCAAAGTCTCTGCTTGCCAGCATCACCTTTAGCATGGAAGTGATCGTCAAATGTACGCCCACATACGGCAGACTGTTAGAATCGCTCGGGGGGGCAATTTTGCCGGGTAAACCTCACATAAGCTCCTTATCACAACACATTAGGAAGAGAAGGGGAGGGGAGTACTAGTGTCAGCTGTCCGGCCCTGTTGGAGAAGGCGAGCCAGGCTGAATGTGACAGGTCAGTGAACAACACTAGCCAAAGGCTTAGACAGGCGAACCGAGACGTCCGATGCCTTCATTTGCTCCTTAGAACCTCCAGCTTAAGCTCAAGTTTGCGAGCTGTAGCCTTTTTTTCCTCTGTTAAAAAGATTTTTCCTTGCTGAATCACAGGTCTAAGGAAAGAAGTTCTAATCTGTTGTGCATAGTGTAACGCCCTTTGAGGTAAAGTTTTCGATTTTGGGCTATATAAATACATTTTATTCAACATTTTATTCAAGACTACACGTCTTGTCAGCTGATTCATGTGCATTTTTTGCAAAAGATGCCTTTTTTTCCATGTAAAATCATGTGATACATTGACACAATAGGAATCCTATTTTCTTACACCAATGTGTGTTAAAAAGCAACATTTGCTAGCATGTTTACCTCAGATAAGTGCATTCCTAATACAGAACCTTCACTACTTCCGCTGTCTGTATGACTTGTCTGGTGTTGGCCCCTGTTTTTGCCCCTGATTTATATTATCACTACACTAGAGTCACTGAACCGTCCATCCAACAGTTTGAGATATTTCACTAAAGGCAGGAAATGTCAACCTCCAGGTGGCACTTGAGAAAAAGTAGGGTATCAAAAAGGGCAAAGCCAAAGTCACTGGATACATCGGCCTGGTAATATGAATATTTTAACCGAATGTTGTGCCACTCCATTCAGTAGCTGTTGAAATGTATCACAAGATAAGTGAAGGCGGTATTGGCAGACAGATGACGCTATTCCTAGAGCCGTGCCACTAACATGGCTAAAATTCTTACAGCATGCAGATTTCTGTTCTGATTTCATGTAGTCTAGATCTCCTGAGGAGTCTTTAAGAAATCTAGAAAAACGTATAAAAGAGCGCAAAACACTATCGAATCAGCTCTGGGAAATCAATGATTGTCAAGGATCTATCATCCAGAAATACAACAATGCTTATGATTATCTTTACCTCTGACTCCAATATAATGATAACACATTAGAGGCACATATAAGGGCTAGTCAGATACGCACTGTGGGTATCAACTGATGCATTACACTGCAATGAGGCCAGAGCACAGGCCTTCAGGGGAACACCATATCAAATTTCAGCAATCTATGGATTTTCTTGCATACCTTCGAGAAGACTAATGAGGAGCGTCATTGTAGTATTTGTTGTATTTGTTGTATTTAATAAATACGTTTTGCAGCAGATGTCTCATTTAAACCAGCTTCTGCATAGTACGCATTACAACTGGTGGGTTGAGGAGTAAAAACTGGAGTTTAATATGCACCTCATAATTTAGATATTTTTCACCAAACTGATGGTACGAGCCCGGATGAACTTTGCGCATTTAAATGCGTGAGGTTACCAGCAGAGTTTGTGCTGACAGAAAACAGAAAAAAAAGAAGATTAAGTTTCCACTATGTTCCGTTGAGCTTGTGCATCCACTGGCCCAGCGAAAACACAAGAAAGACTCCCTCTTTTGTATCCACACATCTGCTTTTGGTAGAGCTTGGCTGGACCAGCGTGCAGGCGATGCAAATCAATAACTGATCTCTCATTTTACCCAGGCTAGCCAGTCTCTCAGACTGTCTAAGAAGTAAAATCCATCTAAACCCTGAAAAACAATCGGTATAATACTCATAGAATATTCCAACAGGTAATTATATGGACCTCAGTAGGGAGCATACAGTACAAAAACCTCATTATTCTTTATGTGATTCCTTCTACGGCACCTCTTATCATATATTTTTTTTTTTTTATCATAATCCAGATATCCTGATGTCTTTGTGCCAGTAATCTATTATTTTCTGGGAATACCTTAATGTTCCTATAGTAACAGAGCAATGCCACTGTGAAAAGTCATTAAGTATAATTGAAGTAGATTTTCTCCTCAAATTTGCTGCAGGATTACTAGACTTCTTAGAGGACACTGGGCAATCTTAAACCCCCTCTGTCAATACTAAATGAAGCTAATTAACTGGAGTGGAATGGTTAGAATCATAATAAGGTCTTTCCAGGTGTTGGGTTTAGAGACGATTGAGCAATCCAGATTGGGATCTTTCTTGTGGACTTGAAACAATGTGAGGACTGGATATTGGCAGGGATCGGAACTTAAATTAGTTTTGGAGTGATAATCACATCAGTCATCATCATCATATTGGATTACAAATGACGTCTGACTTTCTAAGAAGTATTGAAACGTTCTGTTCATTTATGTTTATATAAAGACGATCATCATGCATGAAACAAAGCTTTCCTGCTTGGGTTTAGTGGGTGATGGTACACTGAGGTATGGTAGACGGTGCAAAATACAGTGTCTGTTTCGAATAAACAGCAATCTTGCTTCAGAGTTCTGGCAGTGGAATAACATGGCATGCTTCTTTAACCTTTCCTTACTCATAAATGACAGTTATTATTAGCATAAGAGTGAGGCAGAGCCAAAAGTCATTGTTAGAGTTTGACCAAACAAACAATGTGGTATTTCAGAGCAGTATTTTCTCTTCTTGTTTAAGTATGTTCTCATTCAAGTTCTTCTTTGCCTTGGTGGTGTTCTCAGACTCAGCTGTCAGACACGCAAGGTTGGTGGTCCAGTGGTCAAACATGTGAGGATAATGCTGGGCAAAAAAAAAAAATATATATCAAAGCAAAAGTTTCCACGTACAGAAACACAAAACCTGCCCCTTCTCTGGCTTCTCCTTGAAACTTTAAACATTTTGGAGCGGTCTGTCAGTCTTAACCTGGTCAGCTAGGGGTTAGAGAGGCAATGCAACAGTTACACCTTAAAATCAAATCAATATGCCAAGAAGCAAGGTCTTTCTGTGTGTGTGAAAATTATATGTGTATGTAAATGTAAGATTATAGATTATCACTGGTTCATATGGCAGATATGGTAATATGAGATTAAGAAGAAAAGTCTGCAAGATTGCGTTGACATGATGTGGGCAGCATGTTAAGATGAGAGTGTGAAAACCTAAAGCCGTTCCCTCCTTGAGCAGCTAGTGTCAAGGTGCTCTTGAGCAAGGCATGAGCTGACTGCTGGAACAGAAGGGGGAGCCGCTCACTGCCCCTACAGACAACCACAGTGACTGTAACTGTGTTTACAATATGATAATAATATAAAATTTCATTTATGCTGGTGATATTTATGGTTTCCAGATAACCGGTCATCAATCTGATTTGTATGGTGGTACAGCAGCTGATACTTCTGTATCGCTTGCCAGGCAGTGGCAATGCTCACCACTGCATGTACTGAATTAAAGTTGTGTTTAGGCCTGTGATGCATCAAATGTGTTGAAAGACAGAAATCAGGTTAAAGCAGCAAGGGAGGCTGGGTGTAGCTGATGGTCAGAAGCCTGCTGTCGTCTGGGCCTTTTGCAAATGTCATTATTGTTATTTTTGTTGATAAGTTGTTTTACAATTCATTCTAAAAAAACAATTTCACAAGATAAATGTTTCCAGATAACCGTTTATCAATCTGATTTGCACAAAAATCAGTTTTGCCAGAGAAATCAGGCTCAGATAATTCTGCAGCATATTCTCAGGGAAGACAAACATGGAAATGTCTTTGTTTGATCAACTTCTTTTCTGAATTCTTCAGAAAAAGGACAAAGCTGAGACCTAAACCTATAGTTTGATTTTGCCTGAAGACAATAAACCTCGTCTAAAATGAGCTTTATTAATACAAAGTAAAGAGGCACAAGTCTTTATAACTGACAGAGAAGGACAACCACAGCAACCACGCTACCCTCCTGTGCTCCTGCACTCACGCACACAGTCCTGTACAGTGAGGAGTCATCAAGTGTCCCTTATTATGAATTTCAGAGTACTACACATAAAGCTGGCAGAGCCTGCACATAAATAACATTACAGACAAGATTGCCTGCACTGAACATTTAGGATTTTTTTTAAAAAGAGAATTTAAAAGCTAAATAATGTTTCATTTACAGACATGTTTGTGGATTTATCAGAAAGCAATAATCCACACAAAAGTGTATCTTACTCCTCTGTGCTGCTGCGGCATGTGCCCGCATTTTGGTAGAGGATATGTCATTCATGGGCACCTCAGTTGCAAGTTTGAGTTGCTTTGCGCTTCCGTTTCTTGCCACAAATAATGCATTTTATGTCCAGAACAGAGAGGCTAATTGAGATGTAAGATTCACACTGCAGAGCAGTAGACGGGAATGCATAATGAAACACGGTGCTGGATTGTATGCTAAATATAATGACAGAGGTGAGGCTGCAGATCACATCGAATATGAGGCAAGCACCGTCTTCATCTGCTTGCCACCCACACACACACGCACGATACGCAGGTGCACGTTTGCGCAGAAGCACACACCGAGCGCAGGGCAGAGGCGCACGCACGCGGATTCGCGCACAGCCGAGGAGCAAACATACACAGTTTGAATGCATGCAGGACCAGGCGGAGGTTTTCTGTTGTTGAGTTCAGTTGCACACACGCAATCAAAAACACGCACACAGACACAAGCGCAGGTCAGAGAGTCCCGGTGGCGTAGAAACTGGCAGGCATCCTTCCACTCTGCTCCAACAATCCAGCAGGCTTTTCTTTACCACACTGCCAACATGCTTTCCCCTTCACACACAAACACAGCCCATTGCTTTTCCTTTCTCCTCTCCAATCATCCATTATTCTAAGCCCTCACAGGCATTGCAGACAATGAGAAGTTGAATGGGAGAGAGTGAAGCTAATTTGTGGACATGTGCTTTGTTATTGTTTCAATAAAAAATCCCTATGAACATGACAATTACATAAGTACAACAAAGAGGCTTTTGGCGGAGCCTCAATCACGTCTACCATACAGACGTCCCTTCAGATATTCTGTAATGGATCATTAGCTAGAATATCTCCAAATAAATCACAAAGTTGTTTGTGATTCCTTTTGATCTCTGGCTGAAGAGGAAGAACAATAATGTTTGATAGAAACTTCAAACTAAGTTGGTGGAAGTAGACGCTCAGACTGGAGGAAGGAAAGCGTCTTGCGTTTGCTGCTTTAGTGGACGGCTTTTTAAATGATTAACAAGACTGAGCAGAAATCGTGCATTCATCAAATCAAATCAAATCAATACATGAATCAAATGGTTCAGAGTGGTGTGAAAGGTGCTGCTCGGGTGATGGACCTACACAGGATGTTCCCCTCAGCTCTCTGTAGCCTTTTAGCCTTGTTCAGCTCATTGTTTTGGTTTTCTTAAAGATGTTTTGAACCACAAAGCTCCGTTAAATCAATTTCACAGCGGTGACTAACAAACCTTTTAGCAGCTCAACAGTCAGATATTTTTCTCAACAGTTGGTGAAGATCAAAACGGAGCTAAAGTGACAGTTTACATGCCCAGAAACACAAACTCCAAATAAATGCTAATGTCGCCGTGTGTCTGTTTTGTAAAAATGTTCTTTAGTTTTTGGTTTAGTTCAAAATTTCAGTCCAACAACCAGACAGATACTAAAGTGGCATTATGAAAGTTATGAAGACATGAAACCAGCCCTAAATGCCTCATGAGGGGTGTTTGCTGCTACAGGCCGACTGGATTTGGTACAGCTGGAAGGTTATGGTGGGTAAGCCTGAGACAGATACTGTTGTATGATGGATACCACTGAGTCAGTATGCTGATACATGTCTCTTACTTAGTGGTAGCATTGCACACTACACGCTATGTTCTATTGTCAGCTTTTTACCTGAAGTCTTGCATCACTTAATGCGCATAGCTTTATAGCTTATTGTTAAATCATTATCCAAACCGACTTCCGGATTCAACTTTCCTACTAGACCTAGCATATATTACTGTATAACTTTGAGGAAATAGAGTTCTTTCTGTACAAATTACATGCAGTTTTTGCTTATTGCATATTGAATTCAATTCAAATTCACAGAAAAACAGTTGACGAGCAAAGCTGTGTTGTGTTTTGTCTATGATTCACGCATCATAAATGTAGATTACATCAGTTTTGAACAGTATGATTTCTAAGCTGTTCTGTTATTGTAATTTGTACTGTATTTACAGAATTCTTCTGACAACCACAGCTGTGAGTTTTTCTGTAAAAAGATTTTTTTTTTCTTACTGTGCAGCTTTGCACATGATCTCCTTTTCAGCCTCACATCTCAGGTGCACCCGCTTTCATTTTTACCTCAGAACCGCTGTCTGATTATCTGACTCTTTCTCCAGTTTGTGTTCTTGTTGTTGTTCAGATGTCGCCGTGTTCCCGGATATCTGCAATTACTTTGGTGAGCACAGAATTGTATAACTGACAAATGATGACCGGAGCTATGAAAATGGGTTGTAATAAACTGAAATTATCCTTTAAACCGTCTGTTAGTGGCAAACTGAAGGCGAGAGGAAGTGCAGACCGGGGGAGCGGTGCAATTAAAGTTTACACACATTTGTCACAATCTTATTATCAAACTGACCCACATTTACTCGGACTGGGTCACTTTTAGCCTTCTTCACCCTCCCTATCTCCCTCCACACAAAACCACACACACACACACACACACAGCATTCTGGGCCGGGCAGCTCCTGGCTTCCACTTCAGGGTTTTGGCTGTATCCCTTGCACTGTGACACACACACACACACCCTCTCCTCTCCCATGCTCTAAGATCCTGTTCATCAGCCTTTATTGTCCCAATCAAAGCCTTGCCTCCCTGACCGCCTTTAATATTCAACACTGCAAGATGGTACATGAGCCGTTTGTCTCAGTCTACACAGCCCGCTAAAGGAGGACGAGTGTGTGTTTGTGCGTGGGTGTGTATGGGCGCGCATGCTTCCACACAAAGTGGAGCTGGATGGCTGCGAGTTGCCCCCGACACCAAACTTAATTCTCCGAAGCGAGGTTGGGGATAAATATTTCAAGGTCATTCTGTTTGCTCTCTGTTGTCTTGTTCCGGGAGCGCTGACTATAATAGGAATATATGCATGCCTAACTAGGGGCTTTAGAACAGAATTACACCGCCTGCTGCTCACTCTCTGCCTATAGGCACAGGCCAAAAGATGAAAGATGACTGACAAAGAAGCTACAGTGGACATATAGATTCATGAGTACTGTTATCCTTAGAGACGCTTTTATCCTTAGAGATGCTTTTATACAATCGCCGCACTAATACTGCTTTACATACATTAAAATAAAGGCTTTATTGTGACGGGGCCTGCCTGATTTCCTGCAGTAAATTAAAGGGAAATGCAAACCGAAGTGAACTTATGTCGGACCATCTGTCCAAGTTAGAATCTCTGGGGTTAAAGGCAAATTGTGTGAAAATATTGATAATTAATAGCTTACACAGGCTGGAATGGCTAAAAAAGTCATGATATACTGGTGGAGTAATAGATCAAATAAAAGAAAAAAAGTTGATTTGTTGATTCAGTGTCTCAGATATTCCAAAATATCTCAGCAAGAGTCTTGAATGTCTCCTAAATCCTGAATTCTCCCTGTGTTTTTCCAAGCTGTCCAACATCTGGTACATCTACTTAAATCTAGTTTGGTTGTTGGTTGAGCTCAAATGAGTTGAGCTGTGGGTGGCTACGGTCAGGTCCGCCTGAGCAGTATGTATGTGGGTAATCAGGCGGTTCAGCACACTGAGCTCCGCAGTCACCGGGCAGGTACTGCTTTATAATAATGGATCTGTGCAGTCACATCCGCCTAGTTCTGTTGTGTTTTCAGAAAATAACCGTGAACCCGATTTTTATTCTAAACGTTTGCGCCTTGATGAGCTCGCCTGTAAAAGCAGCAGATGGACTTTCGGGAGCAGCATTTTCAGGGCTATGAAAGCACCGCGCCAGGTTAAAAAAGCAGCCGGTGACTCACTCTGAAAATTGCCAGGCCCATCCAAGGCAGTGATTACAACTCTCCACCCGCCACCCTCCACCCTCTCCTCTCCCTTAAACAAAACTGTTTCGTCAATACATGACTGGAAATGTGTCACATTTCCTTTTGGGGTTAGGGGAAGGCGAAAGGGGGCAGGAACGCTAACGAAGCGTGGTCAAAGTGCGGGCGGGGAGAGACTTTTCATCTTGGCGGGAGATGTAAAGTAATGAAGTTGACACCAGTGTCCACCCCATTAGGCTGGGCCTGCATGGACCATTACAGGCAGGGTGAGAGGACAGCCCAGAGCCAGAGGACCCCACGGAAAACACACACACACACAAAGACACACACAGGTCTACACACATGCAAGGAATGAAAATGTACAGTATGTCAACACTTAGCATTCTTTCCTAAGGGGTTTGTCTATACTTACACACAAACTAAATGCTATGTGTGTTTGTAGATATCTTTGTGTGTGTGTGTGAGAGTGTGTGTGTGTGTGTCCCTCTCTGAATAGGAAACAGAGATAGTTACACGGTGCATCCCTGCATATTCTTTCCCATAATACGTGCGCACATGTATAATCCTTAAGCGTATCCTGTATCTGTGCATATGTACAGCTTTCCTGAGTGACTGTGTAGCAGAAGGAATGTCATTGCCCATGAGTGTGTGTGCGTGTGTGTGTGTGTGCGTGCTGGAATGATTCGATGGCAGCCTCCGTTCTCCCGCTCAGCCTGTCAGGGAAATATAATTTGCGCCTTCAGTGCTTTTCACCTGGCTCATATGTAGCATGCAAATTTATTTCTCTAATAATCCGAGTGCTCGACGGCCCTCCTCCAGGATTAATGACAGCATTCCCGGGGCCTCGCCTCCACCCCGGACCGCCGGAATATTACCGCCATGCACCCCCCTCACGCATACACACACACATACACACACACACACCCTGACATGGAAAAATTGTGTTAGTTCTACACAGAAAAACGCCGGGGTATTTGTCCTGCTAGACAATATAATGGGCTGGTGCATCATCAGATTGCAATGTCATTTCAAAAAACCTTGAATACAAATAATGGGAAGAAGGGGGGGGGGCGTGAGGTGGGTGGGTGGGTGGTGGTGGTGGTGGGGTGGGTGCGCGGAGGATAGATGGTGCGTTTTCTAATCCAGTGGGCTAGTTATCCTTCATTTCAGGTAGAGTGGTGTCGCGGTGACACACACACACACACGCACAGAAGAAAAACACACCGCTCCGTTATTCAAATGAAGTGTGCCGCATTGTGCAGAGCTTGCTGCTTTCGGGACACATCCCTTTTCTTCCCCTCTTCCACTGTTAATTAATCTTAGAGATCTTTTTTAGCATCCCTGGCTCTCTCTCTCTCTCTCTCTCAACCCTCCCCAGCCCCGGCTCTCTGGCTTTTTCTAAGCAAACAGTATGAAATATGGATATGGGAGAAGTATTAATTATAACCCCATGTGTGGGTGGTGTAGATCTGTGTGCGTGTGTTAGGAAGAGGGAGAAAGAGAGAGGCAAGAGAGAGGAGGAAACAATGTGCCAGCGCCACCACCCACCGCCTGGATCTGTCACAAGAGACTGGGAAGAGAAAGAGGAGGAAACGGAGAGAGGAGGGAGAGATGCACCGAGACAGTGTGAAAGAGGAAGGCGAAGAAGAGAGTGTGTGTCCTTCTATTAGTGTGTTTAAGTGCCACCCCAGACTGTGTCGCCCTTCACCTGCGAACAGAGAGCGCCTCCATCACAGGTGAGGCCATACAAAGCCACGGTCGAGCCTGTCAGCCGCTGCCACCCAGCACAAAGCGGGTTAACTTCAGCAGTGGCTCTGCACCCTGACAGGCCGCGACTGCTGGTCACTTATCTTTTTAATTAGCTTTTCACTCCTCCTCAGCCTCCCAACGCTCCCCTTCTCTCTCCCACTTCCCTCCTTTTTTTTCCCCCCACTGTCACTAATTCTGAGCGGATTTCCGTGGAAAATTTTTTTTTTTTGCTTATGCACGCTCATCTCCCTCACGTCGGAATGAAACTTGCCATCAGAAGCCAGGGTAACAATCAAAATAAAGGACACGTGTGTTTGTGCAACGTATTGCAATTAATAATCCTTTTTCACTCTTTGGCCTCAGTACACAGTATATCAACATTTTCAATTAATAACACCTTTAATTCCCACCTTTAATAAGATAAAATATGGTAACATATGGTAACACCCCAACCCTCATACCTTTACGTTAGATCTAGGGTAGACTACTTTCTGCATTGGCACTGAATGTTGGCAGCGCTGGTGAGGTACAGTTTCCTGATTCCCACGGACTCTGGGCTGCGTTTGTGGCCAGCACCTTCTCATCTATGGTCGTTCATTGTGTAATTGCTTTTATCTTTCTATGAACGTTACTATTGTTACTAGCAGAGCCCGCCTTTCCCACGTTGGGTTCGGATTGCGTGCTCATGCACAAGGGATTCACAGGAAACTGTGCTGCGTGAGACAAAAGCCTGCACGTGAGACTTGATGCAGTCGTCAGTCAGGTGGCACAGGACAGGCCAAGTGTTAGACCAGTTGGATTTGTAGTTGCAGTGGCTACCAGTGCAAATGAGGTAACCCCTGAAGGCGCGCCGTTTCTGTTTCCTTTGAGTTTACCTACAGCTCAAGTGCCCATTTCATAGGCTCTCTAAAGGGAAAACGTTGATTTCCTGTTTTATCGATTTAGTTTTTGAAGGTGCTTATGTGTTTTTTCACTTGGCAGAAACTGAACACTACAGTATTCTCATTGTAAGCCTCCCTCTGTATTCATAGTGTATGTGCATGGGTTTGTTTAGCTTGTTTTGTTTATTTATTTATTTACTGACATGTAGATTTTCTTTAAGGACTCAGTACATGCTGTGCAGGGGGATGTGAAGGACAGTTGCTTAAAAAGCCTTCAGGGGCTTCAATAGTGGCATTCTCCACATTTCTGTTATTCATTTTATTGAGTTGTGTTGTGTGTCTTTACGCTCACAAACATGCACATACGTACACACTGAAGGGAGAGGCCAACTGCAAAACCAAAACAATGAGCTGAAAGGTGCTAAAAAGCCAAAACAATGAGCTGAAAGGTGCTAAAAAGCCCATGAGGTTTGGCTGATTACACACACAGATACTGAGAGAAATAGATTTAACTTGTAAATCCAACTAAATGTGGTCCATCTCCAAGACGCGCCATCCAACACAAATGTGGAATGCCTTAGTGAACTGGTGTCTTAAAGACCAGATCTGGTGTTGCAGTTTACTGGTTTGGTGAAAAACAGACAAAGCACCTTACGTCTCTCCAGACCCCCTAACCCCCTTTCCACCACAGCAATTAAATGCCCACCCCCTGTTTGCCTGGCTGCAGCAGTCAGGAAAATAAAAGGTTATGGGTCATCATGCGGCTCAGCCTCTCCCCTTTCACATCTCTTATGTGTATTTATTATTTGTGCATTAGGTTGGGAAGTTAAGATGGAAGTTGTCTGGAATTCCTCACGGATCAGAAAAGGTTAACAGGAACCAGACCATCCGCCGGTCATCAGCATTCCTGGGAAGAGGGCAACTCACCAGTGACCAATTAGATAAGATATTCCAGGTTGGTGAGCAAAAGGGGCTGATTGGCTGGCGGGGACCCCCGTGTGGCAGGGGTTTTGTTGACTGTGCGAGGACACCGCCATGGCATTAAGAGGAAGGCGTGTCATGATGCTGGACCTCGCAAAGCACACAAACGCACAGCGTCAGGGACTAATAACCCACCGAAGACCCAATTCTGAGGTATACCTGTGCACTGTCCTGCAGCAAATTGTTGAGAAATTACACCTCAGTCAGACCAGGAAACATTATTACTCCCCTGTCCAAACGGTGAGGAATGGTCAAATCAAGTTTTTAAACGATGTCGTACAATAGAATCCAGTTTCTCTGGGTATTACCAGGTCTCGTGTGGCGGATGTGCAAGCACCAGCGCCAGAAACACGCTGAAGTAGACGCTACAATCACGTCGATTTCACCTATTAAATCCACTTCAGTCACACAGTGATTAAACATGCTTTAAATATTTTACGCCCGGTGAATTTTAGCTCCATTTGGATTTGTACATTATTGTTCCTCCACCTTATCAAAGCCCTTTGATATCTGCTCATAAAAAGCCATGATGTCACCTGTCAGTGTCCATCTAAGCCACCAATGAAGACGTGACAGCCTTCAGGGGACCAGAATACTATTAACGCCGCGTTTCATCCCAAATGGGCTTTTATTAAAATGAACGCCTAATTAAATTCCAAGATGAGGGGGCAGCGAACAATGCCAGACAGTGGCTACTTTGATTTTTTTTTTTCCCCCTTGTTTTAAAGTAATTATGCGGGGCCTGACATGAGTGAGCACACTGCCGGAGACCCCTCTAATGAGTTAAGCAAGAAAAATCGCCACAGTCGCCTTCCCTGGCAGCAGCTAATTGCCTGGCCACATCGGGCCACCGCTAACACTGTCATTTAAAATGTGCTTTTCTTCTATTTCTGCTGGGTTTTTTTTTCTTTTAAGTAATCTGGTTAATTGACATGTCTGTAAAGGTAGACTGTAAATGGTAACAAAGTTAGAGCACTGCGCTTGCCGGATGCCAGGTTGCGCGCCTGTTCGAGGAACTGGTGAGAGGCGCGGGTGACGGTCAGGAAGAGTGTCGCCTAATGCACTAAATACACGAATGAATCCAATGGATGCAACCCACCCCAAAAAAAATATCTAAAGTATCTATGAAGAAAGAAAAAAAACATAAACCATTATAAATGAAGTTTCTTCCAAGAGAAAAATGGAACTCAAAGTAAATTGTAGAAATGCAAAAATACCAGTTATGATTCAGTTATGACATTTTAGTTTGCCTCCGGGCAGCAATGTCCAAATTTATATTAATCAGATGGAAAAAAAACCCCAAACTATTATAATCACACCAAAAATGTCACAGCAACCCTGTCAGTCATCCCATCTCTCACGCATGCACGCACACACACACACACACACACACACACACACACACACACACACACACACAAAGGTGGCGAGCGGCTTTGCCGTCGCATCTACAAACGCAGCTACATCTACAATGCCACCGCTAACATTTGCAAATGTTTCTGGACCTCCAAACAAGGGAATCAGTGAGACAGCACATAATTATTCATATGTTTCACTTAACCTTTAACATGCAGTCCCATACAGTGCCCCAGCCAGCGTCTGCATATTGGTACCAGATTATTACGAGAATGGCTAGGCATTCGTCCTTGTTTACGTGCCCCGTTGAAGCATCCTTGGCCGTGCTTGCCTACACTCCAGATGAATAGCATTCCCTGGCCCCCGGAGGCTCCCAACTTCTCCTGAGACCTTTAAGTGTTTGTTGACAGACTAACAGACTTTGGCTTGTTTAGCTTTCTCCACTCTCTAAAATCCAAAAGGTCACAATTCCTCCGCCAGCCGTACGCCCCCCCTCCTCGAAAGACCAAGCAGAAGAAGAAGAAGCAGAAGAAGAAGAAAAAAAAAACAAAAAACAAGACCTCAGGAAAATCCCCTTACGAGCGGACCTCAAGAGCTCTCAGGGAAACAAATAGAATCCCTGCTGCCACGGTTACCAAGTTTACCAACATGTCTCTATGGCTACAAATTACAAAATAACTAAAAATGCGCCCCCCTCAGCTGGAGAGGCAAACAAAGAGGAAGAGGAATTGAACTTGGTATCCCTTGCTGAGTAGACTACCCAGCACCGGCATAAAGAAACATTTCACTGGATATTTCTTCTTTGGCTAAATATAAAGAGCCTAAAGACTGAGATAACACGGTCCATATGGCATATTTGGGAGGTCACTGTCAGTATCGCAACATGGGGTAAAGCAGTACAATGGAATTATCCTGCTTAACATGCATAATTCCCCTCGTTACAGCAAACGAGCAGTGTGCAACCCGTTATTTGGGGTCTCTATTGTTGCTGTGGCGCTGCTCATTATTATGGGGTGTCTGGTTCAGGCCATCAGAGAGGCTCTCGCCACTGAGGTCTCCGTGGAAATCGGCAAGCCCATCTCAGTGCTTAGCAACCAAGCCCTGGGGCCTGTTTTGCACAGCTTAATTCAGATGAGAGTACCACGCACAGGATTGGCCGAGCTCGACCCGCACTCTGTCTCCCCCACTCTCTCTCGCCGACACACACAAACACACAGTCACTATCGCGCCCTCCTTCGCTGCAGCCTTACCTAGCGTGTCTCCTCTGCTCTCTCGCTATCTTTCTCTATCTTCATTGTTCTGCCGCCCGCCTCAGGCCTGTACATGTGAGGTGTTCTATAGCACAGAGGCAGCGCTGCCAGGTGGAGAGTAATTATCGCGTTTGTATCGGGGTATGATCAAAATGCCTAAATGTCATTTTTGTCACGTCATAGTTTAAAGATTTCTTTTCTCCCATAGTAGTGAAATAGTTTGGAGCTGATCTGGAACCAGCCTGATTACGCATCCTGTTATTCTTCACAGAAAACTGACTCTGGTACTGCAAATACTAGCTCAAATACACTTCTCTGGGGATTTTCATAGTTACCACAGACCCTTAAACGCTGTCGACGCTTGGCGACTGTATGTTGTGCCATGCTTTCTTCAGTATCACACTTTGCCCTCTTGTTTTTCAGCCACCTGCTCCAAGAGCACGCTCTCCTACACTTCCCACAATGCACCATACTGTAAAGTCCAGATGAAACGACTTTTCAGGAGCACACGGGTCTCATACCGTGACGGATTTCTGTGTGAAACGGGACAGACGGGTGGGACGCAAACACGGAGGGTTACAGTGATTCAAAGTTGGACGATCATTAGATAATTAGAAATGTATATTTTTGGCATTTTTTGTTAAATAAAAGCACAATATTACTCAGGATATTGTGTGAAAGTGTAATAGTAACTTGCATAGTACATCCAGAAGATGTGTTAGATGCTGTAAGGAACCATATGACAATGGTTAAATGTGCCAAACCAGCAGAATTTAAATGACAGGGACCTAAATCTGGATCGTCAGTGTTTAAAGTTTTCCTGCATCGAGGTCAGTGAAGCGTCGAGTGCTGCGCGGTGTTTTTGCCCTTCGTTTCAGCTCACCTGTCAATTAAAGAACATAGTCACTATGGTAACATCTGTTTCCCAAGGTATTCTGCTGACGAGCCTGACGGAGTTTCAGTAGGCGGCGCTCTTTTCTTTGTCTGATCAGTCACAGTGCCTATGTTAACTCAGTTCTTCTGACGAGCCTCGTCCGTGGATTTTGTTGCAGATGTCGACAAAAAAGAAAACGCGGCTTTGGGTTAAGTTACTTCTATGTTGTGTCAGTATAAAATACCAAAAAAGATGTGTATTCATTGAAAGATGTCAAAGAGAAAATGCCTTGATGTAAAACTAGCACCATAAATAAAGCGGCGTTGAAGAACCCTCATGTTTCTGTGAATTTCACTTTCTTCTTTGCCACTCTCTCACCTTCCCTCTCTTATTTTCCCCTGCCCTCTTCTCTCCACCTGTTTCCTCTCTATCTCCATCTTTCTCCACCTCACTTCGTTAAGTGGGTGATAGTGGGAACGAGTGAGGAATCGACAATGGCGGCTGTGACTCAGGCAACCAGCTGCTGCAGTGTTGTGACGGTAATGAGGACGGGGTCAGTGTATATAGGCAGACTGAAGGACGGAGGCACACATAGGAGGACGGAGAAGGGGGGAGAGAGGGAGGGAGAGAGAGAGATAGTAGAACAGAGGCGGAGACGAGGCAGAGCCGGGTTCACTCAGGGAGTAAGAGGGAGAGCGAGAAGGAGAGGGAGTGTGGAGATAGAAGTCGACAGAAGCCAGCTGATAGGAGGACTCTACAGCAGTGATAGCCTCCCAGGGAAAGTACTGAGCTAAGCAACTTTCTCCCGCACACTGTGGCTCAAGTGAGAGGATGTGGAGCAGCGCAAGTTGGAGGTTCACGTGAGGACGCCCAAAATGGATGTGGAACTCTGCTAAATTTGTGTTAATGCTTTTAACAGGTTGCCACATATTAACCCTGTCCGCCTACCGTGTAACCCCCTCGAACCTGTTGTTGTTTTCGCTTGTTTTCCGCTCCCTTTACCTGCAGCCCAGGCCTGACATGGTCCCCACATGTTTTATTACACCGTGACTGTCGGAATAACATCAATTAGTATTTGAGTGCTGCTATGTGTAATGCCCTCGGGTGGTTTTAAGAAATATACATTTGATATTATTATTTTGATATTTTGTTTGCACAAATCAGCCATCTTCATATGAATTCACTGTGTGATATAAACATCTGTTGCCATGGAGACAATGAGGTATACCTAAAGCCGCTTTGTTCCTCTTTTCTTTAAACCTTTCTTTCTTCTTTTAGCGAATCTGCACCATGAACTGTAATGCTGCATTAGCTGCTAGCTGCTCCAGCTTCCAGATCAGGTTATGCACCCGGGTGCATGGGTGTGTTAAGGTGACAGACTGATCTAAAAGGTTATGGTCATAGATTGTTTTGAGCAAAGGTTAGATCAAAGTTATTGTGCATTATCAGTTTTTACCTGTGCTGTGTGTCGGTTATGATCCTGGCTTCTGGCGTTACGTGCTCAACCCATCAACGATGCTGCAATAAAAATAAAAAATAATAAATGTGAAGTCGTGTATTGTATAAGGGATCATATTTGACATCATTTGAAATCCCTGATGCAATGCATTTTGTTTCTGTTTTTCAAGGTAATGCTACATTTTTTAAAAAAACATTTACTCCACATATTTAATGTATGTAATGCTGTATTGTTTTATTTATTTATTTTTAAAGTGCAATACAAAGGTGTTTGAAACTCAAAAGAGACCATGAGAAGCTGGCAAATGTGCGCAGTGCACCCCCTGCTGCAGTTTAAACACAATAAGCATGGATAAATGAGCCATTTACTTAAATCACAATGTACCCTAATTACAATGTGTTGGCAAAGAATGGCGTGTCTACTGGCTGATACTGTCATTTATGTAGCATTTCTGCAGTGAATTCACAATCGTACCTATTCTAAATGCATTAAGCCTAACTTCATGCGGGTCTTAATGTTTTAGCTGAGAGCCATACGTCAGGGTTCCTTCAGTCATTCCTGACATCGGATAAGGCCGTCTTCAATCCAGGTTATTATAAAAACAAACAAATCTCTCAGAAGTGAGCTGATTTGACTGTCTATTGTCAGCTAATTTGAGAAGAAAGCAGCTTTTCATAATGCACTGCGTTGTTAGAATGTATCTAACAGTGAGTCATTTCAGAAAAAAAAAAAAAAAAAATCAGCTCACGCACAGTTTTGCAGTTTAGTATCTTTGGTTTATTGGAGAAAAACATAGCATTTCACACAGTGTGCCGTGCTGAGGAAAGGAGTGAAATGGAATGAGACAGTGGTGACACGGACTCCCACGACAGACACAGCGTTTAACATCTTCACGCATGGCAGCTCAATTACCTGAGTGTAATTGCAATAACTCCAATACCTCTGCAGTCATGCTTGACAGTTTCCAGACCAGGTCCTGTAATTGCAGGTTGATATATGCAACTGGAAATCAAAGGGGGCTAGCACGTTAGCGAGAGAACAGCTAGGCTATGACTTCTACAGCGGCGCGGTGAATTGCTAATGCAATAAAAGGCCGGAGTTATTAGCAGAGTTGTGAATGGCAAATTGGTGTGAATGCCAAATCGTCAGGGTTAGTATTGAAAAAGATGGAAAGTTAAAAAGGGAGCTGGGAGGGATGAGACAATGGATGGTGTTCTGCTCTGTCAGAGCAGACCGGGTCTCATTGTAATGGGGCTTAAATACAGTACGGATCTAATTTACGCTTTAAAAACTCTCTGCAGTCAGTCGCGAAGTGCTGGGTTAGTCCAGGGATCACAGTCATTTACCAGGAAGTGTGTGAGATTTAGCAGAAAGGATGAACTGATGGATGGGATCCTCTGGTTTACTCATTAGCAAATTAAAATATTGCTGGCTCTTGACCTTTATGGCCTTGGTATGCTTAAAACAAAGTGCCTGAGAGTCGCCTAACGAATCGCTCGACTCTCCGGTGACAGAATCAGGTGTGGCTGCGTCTTTTTAAAAAGCCACGTCACTGTGGCATCCCCGCCACCCAAGAACTTCTGCCACTGTTTTCCTGTGGCCTGCCAGACATTACAGCAATACAGCAAGTTGACATCAGAAGATTTCACCACGCACACCATAACTTTATGTTTCACCAAGTCATAAGCATTCCCCATGAAAGCTGTGTTGGACTTATCGGAGATATATCTGAGTCTCATAGTGTTTTCTTGGTTTCAGCCACAATTGGATTGTGTAGACTGCACGATCCTATAATATCAACACAACCATTAGGTCTTGGTTGCTACCCAGTCTGTAGTTATTGTCTTAGATCATTTGCAGTAACAGCTGTCTTTATAATTTAGTTTTTCATTGCTTTGGCACTTTTGGGCCACTCGTGGTCAAGTTTGCTTTGGGACCAACATTTGGGTTAAAAAATGCAGAACAAACACTGCTTTTGATTGATTGACGGCTGCGGGATCGTGTGTGACCAGCCTGTATAAAAATCAGTAAAAGTTCCATCAAAAAGACCACACTTAGCGCTACCGCTCCACTTTAATGTGGTCTCAAGGAAACCTGAGATGACTTGTGGTTGAGCCCGGCAAGCTAAAGGGCTTTGTGTGATTCCAGCATTCCTCCATATGTCTCGGGACGGTCCAAAACCACAGGCCCTGACACAAGCAGCGGTTCCAGAGTCGGCTGCCAAGATCCACTGTGAGGAATATTCCTGTTCTTTATCCAAGAGCGCTCCATTAGGATTTATAGCAGGGGAACATAAAGTACTCCGATCGAATCCCTCTCCAGAAAAGACCCAAACAGACAGACTTATGACAGCATTAGTCCACCAAGGAAAGCACTGGACCTGAAACTTTTTTAGAAACGCTGGTTACCAACGGTGTGTTTTTCAAAACAGTTAGGACCAAAACTAAGCTGTGCAAAATGTCAAACATTCCAGAATTCAGTCAGTGCATCGAGCTTTGCAGAGCCCTTCGGCGAATCGCACTTTTGATATAATCTCGCCATTTCACTCAGTTTTGGGAAAGGCAGCTGAAAGCCTACCACAACGCAGACAGCGAGCACGCCACACTAAGATGAAAACACCACGGTGACTCTGTCCATAAAATGACTGAATGACAGCCTTGCAGAAATCATCACAGCTGTGACCTAATTGTAACAACTGTAATTGTAGCCAAATGAAATTCAGGCACACCAGAGCCATGAAGGATCGCGGACACCATAATCACACGAGAGCAACGGGAATACAATTGCAGCTCGGCCTCATAGTGGCAGTATCTTAAATTCCTACTTACTGAGGCCCCCCACAGCAATTACACTTCCTTAAACAGCCTGTTAGGAGAAGGAGGGAGGAGGGGAGGACGAAGAAGTGTGGCGGCACGCTAGGAATAACTGTTGGTCGAGGAGCTAATAGGCATGGAATGATGACAGATATCATGGAGTGGACGCCACGCAATGACTGGGAAGGAATTAATAAGCAGGAATGGGTTAATAGTGCATTAAGAGCCAGCAGGAGAACGGCGGGAGAGAAGAGGGAGAAGCTTCTGAAGTCAGCTGTGAGTAATCACCCCATGGCAAGCCTTCGACGATTACCATAACAGAGCAATTGGACGTGAAAAATGGATAATAGTATGGACATAGAAGTGTGGGACTGCATGAGTGTGTGTGCGCTTGTGTGCTCGCATGTGTAGCGATGACTGTTGGGGAGGAGGAAAATGCACAAATCCTACTGGCTCTCCAAATGTGAATAGCAGAGGGTGGTGGTAATTTCTCAAACAAAAACACACACGTAGCCATAGTTTGCTGATTTTTGCATGACGCTGACACTGTGCTGTGCATATCAGCACGTCTTTTGTTATAAGTCTGGCTGATTTGATCAGAGGGCTGTACCATAATACCATGATTAATTGTCACACATCGGAGTAATGTTTCTGGATAGCCTTGCTGCTTGCTGGTTAGTTAACAACTGCTTTAACTGATGGTGGGGGTAATAAACGATACGAATACGTTGCATCTTGTAGAAGAAAAAATTTGAAGAAAAATAGCTTTGCAGATGTTAATGTAAGAGAAGTCTCACTGGATGTGGCTGAGCACAATCATAATCCCTAGAGTCTGTCCAAGCTCGGATCGATTGATTTACTTACTGAAGCGTTTTGCGGTGGCATGGTCCTGCCAACATGTGTCCACTGCACTGACAGTGCATTGAATTTCCCGAACACATTCACGCACAAGGACATCTTTTTTAATTGATTCAGATTAAACCGTTTGAGTTTTGACCCAAAGATCTTCCTCTCGTTCAACCTTCAGGACAGCACGGAATCCCTGCTAAGACCTTTTCCCACCAGCATATGACATTTTGTGGCAAAATCAAGTCGTATTAATGGAATTGCCATGTGCAGCATATTGGCTCATGAATCTTACATGTGGACTTCCACTTCGGTGAACACTGACGTGAATTGTGTGCCACTTAACCCACAGAGAAACGTCTTGATGGTGTTGATCTTTGAGTAAAGTGGAAAGCAGAAGAGAAACTTCTTCAGCCTATTTCCTTAAATTGTGCCGGGATGGTTTTAACTATATGTGAGAAACTGGCCAAAGGTACAAATGACAAATACTGAATAAGTTCTGTGAAAATACTGTCCTGTAACTGACAGTTAGCAAGCTAGTGATGTCTATCAGAAGATGGCTGGTCCCTTGTGTAGTTACTGCATCACCAAGCTGTCCCATGGCTTTTTCTGATGGACACAAGTTTCATTTTACCAATTTGTTGTTTGTGCTATCCCATATTTTTCTAGAGGCTAAAAGTGAGTCCGCCAACTTTTACTGCCACATAAACTTAACTTTACACCAGGTATAAAATGTCTAACATGGCTTTGACCCTGCGGCTTTTGTAACTTTTGAATATTTTGACGAGGCCACTTGTATGTCTTCTCATACTCTCTCTCACTCCCTCTATCTCTAATGTCCAGAGTTTATGGAACTGGAAGACGTTTCACAGCTATGGAGCAGAGGAAAATACAGAGAAGTATGGATATGATATAGCTGAAAATCGATATACCCTTGCCTTTACACCATTTGCTCCAGTGTGTGTCAGAGGAGCGTGAGACGTTTCATTTTGTGCGCTGATTCCTTTGGTCGGGCTATTATCCCCCCCTCCCCAGATCAGTCCAAATACCTCCTCTAATCAAATGGACGTTCATCCCTGGGAAGATAGAATATCCAGTCACTTGGATGTTCAGTCATTATGTGATAGCTCGATCATAATGTTAATTTTATGGGGGTATTATTGTACAGGCAGATGACTGTAACTGAACACGACTACGCTATAAAGGATTTCCAGTTGTACATGTAGTTATCAGCTATCCAGCCTTCAAATAAGGTGATTTGTCTTTTATCCATGGATGAAATTAGGTGGGTGTGGACAACTCAGTGTATAATAAGACACATCTGTGCACTTACATAATATTATGTAACTGATAAAATAGATAGGACCTCTCTGGATATCTGTACATGGTCATCTGTTTTGATCATTCATAGGTCACAAAATGCAGACACTGGGCATCCAAACAAGAAAAAGAAGTTACACAGCTGTTCCGTTATTAACCTTTTAGTACTGGCTCAGCTTGCTTGGAACCTCAACAGAGGGGTAATGACAAATGAGGACACAGTGACCTGGTTCTACTGGTACCATCCACAACTTTTGCCAATGGAAAACAACTGTTGTGATGTGCAACGGACTAAATTGAACTGGACCGCGGGGTGGAAATGCAGCTTAAGACAGTGTGGAAGATGCTGGAAGAGGCAATGCATCCAACCTTCACAGCAAATCATAGCTTGAGTAGGGAAGAAGCAGTGATGGTGGTCGTAGTTCAAGGCTGGCAGGTCTCACAGCCGTGGGTAGATAGGAAATGTTGACCGATAGATCAGGGTCAACAATAGCCCTGCAAGCAGCCCGAGAATTGTTGAAATTACAGTTCCTGCTCTTTTTTTTTTTTTTTTTTTAACTTTTAACCATTATTTTGCCAGGGTAGGATTTTCACTCTTCACACTGAAGCTGGGGTTATACTCCTCCAAAAACTCTGTCTAAATACCTCTGCAGACTTACACAGAGAAGGATGTTGTCGGCAACCGTGGATCGTGGTTGCACACACGGGCACAGCTTTCAAATCAAGCAAGTTGTCTGATTCAAATCATGCCAGAAGATCGGTTTGAGACACAGTCAAAGAGAAAACAAAGGCATTACTCACAAGTACAAAAGAAACCTCCATGCAAATGTATCCAACAGACACCTGTGGTGTTTCGCTCAGGTCATCACAGTAGTGGATTTTCCTACTTGTTTGTCTGCTCGTTTTAATGCAGCTGAACTAGCTTTTGACACGGTGCCATAGTCTGATACTTCAAAAAGCTGGGTATATTAGAAATTTAAGGAGAAAAGACAAAAATAAAGTATCGTCAAGGACATCTCAGTGTTTCCCACTTCCAAACATTTGCAGGCCCCTCGCTATTTAGGCATAAGACACCAGCTGAAAGAGAACCTACTTGTTTAGCGTGATAGCTTATCCTTGACGCTGGAAACGGCAGTTGACAAAACAACCTCCACTCAAAAGTTCATTCACATTTTAAGAATAAACAAGAATGAAAGCACAGCTTTTAAGCCAACGTGGAGCAGAAGTCATAGTCATGCTCAAAACAAAGGCAACGTGGAACATCTCCACTTCTTTGACAAGTGTGCAACCTTCACCTGTCGGCCATGACTGTGTGACACAGTCAAAAGCATCATAATGGGGGAGAAAGTAGACCTTGAGTGGAGATTGTTTTGTCACCTGCTGTTTCATAAGTCAAGAATGAACCATTTAGTTAAGTTGCTTTGGGTACCTGATGTGGCATCAAACAAAAATTGAAATAGCATAGTATTTTCATGTTTGTGCCCTGGCAGTCACTGTCAACGAACTGGTTGCCAAGCTAACATGCTAACATGGCTATCGTTACGGTGGCAATGACCCACCAAACCCTGGAGACATTTAACAACAGGGCCAGATTTAATTGACATCTGATTTGAAACTGATTGTTGTTTGTCAGGATGGGGCAGGATTTCTGTGAATTTAACTTTAAAGAACAGATTCACCAAGTGACTTTGTGTTATTGAATTATTGTAGCTATTTTCTGAAGCTACTGTTAACTAGCCAGCCGTATGTTGCGGACCCCTGTCATAGTGCATCTGCGGGATGCTGTTTGCTAGCATGTTAGCAAACTGCATCTGCGGGATCGCTGTTTGCTAGCATGTTAGCAATAACACCTCGATAAGTAAGATCATTTGATCGGGGCAGTGTATCTGGGATGTTGTTTTGCAGATGTTTGCCCCCTAGTGGTCAAAAATCAGGTTATGCTAGCTTTAAATACATGTCTTGTACCACAGCTATATAGTTAACACTAACAGACTGGATCAGATCAGGATTGCTGTACTTCTTTCTGGGCTTTCTAAAGAAAGTTAAACTGCAGCAAATACAAGAAGAAAGACTTTCAGAATTAATATGACTCCATCAAGAAGCTTTATAACATGGAAAGTTCAAAATGCAAACCCTATGACATGGCAGAATTTGAATTTTTTTATCTTAACTCAGCCTTTGGTGGAGAGTTTTTCAAGTTCAAAAAACACAGAGTGGACGTCCACAAAAGACCACAGAAATAGAACAGGAATTCTGATTGAATGATTATTCCCCTTTTGGGTTAGATGACCTGCATCCAGGGAAGTGCATATTGTTTAAGTCTAAGAGATCACAAGTCACCATCTGTGAGTATCCATGACTGCAAATAGCTTGGTAAAGAACAAGTGCAGCGAGGGAAAACAATACAGTGCTAAGAACTCGAAAAGAAAGGAGTCAGCCAAAAGTCACAATAGTTATATAACCTTCCACCCTCTTGTCTAGTGCCAAACCAACTCTTACAGTACACAAAATGCTGCATTGGCTGCCAATCCCCCCCCAAAACAAACTCTAAAGCATTACTTTTAAGTAACAAAGACAGGGGAAAATACAGTAGCAAAAAGCCATGAAGTGGAACAAAAGAAGGTTTTGCAGATACCAGTGAAAGAAATCGCACATTCCTGCTGCTCATTAGCCAAACTGACCTTACATAAAGGCCTCTTATTTTCAATTATTTCTCTGGATTGGCTTTTTTGAAGCCTGATGAGTCACTGGCTGTTCTGCTCCCGGTCTGTCCGGTGTCGCCCACGCCGGCGCATTAAGACCCCGACTCCAAACACCGAGCAGGTGGCGGAGAACATTAGGTGGCCATGGATCACATCGCAGCACAAACAGCGCATCGCATTTTCATAAATTACATAAGAATATGGACAATGAAGCCAGCAGAATGTAGGGCATCGGAGTTAGAGGGTGAGAGCGTCTCAGTCTGCCTGCATCTGCGTTGTGTCTGTGTGTGTGTACCCCCGCGTGTGAGTGTTGAGGTATGTGTGTCCTTTCGCTTGTGGCAGTCATTTTAGAAACCTCTGCCTGTGTGTGTCCCTGCGCCATATGTCTCAGAGAGCGAAGTTTCCCTCTGCCCATGTATGCAGAGTGTTTTCTGAGTGATTGGGCGTGTCTCTATACTTGTACAGCATGTGTGTGTGTGTACCTATATGAGAGGCTGCTGTGGTCTCACTGTACAGTATGTGTGTGCCTGTGTTCCTACGAGTGTGTGGGCCTGTAAATAGCTGTGGCAGCTGTAATGCTACTGTAATGCCATGTGTGGTCCTAGAGGGGCCACATAACCAGATGGCCAACACATCACTGCCAGCACATACAGAGATATTAAACACACACACATATACACACACACACTGGCGTGACTAAACCTCTGAAGGCCTTATTTCGAGCCTGGGCCACGGGATGAGCTTCGGCCCGCTGGCAGTACCCCTCTTCTGCGTAAAAGTCCAGACCCAGACAGCCTGGCAGCAAGCAGCCGCTGGGCCTTACACATGCCAGCAGAAGAGCGCTGGGAGGCTTGACTGTGTGTGCGAGAACTCCCCTTTCTCTGGTCACCACATGCTCTGATCAGCACTTGTGAGAGTTTGGGAGATTTGTACCAAGTTGCAAAGTTGTCTACTTGAAGCATATTGTGGCCGGCTCAAACAAAAGCTTGTTGTTAGCCAAGAAAAAAAAAAAAGTTCAAAGACTGTGTGTGTGTGCGCGCGCGAGTGTGTGTGTTTGTGTCGACAGATGTCGAGTACATGCTGGTCCCTTGTGTAAGAGGATGGGAGTTTCTGTCTTACCTGAGGCTGCTGTGCAGCTGTCCTGAGCTGATCGCTGTCCCTTCTCACAGACACCGGGTGGGTGTGTGTGTGTGTGTGTGTGTGTGTGTGTGTGGGCCAAGCAGTGAGTATTCTGCTTCTTTTTGGCTCTAATAGGTAGCCGAGGTGCTATGGCGGAGACTTTTGCTTCCTCAAACCATGTGTTATCTTTTGGTGTAAAAGGCTTAACTTACCCAAATATCTGTGTCATATGAATCTCACTTTACAGCATTAAAGTAGTATTTATCCAACACGCTCTGAAGTAAATATCTCTGAATAAGTGCAAGTTGTAGACTTCATGATGATGAAAATGATATATATGAATGAATATAAAACCTGTGTGCATCTAACTTGCAAAACTTCCATCTGCTGATGATGAGATGCAGTTTGAAACAGTAGTATTTTGTCAAATGACAACCATAAATACAGACATGACCAACTAACATATCTCCTCACACATTAATCACTGCAGCACTATCTAATCAAATTTAATCTGACAACATACTGTACAGATTTACATAGTATGTACAGTCAAGACAATGAGAGGCTATCACCATGCTGAGGCTGAGCCAGGGTGCCTATGCTGGTTTCTCCCAAACTTCAGCTTCTGTCAGTTACTATTGCCGATAACAATGAAGAACAAGATTACACATTGTCCTATGAAACTGGAATTTCATTGTCAGTGCTTTCCAATGTCCAAACTACCTTTTTAGTTATATCAATACATTGACTTTTTATTAAACATGCCATTTTTAAACAATAATACTAAGTATTTTGGTGGTTCTTATAAAAATATATGTTTACTGAACAGTTGCCAAGAAGTCATCCTGCTCAGAAGTGTGAAGGAAAGGAGGAAGAGGAGGTGCTGAGCGGCAGTATTAAAGAGAGAGTGGAAGAGATAAACTGAGGAGGGTGGCAGGAATAAAGTGAGTCAAACAGAGGGATAGAAAAAAAAGAACAAAGGAGCCAAGAAATGGAGAGAAAACATGAAATGGTGTGAGGACAGGAGGGGGTCTTCTCTCTCTCTGCCCCCCCCTCGCCCTCCCAACCAACACTGGATGATAATATATTTTAAAGAAGGGCTAAAAAGCTACATGCCTTTGGATTTACAGCCCAGCTATCAGTAGCCACAAGCTCTGGCGCGAGACAGCGTGACAGGTGTACGTTTCAGCAACTTAAACAGGGCGGATTAAGCCACTAGTGGCTCCTCTTCATATGCATTCCTTATGGGAGTTAAGGCCATTTGAAATGCAGGGCCAAAGGCAAGATTACCGGCTCATAGGCCCATGGAGAGAGGTGTGCTGCAACTAAAAGCCTGGATTTGAATAATTGTGGCAGGGCTTAGCGCCCGGAATCAGCACAGAACAGAACCAATGGATTATTACACACACACACACACACACACACACACACAGGCACACACACGCACACCAACTTTGGAAGGCTTTGACTTGTCTGACTCAATAACTCACAGTATCGCCGTGTGTGTGTGTGTGTGTGTGTGTGTAAATGTGTTGCTGGTAAGGGGACGGTTTGTGTCATATCTGTCTCCATGCCATAATGCAAACACATGTGAGTGATGTTCTGCTGCTCTGTTTATTATCCACATACAGCGTGTGTGTGTGTGTGTGTGAGTGTGTGTGTATGTGTGTGTGTGACAGATCGTACCTCTACGAGCCTGAACTTGTGTTTGCATGTGTGCGTTCATGTGTGAGTGTACGCGTGTGTATAAACAAGTGTGTATTCACAGTGCGAATGGCTGTATTTGTGCACATTCGCATCTGCGTGAGTGCGCGTGTCGGCGTGTGTGTGTGTGCACGCATGTGTGTGTGTGTTAGGTTGAATGGCACCACCTAAACACAGAAGAGCCACTGTTCCAGCTCCGGAGATTTTGACACTGGTTGAAGGCTTAGCGGCGCTCAAGGTGCCAGACAGACCGACAGACAGACGAACGGAGGGAGGGGAAGAGATGATGAGGAGCCGAAAGAAAAAAAAAAAGAGAGAGAGAGAAGTGGAAAGAATGGATAACGAAGGGAAGGATGAGAGGTGGTCCCACAAGAGTGGAGGAGAGAGAGTGAGGGGAGAGGTTCAATGCATTCAACCTGTTCTGAAAGAGAGAGGGGGAGAGGGAGCGGGGTGGCACGTAAGAAGGGGTGGGTTACACCATGGGGAGGCTGGCAGAGAGGGAGATGCACTCACACACATATATTACTTAGTCCAGAATCTTCTATACATAGGATGCCTAGACAATTAATTGACCCTTATGTACCGCAGACTTTTAGCCACATCACAGTGACTGCTGTGCGTTTCAGGGTCCTGTTGCCCCACTGGCACGGCCATTAATAACAAAAGTCAAGCTAGATTTCCCCCGTGCTCTTGTTCCTGCTTCTCCACTGTGAGGATTTGTTGCTTTTCTTAATCTTCTGCTTGTTCTAGTTGTTCAAACTGGATATCTTTAGAGAGCAGAACTCTTTGAATGTATCAATTTATGGAAATTAGGAGGAGAAATTCTCAGTTTTGTCGCTCTTTTTGTTGTTTTGATCACGGCTTTTGATTTATTGTACAAATGATTCAACACTTTAATTGGTTGTTCAGTTTTTCTTGTCCTCGCGCTTTTTGTGTGACTTAAGGGGCGTATTTCTGCTTTTTACACGTTACAAATAGTAATATGATGACAGGAGACAAGAGGGAGAGAGAAGCAGCAAAGGCTGAACAAGATATGATTGGCCTCTTGACCCCTCCACCGACCGGGTGCCCCCCAAACTGTTTAAAACAGTCACATTTTGTTATTTTGCTTGTGATGACACAGCTTCACAAAAATGTGACACTGGTTCACAATGAATAATAATAATAATCGAGTGTTAATAACTGATTTACAGCACCTCTAATAATAACGCGTAGCTATAAACTTCCTTCACTACCAGCTGCAGCTGCGTGGCACAGTCTGTGTGAGCCGCTTCTAAAGCTTCTACATGCATCAGATCCACTCCACACACGCTGCCCTCCACAAAAATTGTACAAAATACTGTTAGAAATTTGAATTTTGGGGGATTTTTTAGGATTATTGTAGAGAAAAGCTTTTTGTAAGTCAAATGTATTTAAATTGCACCGAGATCCGACAAAACTCGATTGTATGTCGAAGCGTTTGCATGCAACTTGCTCCGTCTCAGCAGAACTGTCCCTTAGCTGCAGGAGAACGACACGAGACCAAAGTGACATAAGACAACAGATGTCGGTAGTACTGAGTATGTATATATGTAAAAGTAAAGGGGGAAAAGGAGCAAAGGAAACTGTTGGGAAGTCAATTTGATGTGTTGATGATCGGCTCCCACCCAGATGGACTCGAGTGCAGAGGCCCGCGGACCCCGACGTATGCAAAACAGCCGCTTGTCCTCACGTTTTAAATGGTGTGAGCGACACTTTGAATAGAGGCGGCATCAACACCTGCTGCCGCGACTCGACCGAGGAGAGCTGCAGATGCAAGAGGGCAAACACCAATCGTAACACTCTGAAGCTGTTCTGACACACCCCTGCGCGCACACACACACACAGAAATACCGAAATGCCAAAACTAAAATGGACTTCCATGAATATGGCTGAAAAACACATTAATCACCCCGAATCAGTGCTGGCAGTTGAAATTTTGACTGATTATCTAATTTCATTTCAAACAGGAAGCTCATAAGAATGCAGGGCTCGTCTCCATAAAGACTCTTAAAGGCTTAGACAACCATACTTGCGCGGTCTAAATGTAGGATCCAGAATGTTTGGAGCTTGTAACCGAACTAAAATTAAGATTATCATCTGTTTCCCTTGACTCTCCAGACTTTTTGGAAGTGAAACACCAAGACATTTAGCCTCATGAATGGATCATGATTCAAAAATGATAGAGATACATTTAAACCCTCCCATCAGGGTCTTTTATTAGACCCCTGTGTCCTCAATCACCACTTCTGTCAAACCTCACACCCTCAGTTCTGATTTTTCTATCTAGTAGCGTGGTTAGTTATGATTTGCATAATCTAAGCAATTTGTTAGTCTGAAATTTTCTACTACTCGTCGTGTGAAGTTAATTTGGACCCTTTCGCTCTTTTCTTCTGCCTCTGTGGGCCCACTCCTCCTTCCTCGCGTCTCTGGCTCTCGCCGACAGACTGCTCGCACCAGTTACCCGGATCTTTAGATGTGTAAATAATGCAAAATTTGGAAAACGGTCAATTTCACTGAGGAAAAGTGTGACCGGAGCCAGTGATCTGACATTACCATATCAGCGCAATGCCTCGCCTTTGTTCTGTGTCTCTGTGTGCTGGAACCTGGGGCAGTCAGTTAGATCTACAATATTATAAATATTTATAGGTGAAGTGATATAAATAATATCTGCTGTAATTCATTCCATCTACTGCTGTTTTATTGTGGCTGTGGGAAGTGGTAAATATGCTGAGTTTTGCTATCCTGACTGTACCCCAGCAACATTCACATCTGAAAGTTATCTAGATGGGACATTTAATATGTAAATAAATAAACAAATAAAATTAAAAGTGTGTTGTTTGTGTGTTAAGCTGGAGAAATGCACCTAAATTCATAAACTACAAATGACTTTTTGTCCCTCAAATGTGAAACGCTAACCGCAAATGGTCTCACTATCGGCTTCCTGCCTTTCTCCGGGACCCTTTGAGGCGTTGAAGGCATTGTATAATAGCCAGGTAAATCCATACAAGCTGGAATAATACTGAATAGTATAATATGTGAAAGAAAGGACATGGTTTGAGATTGAAATGAGATGAAGATGGGCGAAATCACTCACTTCTTACCCTGGCAGATGAGCTCGAGGGGATCTTTGATGAGAAGGGCTATTTCAGTTCTACAATGGGAGACATGGAGACTTGTGCCTTTTGTGTGAAGTATGAGGAGTGCCATCCGCCGCCCCCCTCCCCCCCAAAAAAGGGACACTTTTTATTAAGGTGTGACTGCAGCGTCCCTCCTCTTATTTTGGAGAGGATGATGGTGCGGTCTTCTTCTCTCATCTCTCCGCTGGACCCCGTCTTTTTCACAGTTCCCCAGACGGAGTCATGTAAATCTATCGAGTCATCTGAGAGAAGCACAAGCTTTGGGTGTGATAATGACTTACAGAAGACTACCAATGGGGAGACGATGTGCCTGACACACACGCGCGTGCACATGAACACACACCGATGCACGATCCACACCTCTCTACTCCAAGCTAGCTGAGCAATCTCCACACTCATCTCGGCCCTGACCCCCCCTCCACGCTCCCTACCCCCTCCAACACTGTGCCAGCTGCAGATTGAGGTGGCAGCACCCGTCATAATGCGGTGTAAGAGGGAAGGGGGGGTGGGGGGGGCTGTTGGATGGCATTGCCAGTCCTGCTGGAAGCCCGGGTTCCCAGCCTGAGCTCCAGGTCTCAGTGGGTAGCTACGAGGAATGGGCCAGCCAGGGTGGTAATAGAGTAAATAACTCAAATGAGGCAGAGTGTGAATTACTTCTCTGATGGGCTGGAGGGGTCCCTGCTGTGAATCCGACCAGGGGGTCCAGCTAGGAAGAGCCTCGAAAATGTGGGGAAATGGGTCCGGGATGTGACGAGGTAGCAGGGGGTGGTATGTCAGTGGGGATGGGGTGTGTGAGAGTGTTTAATACAGGTGATGATGGAGGGGAAAAATTGCTTGAGGCAACTGTGCCGCAGCAGGTCTGGACGAACCGCAGCAGCCCAGGGGATGGACAGTCGGAGAGAAAAAGAGACTTGCACAGATGCATCCTGTCCTAAATACTCACTTGCTGGAGTTTGTTTTCCTGACTTGTCTCCTGCATCTCGGGCTATTTACATTCCTCAAAACCTCCTCTCCTGTGACATACATTACGCTTAAAAAGACATCTCATGGGCTGTAGACCATATGTAGATATTCTGAGGAAGAACAGGACCTGTAGCCCTGTGAAGCCCAGATTCTGAGCACAAAAGAAACTTCAATGCCAAGGGATGATTGAAAACCACTTCAAAAATGAACCTGCAACCTTGGGCTTCAAAGGGAAGCATATTGCGTGAATTAATACGACCAGGAAAATATATGAATACATTTTGCTTCATTAGCTGACCTCGAAGTAGGTTACATGGTCATTTCTATTCTGCGCCGACCCTCAAGTTCAGAGACACCTCTGCGCCACCGATGGGCAAACAAAGACTTCAATGACAGTCCCTCGGAGAAGGAAGACTCTACTTATCATTTCAAAGGGACAACCCCCTTCACCCTACCAACTCTACACCAATGGACAGGGCGCACTTGCAGAACAAAAAAAGTCCAGTAGGAAACTCTGGTCTTGCAATGGAAGACATGGACCATCCGCCGCCTGTTTGTAGTCTGTTTTGGTTTTGGTGGTGGTGGTGGTGGGGGGGGTGGGGTGACATGAGATTGTGGCGGTGGCTTTCCTGTTTGTGATCTTGTCCTGACCTTCCGCATCATCCATAATGTATCGCAGCGGGTTTGTAAAACGGGATGAAAGTGAAATCAGAGGGAAGTTGTTGGCTTGTCTAGAGGCGGCGGCGCACCCTCGACAGGCAAATCTTTAATCTGTGTTTATGAGGAGGCTGTGTAAGGTAAGGCTGGGTGTCAGTTTAGGGATGGCGAAGGCAGCAGCGTTTCAGAATAAAACTGCAGCTCTGATCTTGCAGACTTGCAAGACGGCACAGGAGTCCGTGAGCAGTCGACTGACCTCGCTCTCCCCCTCCTGCACAGCCCTCATCCTTCATTCTCCAGTCCCACTTTTCCCCCAAACAGAGGAACCTCTCTCTCACTCTCCGTGGAAGTTTTCTGTATGTAACTTTCTCCCCCTGCACAGCAGAAACTCTCACCTCACCGAAGAACTGTCTTCTGGCAGCAAAGCACAGCTGGACAAGACAGCAGAGGCCCAGGGGACGAAAAAAATAAAGCCTCACAACAGAATCCACACACAGCCGCCTCACTAAACCACCACATATAGTTCCAACGGTGATGGCTCGCCTGCCTAGTTGTTAGATCCGTTTTCTCCTGGTCTCAAATTGAATGCGGGCTCCTACATTGGAAGTTTGCTTAAATGGAGCTCAGGTGGTGGTTGCAAAGCCTCCGGTAAGAGAGAGTTCTACTGAGGGAATATATTTCTTTGTTTGGTTGGATTTCAGGTTGATAGGCAGTAAGCCTTGTAGTACGCAGGTATATCCGGAAGATATGAGATTCATAAAGTCCCAGTTGATGTGGGCTGCTGTGTTTGGGTTTCCTCTGTGTGGGTGCATGTGCATGTCAGTGTGTGCGCATACAAATGCAGGTTGGAATTTGAATGGAGCGACCACGGAGGATCATGCTAATTCTCTCCCGTACGCAAACAGGAAGGTGGACATGTTCACGCAAGGTGCGATCTGTGGGCGTCAAGGACTTGGCTCGGGATGAGGAGGGAGGTGGAACGAGAACCGCTCCCTATTAAAAACTCCATTTGTTTCATCTCCTTGCAATATTTTTAGTTGCGCTGCACATACAGAGACAAACCCGAAATTGGTGGGATGGACAGATCATACAGCACGTTAGGATAAAACGGTTGCTGGCGTCCTTTGGTTCCAAAACAGCATGTTGGAGATGTTACGAACAGTTCCTCTCCTGGTTTTATAATTATCCAACCCTTCAGACTGCGCGGTGTCAGGTGTACAATCGTGAAAGTAACATCAGACAATGAGCGAACCGTCATATTTAAGGTGCTGGAATTTGAGGGATCAACTTAAGTCAACCTAAAAACTGAAACGTGGGCAACAAACCCAAAGAACCTTCTTTATGACAACCTGAATATTTTTACAACAACAATCCATCGGTCAAGTGATCCATTCAAAGGGTTTAGTCATCCAACAGGGAAGCATGTGGGCACTTTTGAGTTATCATTACTTATCTTCTGACAGTGTAAACAACTATATGTTTAATTGCGAATGGAGCAGCTGGTAGCCATCCTGACTGATGATGAGGACGTGTGAAAATCCTGGAAATAACTGAACGTTTGGGCGCATCTGATTTTTCCTCTTTTTATAATACAATAAACAAAATTAAATAGTTTGTTAGGTATTATTAATAAAATCCAGTAAAAATGCATTACACAGTACAAATTTAAATTGGCTTAAGCTTGTTTTATTTTATTTTGGATCTTATAACTTATCTTTTTGTGTTACCTCAGTTACAGCACACATTCAATTAGAACGGTTTGTTACTATTTTATTTATTATTATTATTTTTATCATTTAGAAAAAGAGCCAAGGATAAAACGACAGAAATAAACTGACGGAGGTAACTTCAACAATTACCTAAACTGGAAAAACACCGTGTTGTCATTGAATTTCTCCGCGTAACTCAAGTCTGCAGGTGACATTTCTGATGACAACAGTCCTTTTGTTTCTCGCAGAGTTGCGGCAAAGTAAAAAAGAGAAAGTACAAAGTTCTTCCAGCTGACAGGACTGATGTGAAGAAAAGGACATTGGACAAGGACACCTGTAAACAATCAGCCCTGTGTTTTCTGATGGATCTCGGGGTCAGATGTGGATTATATTTACCTTCCCGCACTCCCAGGAAATGGCTGCCGCTCACCCTCTAATGTAATTACAGTTGTTTGCCTGCCGTTGTATCTGTGAATGTCTGTTTGTCACCGGCACTTTTTTTTTTTCCTCCATCCAAACTAACGCCAAATATCCTCTGCTTAATGGTGATTGAAATATGGGTGCTGCCTGTCTCGGAAACCACTTAATGTCAACATGTCAGAGGTATCAGGGGGGAACTAAGTCCAAAACTACTGGACTGTCAAATCATAAACGCCATGGGGAACAGATTTCTCAGGGATCTGCAGGCGATGAAAAGAATCAGCAGAGGTTTTGACAGGGATTTCATTTGGCATCGCTCATGTCTCCAAATTAATCCCGCCACAAAATTATGGTTTCCTTTCATCCCCAAAGTCCCATTTCCATGGCTACAGTGTAGGGGAATCTCGAGGAGGGGAGGGCGGTCGGAAGTAAAAGAGAGAGAAGAGAAAGGAGAGACGCGTTGTTCTTTGATTTGATTTAACGTTTCAACTTAGACAAGAAGAGGGGGAAAAAAGCAGAATCTAATCTTAACAAATTACATTTTTTAACGGAGGTTTTATTGTTTTATGCAAACGGGGGAACCAGGAGAAAAGAGTTGCACTGACAAAGAGATTCAGTGGCTGGCTCGTAATTAAGCTGCAAGTTAAGACATTTTAATTACTCCTGTTTTTTCTGTCTCTTTCTGCCTCTGATGAAGATGGTGCGGCAGCGAGCAGGGAAATGGACCATTAACTATCTGCAAAAGCAGATAGAGGCTGAGTAAAGCACATTTTGACTCACTCCTTAGCCGGGGAGTCATGCACGAATCCTTCCGAGGATATTGTTCGGGCACTTTTTGGGGAAGCTCAACCGCTGTGTTTCACCTTTATTTATTAAGCTTGTTTAATGGAAACCTGGCTTCGCGTGTTTGATTTCCAGAAAAATGCCACAACAAAGGTTGGTAATAGCCTGCTTGTAGCCGGCATTTGAAAGCAACTGTGGTCAAGAGATTCATAACAGCTGTCAAAAGAACAGAAATCCCTTTCTCTATACATGCTGGTCGTCGTCCAAGAGCTTCCCATGAAGCTGCGGTTGGCTTTGTCGCCATAATGAGGTCTCAAAACCAACAATGGGTTTTCAGAGAGGACCGGAGCGAAGCGCCGCTGCCGAGGCTGCTTGCTGGCTGTTCTGTTGACCACTGGCTGGCTGCTCAGACTGACCATCTGTGCTTGTGGCTGTGCAGAGCAGCTGACCTGCTATTACCGGACCAAGCAACGAAACAAGGACGCTTGACCAGAACACTTTCCGTCTGCCTGAAACCTTTGAAGCCTTGACACTGAAATGAAATCCTGAAGGTTCACTGATTAATTACTTGAAGCTTCTGAAATGATGTTTATTAAATGTATGCATGGTTTTCAGGGTTCTGAGGTTTGACAAGATGTTTTTGTTTAACTTCTTGAAACCATTTCAAAACTTTTTTTGTGTTGCATCTCAGACTGTCTACACCGACCATGAAACTGTTCACCAGCACACGGAAGAGTCTAAAAACATCTTTTAAGTTACAAGCTGTTACTGAAAGAATCCAGATTGGGCACTGATGGAGAACTGTTATGCTGCCGACAATGAGAAGATTAAAAGAATGTTTCACTCATTTAGCATTATGTCGGACGCACAATCACAGATGGAATATTGGTTAAAAGTTAAAAGTTGAGTTGAACTACTGTTAAATTCAAGCGATTGACTCAAAAGGTAAAAAGTGAAAAAGAACATCTGGATCGCCCCCTGGTGGCCGGCTGCGGTGTAAGTCATAAACCCCACCCCTGCTGGATGAGCAGATGGGCCAAACTGTAAAATTGAAATACATGTCAAATCAACTTTTCTGTCTTTTTTTAGTTATTATGCTGACGTTTGTTCTTCTTGGATCTGTAAGACTTGGGTGACTTACTCACCCGGCAGTGCGTTAATCTAGTGAATGATGAAGTAGATGAGGCACAAGGTACAATAGTGCTGACCATAACCCCTGACTCCTCCTGGTGAACACCCCCAGCAGCTTCTCCTAGCTTCGGATCTTAGGATTCAGATTTTTTCACGCGTCTTTTGATTTCACTGGGTCCTAAAATGTAGCGACATACAATATTTGCAACAAAAACTGCAGGTAAATGTTAATTTGCTGATAATTAATCGAAAAATTGTGAAAGTAAATGCCATTTGCTGCTTCCACCCCTACAGCACAACCACCTGACTGGTGTTGTTTCTGATCCTGGCCTGCAGCAGGGCTGAGCAGAGCGCTGCAGAGGTCTGGTAAGCTTTCTTCTCGCCAAGTCCACAAACGACGCAGACTCAAGTGACATCACCGAAGGTACTGATCACATCTCCCACAGCATGAGACCAATCGCTGCAGCTGCCAAATGTGAACCGTATGAACGACATGAAACCACAGGCACGGTGACCAAACGGTGAATCGGAGTATGGAGCTGCTCAAACTGCAAAACCAAATATCTGAGGTCACTGAACTGCCAGACACTGATCCAATCGTCAGAGATCCACTGCTCAGGTCGCTGATGAGAGGTCGGGTTCTCAAACTCCACATCAAATGAGAACCGATCTGATGGACGTTTGGCCTGGTTATAAATTTAGTCCGGGGCGACTGTTTCGGGTCTGAGTTTAATTCATGAAGTTGGATCATTACCTCCCCTGCTCCACCACCAACTTTTGCTGAAAAACAACAAAGTTTAACCGCGCTCTTTGGGCTTTGGGCAGAATATCGCCCTCTAGCCACGTGTGCTGTGGAGCCGCTCAGCGGAATTTCAGCCCAGTCCGACCTGCCGGCTCCTCTGCCCGGAACGGAGCGCGGAGGCAGACGGGGGTCGCTTATCTCCTCTGTGGCAGTTTTTAGCGTGTTTACCGTGATTATACTGTCAAAACAGAGATGATTTGTTAACGTGGAACTGCTACAAATAGCAGCCCTATATCTTTCATACGTACGCTCTTTGTTTGTGTGCTGAGATGCAACTCACAGGCCTCATTAATAGGACACTGACAGGCTGTGACCAATTTAATTTATACTCCCTGTCACCCCTGCTCTCTCTTTCTCTCCATCCAATAATACCTTTAAGATTCTCTGACAGAGATGTAGACAAAGTGGTGGTGTTGCTGATGGACTCACCCCTCTCTCTCTCTCTCTCTCTCTCTCTGGTTCATAACAACCGCTGAGATAACCCTCTGCATGTTACGGACATCGGACACGACGGTCATGTTCCATTTGATGATGTGCATTTTATCCAAAAGCCTGCGCTGCTGCCGAGCCCATAACAAACACACTCTCTCTCTCTCTCGCTCTCTCTCACGCACACACACACACACTGCCAGAGTCTCTTTCCCTGAATAAAGTCTACAACTCTCAGAGGGAGGCGAGAAGGGAGAGAGGAAGGGGAGACAAGAAGAAGAGATAGAATGACAATTGGAAAGAGAGTGAGTGTTTGCATGTGTGTGTGTGTGTGTGTGAGTGTGTGTGTTTAAGACAGAGGGGCTGTGATGAATACTAATGACATCATTACACCCACCCATCCCAGCGTGTTTACTGCCCAGCAAGTCTCTTCACGCTACCACACCACTGCCCCACCCCGACCTCCGCCGTCCATCCTCCATCCCTCCGCCCGCTTTGATCCTTTCATTCCCACCGTCTCCCCTCCGTGTCGTCCTCTCTCTCCTCTGCTGAAATGCAAACAACACAATGAGGCTAATTTTGGTGTATTTACCCAAAATCCCGAGCTCTGCTGGCAGTAATTCTGCCCGTGCTGCGCTCGCTGCATGGGAGCGCTCGTGTATATGTGTGTGTGTGTGTGTGTGCGCGTGCGTGTGGCTGTCCGTGTGCATTATGTGCATGTGTGTGTGGGTGAGTGGGTGGTTCTCCCCTCAGTGGGTCCGCTCTTTTTTCCTGGCATTGAACTTGACCCCGTGCGACCCCTCTATAATGAATGAATTGAAAACATCTCCCTTTGGAATGCTGTGTGTGAAGAGACGAGGCCATAGCTGCCTTCCCTGCCTCTGCTCAGCATCTGTGTGTGTGTGTGTGTGTGTTCACTCCCTAAACAAATAGAGACCCAGCACCCCCCCCCCCCCAAAACCCCACCGACTATAACCTACCTGTAAATACTGAGCGCACATTGTTACGAACACACGTTCACATCCACACTCACAGATAAACTTCAGCCATAGGTTTGTGTGCTGTCACCTGCGATTGGGGAATGTGTAATGATACATATTGTAATAAATGTCACAAATTGCATTAAAAACTCCAATAATCTGACTTAAAATCAGTTTTAGCTTCACTAAATAAGGATCTGACACTTATTAATAGATGATGCTGGATGTACATCTCCGCTTACACAAATATTATAAAGCAGATCTACTTTTTATCCCCCAGGATCAAGCTGTGGATGCTGGCCGGAGGTTCCTTTGAAGGCGTTAGAGTCCTCAGACCTCCCCTCTCAGGCTGCGTCAGGCCCTGACAAGCTCCAACAAATATCAGCTCTACAGAGAGAAGTCAGAGAAGTCTGCCAAGCACTTGCCAGGGGCCTGGCTCCGGTGCTACAGCCACGGCTCTTCTCTTTACCGCCAAATCGTTTAGTACGAATACTCGGTGTTGCCAGCGTTGAGACTTTCTCGCCATACTGCGACTCCTGAAACCCTCCCAGCGACTTCATTTCTGATGGCGACAAGCTAAAAGTCAAGCACGGTGCACAGAGCATCCGGGGGGAGAACGAGAGTTGTGGACGAATGCTGCAGCAGCACAGCGTCTCACCCTCTCTTCTCATACTGTGCACACGCAGGCAGGAGTGGCAGTGGGTTGCTATGGTTACAGGGACGCTTACGGTCTCTGTCAGGTTGAAACTTTCACGTGATTTTCCAATATCAGGTTTTCAGGTGGGTCTCGAGTTATGAATGTTATGAAACAAATAGAATGTTATATGTTCAACATGCTTTCTGTGCACGGGTCTGAGCGTCAGGCTGTTTTCAGAGGCACACACACACACACACACACACGCCACACTGTTGTAGGTAGCGTTTTGCCTCACTTTGCTCCTCAGCTTCACATCTCAGACACATCAACATGTAGACGAGGACAGGTCTGACCAATCAGACTACACAACAGTGTCTCCCGTATTGTCCTGAATGTATCATACCGAGAGGCGTTTCTCATGCTTTAACTGTAATATGAAGTTCGGCCCACTGCAACACCAATTAGCAGCCTCATTAATAAACAGTAACACATATGTAGTGGACAAAGCATCTTGACATGTATGACACCTAAAAACTGAATGTTATTGTTTTAAATTGCATCAAATTGCATGGGTTTACACAAAAGGTGAAAATGTGTTAATAACAATAACAACAATAACAATTATTACTATTATTATTATTATGAGTTTCTTGTATATGTATATAATTATGTATACATCTTTTACAGCCATACTTACAGTGCAGATTACAAGCTGACATACGAAACAGATGAAAAGCATCTGAACAACATGATGAAGGGTTAGACATTAAATAAAGTGTATAGCTGGAGTTAAAGCCGCCTCAACAAACTACAAAACCTCTTTTGATTCTTCTGTACTTTTACTCCTGCAGCATGAACGCAAAGCATGGGCACAAAAATATGTTTATTGTTTATTTGTTTGTTTTTGTGTTTATTTATGAGGGGAGACTGTGGGCAGACTTGGAAGAAAACACGTTTGTCCCTGAAATAAAACCGATAAACATGTATGTATGTGCTATATGAAAGACCTTGTGTGTGTTGAGCAACGAGTGTGTGTGTGTGTGTGTGTGTGGGTCTATTTGTTTGTGTGTCCGCGCGTGTGGCCGAACGTGTCCAGTAAACCTGACAGAGTGTGACGTTGAGCTGTGTTTGATCTTAATCCTGATCTACCATCCGTTGACGCTGTCACCATCCATCATACACACACACACACACACACACACAAATTCACACGTCAGGAGGAGGGGCTAGTGACAGCATGCTGGGGGGGGGCTCATGAATAATAAACGTGGATGGAAAGAGGTCCAGGTAGAGTACCACTCTCTCTCTCTCGCACTCACTCACACACACATCCCCCACATAACCTCGCCCCTGTGCTGCCCTCGCCCTCCTCCTCCTCCTGCACCCCCCCATGTTTATGCATGGCACCCTGTTTCATATGTATCGGCCGCATCATTCCCCCTGTTGTCACGGGAACTGATGACACAGGCTGCATTAAGAATGATGACCCGCCTACAGATTACTGTGCTGTTGGTACACACGTACGCACACAAACACACACGCATAGTCCCGCATACAGAAACAGAAATGCACGGCCAGCCACATGCGCACACACACACACACACATTCAGAGGTGGATGTTGAAAACATTTCCCAATGGGACCTCATAACACTATAACACCAGCATGGCAGCCTACCATCAAAAATGTAAAAAACACACACACACACACACACACACACACACACACACAAAAGACAACAGCCAGTCAAAACACCACACACACACACACACACACACACACACACACACACACGCCCCACACTGACCTCAGCCAGTAAACCACAGCCAGAGATGCTGCACGGTGCATTTATACAGAAAACAGCAGCCTTAAGTGACAATTTACATTACTGCAGAGACAAAGGCAATGGATGCCACTGATCCGTGTTTGTGGATGCGAACAATAAAAGATATGTGCCGAACTATTCAAAGCAGCTGGGAGCAGGGACGACGCTGCTGCACTGACTCTTACACCTCAAAATGTCCAAAAACCCCTTTGTGTTTGATTTCTCAAGACGCCCGATTCAAATCCGGAATCAGCTGGAAAACTGGGGTTGAAATCATTCCACCAAGCACCAAATGTGGACATACTCTCCTGAAGAAGGTCCATCGCTCCGCTCGCTGGTAAACGTTTGTATCAGAATAGTGATGGCTGAGTCTCCACCGTGGCACACAGCTCCTGTCCTGTCAGAGTTTGACACAGGCAGATGGGGGGGCTGCATGGTGCATTCAATTGCACCTTGTGAATTTGGATGGTGACTAAGTTTAAAACCAGAGAGTCTGTTTCTCTTAAACTCAGTGGCTGGTCTACGTAGGCCTGATTTGTTGAGGACTTAAAAGTCAAATTTAAGGATTTGAGATTACTGTCTGCAGTGCACTGTAGTCATTGCAGACATATCACATGTAGATATGCATGGGGTGAACCGTGGTCGTGTCACTCTGGACACCTCAGCGCGTGAGGGGTTGGACAATAAATTAAATGCACGGTCATTTCTGGAATAAACAAATAAATAAAAACACAAGTTACTGTACAACGCCCTCAATCCGCTGAACATGTGGACAAGGACAAACACGCGCAGCTTGGGGAAAAAACAGGGAGAGAGCCCAGAAGGAGCGGCAGAGGAGGGATCCCTCCCAAAAAAAAAAAAAAAAAAATGAATTTACAACAAGCAACAAGAAATATTGCTTCATAGATAAATCTGAAGAGACAGGCGGAGAAAATTGAGCTGCAAGCTGTTCTTATTTTTATTTCTCACATGACAAGTCAGAGATCAGCAAATTATCTTAGTGGGAATACTGGTCATTTCATTACTTTGTTATGATAATGAGCACAGATCTAGACTCCTTTAGCGTAAAGTGAGCACGGCGCACCGCCGGCGGTGGAGGAAGCATTCAGGTTATTTAAGCAGAATTAAAAATGCCACAGTCTAAAAATACGACGCAACAAGTAAAGTTGATGCATTTAAGACTGCTCTGAAAGTGAAAAGTACACCCGGAGAAGTAAAACACACTCACTGGGTGTTGTCATATTGTGCAGCCTCATTACCAATTGTTAATAGTCGCCCTATTAATCTCTGTGCTCCATGTTGGTTTTGCGCTCAGTCATAGCGGAGCGAAGGTAACGCCAAGTATCGAATCTCTAACGGCGCGTTTTAATGCGAGCTGATCACACAGTGTATGAATACAATATGTCATCTTTAAAGCGGATTAGAGTGATTACAGTTGATAAACGCAGCGTTCCAACAGACACCGCTTTCTTGGTTGCGGGGCTAGCTAGCCTGCTAGTTTAATACACTGTACGTCGTCGGATTCTTAGTTTCTGAACTGTAACCGATTGTGTCAAGTGTCCACGAACGGGACACTAGCCTTAAAGGTTAAAAACTCACTATGGTGGATTAACAACATTTAATTGAATGATTTAGACTGATAGACTTATGAAAGGAGAATCCTGAAAACCCTGCATGTACAGTTTTAAGATGTTGTTTTATGGGAAACTAGTGGAAATGAAAGAACAATCTTTACTGTGGTGATTACTACAGTAAATTCTGGCGAGAAAGCTCATTTTCCTGGTCATTCAGTTACATCAGCCTTTTCAAACGATCACAATAAACTTTGTGTTTCGGCGCGGCGGGCTGTGCGGCTCGATTATGCAGCGAGTAAGACATTGAATAAAAATGACAGGTGATGGTTGGTGGCATTGTGTATTAGATACGGGGTCAGCGTGCGTGCGTGCGTGTGTGTGGGTAGCACGGTCCAAAGAGATGGCGTCTTTGTTTTTCAGCGACACAGACATGAAACAGACGCAGGGAAAAGAAAAAGGAAAAAAAAAAAAAAAGAAATCCTCATTCTGCGTCTCTCCCTGTCGCCATGTCTCACATTTTCTGTCACTCGCCCATATAATGAAGTTTTTCCTCTTTCACTCTTTTGTAGTCAAAGTGAGAGACGCCAACTGATCCTTCCTTTTTTCTCTTTACCTCTTTCTTCTCCCCATTTCAAAGCTGTGTCTGTCGGAAGAAGAGAATACATAATGTATATCACAGACAAGTGGAAAAAAACAAGACAATATGAATAATTAATAAGCCGCGATGCATATGTATAAACATTTCCATATCAAATAAATATCATATCTGGTTTTATGACTCTGTTTTTTTTATGCTTTGAATACTCAATTACTCATAAGCTTGTCTGATCATTTGCAGCGGGACGGTCTCTTATGCGTGTCCTGATCAAATGACAGCGGGTTTAAAGCCCAGGGAAGTTGCAGGGAAGGAGAGACGGCGCTCGTAATGAAAAAATAAGAATAATTCCAGGGCAGTCTCCCAAAGTTCACAAAGACCTGATGTTTCCTGGTTCAGGACGAGGTGAGGGACAGAACTCCCAGCTGGAAATATAAGAATTACCGGGAGTCAAGTAGCGGATTTCTAGATACCATCACTTGGCTCCAGACAGTTTGTGAAACGGCGCTGGCGGGGTGTTATGTAAAGTAAAAAGTGGGGAGGTCGACGCAAGAAGGAACGAGACATGAGCCGGTGTAATCTGGCTTTTGCCAATCTGTGCACACGTGTGGTGGGTGTGGTCGTTCGTTAAGAGCTTTTTTTTTTTTTTTTTATTTAAAGTTTTCAATATAAAGACATCATTTTCTGCATGCCGGCGGGATCTGATTTGTATTTCGATCTGGGGTTGCGGGTGTAACTCTGATCGACCGCCCTAGTTGTCCAAACGTTGGACGGGCAAACATACCGTTAACAGATTTGTGAATCTCCCGGCCGTACAATCAAGACAGAAGATGGCACAAGCCGAGGACTTAAATTACGACAAACAGGAAGTAGGTTGGTGCCACACAAGGTCCGCACCTGTTCCTTTCACCTCAAGCCGCACGCAGCCAGACCGTCGCACAGTCACATATTTGTGGGCCAATATGTTACTGTGGAGCTTTGTGCAAGGGCTGCTGCAAAAACAATGCAGGAGGCTTAAGGCATTGTTTCAGTATCATGACAAAGTGCCGGCACGGTGTGTCTTCATCCCGGCTGGACACCCGAGCTCATCTGTGTGGAAATGGCAAACCCATCTGCACAGACAATGGCAAGAGGAAGCCCCGAGTATTAGCTGACCCGAGCCTGTGGGAGTGAGCAGGAAGTGGAAATGTAATCGTGGGTGAGCCGGAGTTATTTGGAGCCCAGGATCCCATCGCTCGGACTCTCCCGACTGCTGGAAGCCAGAGATGTAACTTCCAGGCCTTTCAACATTTGGCTCCCATTACAGCTAGACAGGTGGGCGCTGGGGGACGCTTCCCTGTACTCGTATGCTCCCCTTTCACTTACACTCACAGTCTCACACACACACACACGTATATTCTCCCTCTCGCTCCACATCCCTCCTCTCCCCTCTCTCTTTTGACACGGTCTCACATTCCTCCCTCTCCGTCTTGTGTGATCCCGCCGTCTCTTTCTCGCTCTTCCTCCTTGACGCCGCGCAGACTCTCCCCACGCTTCCCGCGCTCTGGCTCGCACACCGACCCTGTCCTCCTCACTCGTTCCTCTCACTTACTTTTCTCTTTTGCACGCCGTTGCGTACCCTTCTCTCCTTCCTCTCCGCTCTTGCCTCCATCTCACACACACTCTCTAACTTCTGTCTCTCGCTTGAGCTCTTGCTCTCTGTCTCGGTCTTCGTTTGAGCTTAGCCTCGATTGACCTATTTTTTTGCGATTTTTGAAAAAATGTAAAAACTGACCCTCCGAACAACCTCATGTACTCTTCCTCTTTTAAAGTTTTTCTCCCTTTTTGTTTACCTCTGTAACCTCTATACCTATCCCTCTTTGGCTTCCCATCAAGGCGCACACACACACACACATACAGAGAAACACATTGGCTCAATGCCCATACACACATTTGGACCTGGCTGCATGCTTCTCAGTATCTGGGGCCATATTGTGTGTGTGTGTGTGTGTGTGTGTGTGTGTGTGTGTGTGTGTGTGTGTGTGTGTGTGTGCGTGCGTGCGTGTGCGTGTGTGTGTATATCTGAGGCCGGTTAAAAAGCAGGATTTGGCAGCGCTGAAACTTCATGCTCCAGTCTGCTCAACCCCCTAGACCTGCACGAAGACAAGGTTATCGTGTTCCCCCATCACTGCCAGACACACACACACACACACACACACACACACACGAGATGGGGTGATTGTGGGGTGGGGGGGGTGGATAGAAAAGATGCTACAACCCTGCCTTCTGCTGGCCAGTGAGCAGAACTAGAGGTTAAACACACACGCTCCATAGGACTGGGAGGTTTAAAGTGGTTGTTATCGTCCCGCCATGACCACCTGTCTCTTCACGAGTCCCTGCCGCACTGACACTGCACTTTCATGACTCACTTCAACACGACTGATTAGCAGCAGACTGATCACGTGACTCTGCTTTTGATGTTCTTCCCCCGCCCTCGCCCTTTATGGTTCATGTAAGCATAGTTCAGGGACTTGTGGGAAATCTGGGAATTTTTTTTTTTTATTTATTTTTTTTCTCAAAATGTTTCGGGAATCGCGCCACATTCCTCTGGCTCACTCTGCATTCATTCCTCATCCATATAGCTTTAGTCCACACATCTCGCGCAGGGTCACAGGCCTGGAGTCTGTCCCAATGTGCACTGAGCAAAAAAGGGGGGGGGTCACCAGCGCATCGCAGCGCTAACTCACACACTCACTCAAAGAAACGCATTCACACCTAAAGGCCGTTTAGAGTTTTCGCTTAACCGCATGTGCAAACAAACAAGTTTTTAAGCCTCATAAAGCGCTTTAATTCAATTTAACCAGCATCGTGGAACTATCCATGACACGAAGGAAGATGCTAATTAACCTTGGCTTGCGCATATACCATATACAGTCAAATATATATAGTGTTCAACTGTCAAATTAGCACCAATGTAATTTTCCAATTAACAAAAAACCTGATTAAACCATCAATCGCATTCGTCCCTCCCTCTCTGGGGGATGAAAGGAGGAGAACAAGCACACTTCTGTACCGGCCATTGTGAGAGGAAACATCTGTAGCCTCTGTTCAGCTGTTATCTCGTTCTAATCATATCTGTCCAGAGAATAAGTGAAAAAGAAATGAAAAAAAGGGGGATGGCGCACGCTGGAGGAGAGAGTGGTAAGAGGTAAATAAAGACAGAGATGAGGTGATAATAACTATGATAGAAGGATGGAGGGGAGAGATAAATATAGCATATGAGGAGAAGAGAGCACTGATTAGACCTGGCTCAGGAGATGTCATTGTTAATTACCACCCCCTCACCCACCTGCACCACACACACACACACACACACACACACACAGAGAGAACATAGATACTCACTGGCTCAGAGTGCACATGGAACACACACACTGTCGGAGATGTAAGATCACACTCATATAGATTTAAAAAAAGGATGCATGCAGTGGGAAATGTGGGAAGCAAGGCTGACCAAACGCTTTATTTATCGGCGCGTTTTGTGCAGCACCTACCGTGGGTCATGTATGTTAACTTACATTAGATCGCCTAGTGTGCAGATAAAGTCATCCGCAGCGTTTCACACATGCAATCGCAATAACTGTTTTAGCCTTATATAAATAAACTAAATCACAGGCTGATTTGTACAATATGCTTATGACTGGAGTGACTGCAGAGGCCCTGGTTCAACAAGCCGCATTCATTTTCTCTCCAAACACCTGGACTCGTGCGATGACCTGTTTGTATTCTGATCAGCTGACCAACTGTCGCCCCCTAAACCTACAACATAAGCCACAGTGTTTGTGGGTTGAGTGGGTGAGTGCTCTGTAGCGACGACTGAACTGTCCAACTTCCTGTGCGGGACCACGGCGACAAAAAAAATCAGTAAATGTAAAATATAATTAAAAATTGCTGATGACGACATGCTGACCACAGCAAACAAAGCTAAGAGAAGCTGCTTCACACTGTACGGGATGGTGCCACGATGCTGTCTGGCGTCTAGGTCACGCCCATGCACCCACCCATTGACCTGTCAATCACGACGCGCAACCCAAACATCACATCAGTTAAGGCAACAAGCACTGGCTGAGTTGCATTGCATCGCTTCAGACTCTGGTGAACCCTAGCGTGGTCAGACATGCATCTTGACTCTATCATGGATGATCTTTTGATGCAACATGATGCGGAGTCATGAGGCACTCTGTTCGCCGGTCTAATGAGCATGCAGGTGCGTACTCCTGGAAGATCGCTTTGTAAAATGACATCTGTATTTCTATTGTTCACGCCATCGTCGTCATAATGAAATGTAGCTTGCCGCCATCATAAGCTCTCAGAGTTTGATTTTGCCATGTTATTGACCTTTAAACATACGCTCCCTTCTTAAACATCACCTAAACATCAGCCTGTGCCCGGGGCAGCCCCTTGTGTTTTCAATACACGAGGCTGTATTTTCTCGAACAAGCTAACTTTGTGGCACATCACCAACTTCATACGCTTTAAGTAATATTTCTCGTTGGAAGAGCCATACTTTTTAAGAGGGAAATTAAAAACATAAGCCACAGAAATAAAAAGAAAAAAAGCAAAAAGCTACAAATTCTCTTCCCACTTTCCCGTACTGTAGCATACAGGGACTGTTAGCCACATTAGCTAACCCTGCTCGGGCGCTCAAAGAAACCCAACAGAGTCTCAGGCCTTTCTCAAGCTGTGAGTGAAATAGCTTTGCAATTTGTCTTGGCACAAAACAGCATTTTGATCTTAATGAATGGCAAATGGCTACCATTAGAAGTGAGAGGGATTATTGGGAGGGGATGGTTTATGGCACGCGTGTGTGTGTGTGTGTCTGTGTGTGTGCGCGTGTGCAAGAGAGAGAGAGAGAGAAAGAGTGTGAGTGTGTGTGTGTGTGTGTGTTTGTTTGGCATCTCGGAGGGGTCTGCTCTGATCCTTCATTTAAAGGCTCACTGCAGGACCTCTTCATGGGAACCTCAGAGAGATGGGCCATGTTTAGAAGTCATTTTAATAAATAGACAACATGCACACACACACACACACACACACACACACACACACACACACACACACACACACACACACTACTGCACCGAGTGGATTCCAGGACTACTTTAAACATGCGTGTGTGTCACCCCCACTGTACATCAGCTGAACAAGTACCCCTCAGATGGCATCCTTGTATGATGTGTGTGTGTATGAGTGCAACTGTGTAACGGTCATGTCGTGTGTGTGTGTGTGCATCTACCCATAGGTCCTTGTGTGCACTAATGACCAGCATGTGCTAATTACTGTCTCTATAGGTAGAACGCATTCTCTACGCTCTCTGCTGTTCTTCTCGACCAATCGCGGCGCAGAATTGACGTCTTTCTTAATTGCATTAAATGAGGCTCTGTGATTGGCTGCAACTGGAGAGGCAAACAAAACACATATTCACTGACAGCTGGCCAGCCTGCTAATGGACCTCGCATGTATGTGTGTGTTTGTTTGCCTCTGTGTGTGTGTGCGATACTATCACTACCGCTAATTGCCCTCCTCCTACTACCACCGGCCACTGAACCATTGGACTAAGGGCCTTCATCCACTCTTCACCCAGCACCCAACAGCTCAACGCGTGGATGCAAACAAAGCTGTGCACACACAGCGGCACAAGTGCACTGGTTCTGCTGCACTGTTATCGCATTTGGCAGCACAGGGGCCACACTGATGCCTAACACGCTCGGACTGACAACGTGTGCAATCGCAAGATCCAACCTGTCGACGCATCATGAACACGCAACTGTCTCACACAGCATGGTCATATGAATCAGCAAAAAAACACAAGTGTCAGACGTCCAACAGCTTACGCCGGGACATGAATGCACCATACAGTTGCGCGGATGACATACAGGGCCTGAGTGTGACCTACGCATTGCATAAACATATTCAGAAGTTGCAGAGGCAGTTTTGCATGAAATGAATGCAGTGACTGCGTCTACGTAGTGCCTTAACAGTTAATAAAGGCTCAATGTAACTGCAGTCAGTTTCGTTCCTCTGTTTAATTTTGCCATTCAGTTCGCCGCCCGCGTTTGGCGTGAACGCTCTATTGTGACCGCAGCCGAGCAAAACATCTCGAGCAGAAATTATGCATTTTGCGCGTTATCCTGTTTGTGTGAGACGGTTTCGACTAAGACCAGGGATAAAAATAAAAACAAACGAGCCGCAGAGTGAAAATCTGAAAAACGCTCAGCGTGGCGTTCACATTGTCTGTCATCCAACCCCGGGACATTTGCTGCCACATCAAAAGGCTCGCTGCGAGCGTGGATTTAGACATATGTCTCATCACTTTCTTCTTCTTTTTTTTTTTCCCAGAATGAAATAAGCGTCGATGAAAGGCGGCCATTTTGTTATTCACATTGGAATGTGTTCTCCTTCTAAACCCGTCCGTGGCTGGAAGCGCCGTTCATATTTGTTGTGTCTCTTTTTTTTTTTTTTTGCTGCCGCCCTCCCCGCCCTTTGTGTTCCCTCCCTCTTCTCGTCGTCTTCCCACAAAGGGAGCGCGCGTCGCTCCTGTCTCGATGTGCGGGGAACAAATAAAGCAATCTGTAACGTCTACATGAGGGTGCTACTAATGTGCGTATCCCGGTGAAGTATAAAATATGGCCATCTATATGAATTACACTCACAAGCCGTGCGTTCGTATGCAGATGTACGAGCCCACACGTGCGTCCACAAGCTACGGCAACGCACACAAGAAAAAGTGCTGAGTGGGTTTTCAGTGCTCCTGCCTCCGCGGCGTACACACGCTCCCTCCCTGGCTGTGAGCGCACAGCATGAATTCCCAACCTGTGAGAAGAGTTTGCTCTGGTACATTGTTGTTTATTTTTATTTAAAAAAAAACACTGAAATATATTAAAATAAATATATCATTTTAATATTTTGGTCAGTACCGTTATGAAACCCAACGCCCTTCTACCTTAACAGACAAAGCACTTGTGTATGGGGCCGCGAAAAAACTGTGTCTTTTCCATTTAACATTTCAACACACTCTTCAAATGCAGTAGCTCCCTCTCATATCTCATATTTATGCCATATTTACGTTTATGAAAGAATACTCCACTATTCTGATTACACTAATCTAATAAGTCCACCACTGTGTATGGCAGTTTTGATGGTAAACATGTTATTTGCTCATTATTTTCCCAAACATGTTAAGATGGCATGGATAGGTATGAACATAGGCAATTGTTATATTTAACTACGCTTGCATATAGTCAATATATGCAAGTGTTATCCACAGCACAGACGAGGACTGTCCGTTGTCTGAGTGGGGCTGATTGTTCAACCACAGATGCCGCCCTTCTCACTTCACAGCCCCCAGCCTTCATCAACTCTGACTCAAGTGACGTCACACGAGGACACTGGTGAACTTCACACAGCTTCCTCCGGCTCCTACCGGATACCTCTGAACACACTTTGATGGACAAGAACGCCGATGTTCTCCCTGAAACACATTCATATGGTCCTCTAACACACAGACAATACCATGGTAGACCACTTTTTGTCAAGCCTGAATATGATCCAGCACACAAGCCTTCAGCTCTTTGTCAGTAAGAAGCAGCGCATGAAATAAAATATAAGAGTGGCTGCCAGGCCAGTCTACTTTTGCTCTCTGGGAAGGTTCCTCTGGGTGACAATTCCTGCATTTGGAAGTTTGTCTAAAACGCACATGCAGATATTTAGGGTCACAAACCAAAAAGCAATTACTGTGCCTCTCCTCTTATGCGCACTCAAAGAGGAGGCTGACTGGATTGATAAATCCAAGAACTGAGTACCACAACAAAGCTCCAGCCGCAGTGCGTCTTAACTCGAAACCCCAATACGGTTACGACAAATCCCGGAGACGCAGCTGCGCCTTGGTGCCATCTGCTGTTCGAACAGCGCAGGGAGACGTCGGCATGGGCACTCTGTCACAGGCCGAGGCGAAGGAACGATCAAATCTAGCTGCCTTTATGTTATGTTTCCTTTTTATGATCACGCTCATGTGCGTTCGGTCTCATACTGATGAAGATCTGAGAGCTAAAACACCTAGCATGGATATTAGCATTGGCTAATTGCCAGAAATATCAAATGTTAGCACCTACTCTTGCTACTGTGGTTTGTCCAGATGGAGGCTGGTGGTTGTGTGCTTTTATAATACTGTATTAAACTCATATTTAATGGTGGGTTGCCACTGTATGCAGTCCCTGCAGGACTGGCCGTCACTTATCGCCGTGAATACCTCGAACCCTCTCCTCTGCTCATCCCAGCCCCTCACAGTGAGTGGTGTCGGTGTTGTTGGTGGGGTGTTTTGGGGGAAATCAGAGGCTACGGCTGGGAGATCCGAGGGGAAATTAGCCAGCACTTAGCTGCACACATGCACACCAGGCCCAGCTGGGAGACAGAGCCTCAGATCCAGGCATGGAGGACATGAAAGAGACACCAGCACTGTTGCCAAAGGGAGGAGACTCTCCCTCTCTCTCTCTCTTTCTCTCTCCCCCTCTTAATCTTCCTTGCATTTGCTCTCTGTCCTCATCTTTCATTCTCTCTTTCTCCCCTCGCCGTCTCTCTATCTTTCCTCTCCGAGGAGGTTTTCAAGAATGCATGTGTGTGTCCGCACGAGTGCTTGTCTTATTTCTGTGTGTTCGTCAAAAGTGTTGTGTTGTTGTTGTTTTTTTTTCTTTTTTTGTTGAACAAAATGTCCAACAAACGTCAAACCCAGGGTGCGATGGGAGATGTTTGGGGGGTGGGGGGGCAGAGCAGAAAAACACACTACATGGTGAGCAGGCTCTTCAAAGGGCCCACTCTGCAGCCCTTTGACTAACATCCTGGGGACATCACTTTGCTCTCTCTCTCTCTCTCACACACACACACACACACAAACAAATGCACGCACACTTATAGGTCCCCTATGAGTCAGGGGTCACAGCATTTACAAGGCACTTGGTGCACAGAGGCATCAAAACAGTCCCCGAGCCAAGGAAACATGTTCAGGGAAGGCTGAGAGAGTCATCGGGTTGTGATGGCCAACAACAGATATTAGTGACAGCGTATTTGAATTACAGCGGCTATAGCCACACATTTGCATAAATATGTAATGTTATGTGGTACTTGACCCTTTTTAAAGCCCAAAATAAAGTTTTCCCACTAAATGTACGTTTGATCATGGTTACAAAGGACGTCTGATTACATTTAGGGCATGATATGTAAGCTATGATGCTAAGATGGCATGTCTCTGCGTTGTTATGTGGAATCCACTGAACTAGTCACAAGAGAATCCTTATTATTATTACATATTTTTGCAAATCAGTAAATGGAAACGTGACGAGGCGACCACCTGCAGGTGCACTGCATGTCAGCTGCTTCTGGTCATGTGATTCATTGCCAATTTGCTTGGAAACTTGCACTTTTAAAGCAAAATATCAAATAATTTGGCTTTGTTTTCCAAAATTCTGGTTTTACTTACAGCAGTTTAAATCTCCAGAAAATGATCATAAGTACAATTGTTACCAAAGTTTACGTGCCAGGTACTTTATGTTTGTTTGTTGACTACCTAAATAGCCCTTCAAATAAAACAATCCCCCCTACCCATGTGTACCCCTATGTGTTTAGAGACATGGTGGCTGGAAATATTGCCCTTCCAGTGTCAGAGGTTTGCTGTTGCTTCACCTTTTGACTTGTACACTCCTGCCACAGTGAGCAACCCAATGTAGGCTAGTGAGTGGGTCACAACCAAGTCTTTCCAACTGTCCCCATACACGCACCCCCCTCTAAATTTGTCATCTTAAGTACATCCTTTTCTATCAATGGTGTTATGAAGAGCTCAAATGCTGATTTTATGTCTTGGACATGGCTGACAGCGTATCTGGTGTGGCCTGGAACCATTTTGATAACATTAGCAGCACTAAGTCTACCCTGTTGTTCAGGTGGTGAGAGACCATAATAACTGGAAGGTAGCGTGTTTGCTGGTGGTTGAGAGACAACAGGAGGGTCAGCACTGAGGGTCTCAGTGTCCCCACAGCATGGGAAATATCAAAGTTCTCGCAAGAATGATGTTTTCTCCGGGTTTCCACACATTTGATTTGCTTCAAGTAACACAACTTTATTTGCAACAAACCTCCACCGGTTGTTCTTTAAAAAGGACCACGCCAAACATGCCGGTTTCCACGTTTCCCACAATGCAACCGATTGTCTCTAATTAGGCCCTTATTTTGAAATGCAGACTCTCTGTTAATGATGACATTTGACAAAAACTCCTCCACGGCCACGGGAGACACACTGACTCAAGTGAACTGCGCTTCATTGTGCAAAAGCTGCATAAAGGCACCAGAGTGTGCAAAGTACTGTAACAACAGCAAAGATCGAGGGGAATTGCGACTGAATACGTACCCGTGAAAACGTACAAAATCACAGACAGAGCGGATGCAGAGTGCAGACGGGGGGGTTCCGTATGCATCCACAGCTGACGCTTAGCACAAGGTGGTGTCCACTGAAAAACCAGACGGGACGTTTTAACTCAGATTTTCATGATGAAATGATTTTTACCCTTTTATTCAAACACGGTTTGTTCGTGTCAAGCGCTGAGCTGGTTAACAGCACCTCCAGGTTACACACATCTCCTCCATTGGAAGCTATGGCTTTCTATTTACATGTTCTATCTGCCTCATTGTTCGTGTGTCTCTCCCTATCTCACTCCCTTCACCCCTCCTTTCCTTCTACTTTCTCTCTCTGTCTCCTCTCCCCTCCCCTCCCCTCCCTCTCTCTGCGTGCCCACGGCCCAGCAGTAATTCTGTGTTTATCAACTCTTTATTATGGCCCCTCGCATCATCATTTACAATGGTAGCATCTGCTCATTGCCTAGCCCGAGCATGGGGCAAATTGCTTTTATAGGAAAAAAACAACCAGTGAGGACACACTACACACACACACACACACACACACACACACACACACACACACGCGCGCGCACACACACACTCACGCAAATACACAGCAGCGACTGTGCACAAATCAAGACACCGAGCCCCGGCCTATTTACAGCGGCTGTTAACTTCCCTGGCAGAATCACACACAAACACACAAACACTTCACTTCTTCTAACAGGATCAAATGATTAGCTGGCCACCATCGGCGAATCAAAATGAGTCCCAAATCCAATGAGGGAGCTGTTTTGATTTTCCCTCTTATTTTTTATTTATTTTTTTTACCGTCTACCTGACGCCGCAGTGTGAAAAACAAATATCACATCTGGCCTCGCCGCTCTAATTTCTGGCTTTGGCTCGGTCTAATTTAGCCGCTGCAGCAATGTGGGAAACAGTGGGTAAGCAGAAAATGGCAAGACATCCTGTCTTTGTTGTTCGCATTTAACACATTAGCGCTCCCTAAATGATGGGGATGAGGAGATGGCGGGGTGAACGTGTGGAGGAACCCGGTAGCGGGAAAGAGAAAATTTAGCGCGGCGCTTGTTAAGAGCTATCCTTCCAATTAGGGAAAGCTCCTCATCTCCGTCCTGTAGGGACGTGGAATGGCAGGGCAGCAGTTCGGTTTCGTGCAGATGTTTATTTGTCGTTGGCGCCGCAGCGGAAAGCGAAACTGGACTGAAAGAAATAAGACGCAAGCGTGCTGGGTAATGAAAAATGATTCGACGCAACACTAAGGAAATTAAGGAATCCTGTTATGTGCCGGAGCGGCTGGATGCTTTGGAATGATTCTTACGAACAAGTGTGATATTAGTCAGGACGCCGCCGCCATCAGCTCCAGCTGTACTGATTGTACTGCCCCCTCTCCCTCTGTGTCTGTGTGTAGGTTTATCACTGAAACAACCAGGATGGATAAATGTACTTCCAGCATCATCATCATCATGAGCAAAACGTGTCATCTCTCTTCTCGTGTCCGCGCTGTTCTGTGATTGGACAGCTATGCGCCGAGCTCCGCACAGTCAGGCGTTGTGTGTGTCGAGCTATTCCATCGGATCACTTCCTGCGCTGTTTGTAAAATAGTTTTCTGATTTATAATACCAAGTGCAACTTCCGGTCAAACTATCAATCACCAATTTCAGGCTAAACTTGTGTTTAGCCCCACCCATTTTTGGTTTAAGTACCACCCACTTTCAGTTTGGGACACGCCCACACCAGGTACAAACAGATAACGTGGTTGGTTAAACAGACACCGACGACGTGCTCATCATCATCTTCATGCTTTCTCCTCAACTTTTTTCTGAGTCAGCACAATAACCTTCGCGTTGCACACCCCTGAAAAACACTGTGGGGGCTGCTAATTGGCTCTGTGGCAGCGTTTAACACTGATGATTCATTTCTGTCGTGATGTAACAAGCAGCATGTTGCCATAGCTTTTTAAGAACACTTAATTTATGGGTTAGTCCTTTTGCATAGTTGAAATTCTTATTTTCCTTTATTTATTTACATGAACTCAGAAAGTGCATGCTGTCATACGGATTTAACTACCATTACCAGGTTACGTGACCTCTCACACTAAAATGCTGCTTATGTGTTGTCAGTACTGGCGGTCAAATTCACGACTGGTCACCTTTGTGTTTGCTCTGATGTGCTTCCTTCTGTTCTGTTTTGCTGATTGTGCAAAAAAAATATACTTATCTGTTATGACTTCAGTCCTTTCATATGAAAGTTTTATCATGTGCACTCATGTAAAGGATCTGGAGACTTCTTCCACCACTGTCCTTGATGGTGTTTGTCTTCCTATGCTACCGTCACTGTGGAGTCCATATAGCAACCTTTGCTGTAAACGGTTAATCGGCTGAATGTACTGCATGTACATGTACAGACACAAGACTTACACTGCAACAGTACTAATAATAAGTACACCAACTTTTGGTGATCATTTTTACATGATGAACTTGTATTAAAAATCATAATTATAGTAATAGTATTATTATTATAGTATTATTGGAAAACCTGACCTCAGACTGTACAATAACCACTCCTGATATGTGCAATCTTCTTACATTCCAGTGTGCAATATCTTTATCTTTATTTATTTATTTCTTTTATTACAATATATTGTACTATTGCTGCTCTTACCTACTGCTCTTACCTTGCTGTTGCAACAATGCAGTTTCCCCATTGTGGGACAGTAAAGGTTTCTTAATCTTAATCTGAATTCAACAGGCGAGTCATGGAGCTGTAATCTACAGTCACTGGAATGTAACACAGTACTCATCTACGAGTGGTCTCTTAGGGTAATGTGATATCTAATGTAGTGTAATTGTATTAGGAGCATTCAATCAATGTGTGATATAAAAGTCATTTCATCACAGACATGTAATCAAACTCTAATATGACAACAAGGTTGATGTAAATGAACTATAAGGAGTATTAACTGATGCTGCGCTACCATTGGTGTGCAACTCAGACTCATTTTTAGGAATTTAACTGAAATTAAATGTGATGCTTGTTTTATGTTCTTTATGTGTGTGTGTGTGTGTGTGTAGACCTGTCCAAACAGCTTGATGTGCTTGTTGCTGTCACTCAACGTGACACCCTGACATTCTTTTTTTTACTGGTCTTTCTGAATGTGTGTGTGTGTGTGTGTGTGTGTGTGTGTGTGTAGGGGGAGAGGATGGCGGGGTAAAAGATCTTTGACATTCATGGTTGCACACACACATACCCAGAGGCTATGCTGCAATGCTGAACGACGCCCCCCCCCCCTCCCCATCAGAACCCTTACTGTACACAAAAACACACTTGCATGCACACACACACACACTCTGGCCAGCACCGAGCCAAGAGACAGAGGGGCGATGATTTAGCATGTGATGATCAGACGCAGCACAGTAAAGTCTGTATACACGGTGGGTTTAAATGTACCTCTGGAACACTGTGACACCCAGACACCATCATCTATTCCGCTGTATCACACGTTAGCGGACCTCGCTTTAATGTCCAAATATAGTGCCTGAATATACCTGCGCCAGATTTACACTGCAACAATAAAGTGCCGCGACCCCTCCACATGATATACAGCGTGCTCTATCTTATGGCCTGTCCGTATCATATTCATAAAAGCAATGATTGAGGAGTGTATATTTTCATATTGAGGCTCACCTTTACAGCAGGAGGCTCTGTGTTGTGGATATTAGGTTTGGGAGTCCCCCCTGTTGTAAGAACCGGCTCTACTGGGACCCAGCTCATTCTCTGCGTGTCTCTATAAACTGAGGGAGATGGGGGAAAAAAGCGGAGAGAGAAAAGACAATTTTTATAGTTATGCACAGAAGGAAGTACATGTTAAATTACTGGATGTCAGATTATTGACTTTTGGTCATACTCAGATGGATCTTCCTTCAGAAAAAACCCTCCTGTGGTCTTTAAAGAGTCTATATTATGGTTTTGGGGTTTTCCTTTTGTGTGTAATTTGGCTTTTTGGTGCATGGGAAACATCTGCAGAGTGAAAAAAGTCCAAAGTTCATTTAAAAACCTGAGTTACACTGCTGCTGAACCTGAAACGTGACTTCAGCAGTTTGGTCTTTTCTTGCGTTACTTGTCTGCATCGCTGCGTAACACAGCGCCACCTCCGCTGTGGTTCCCGTCGCCGAAACGCTGTAATTCTACCCCCGCTGATGAGCAAACAACAGGTAAATCTTTGGTCCTGTAAACTGTTCACGTTCAACTGCTTTGTATCTGCACATGCATTTAGGTTGCGAGTGCAAATACGGGCCCAGCTGGAAGTGGGGCACAGACTCATACCTACATCAATGTGTGTTTGGGCGCGGCACAACGTGGAAACCTTTAGCTCTCTGAGTAAATTATTACATTTCTATAAAATATTTATTTTAGACCTTTATTTCTGTACCTACACTTATTTTCCGCAAGTTAACAAATTAGATTTTTTTTCCTTTTCTATTTCCAGTTTTGTCGCAGGTTCGCAAAGGGTAATATACAGCTATTGACATTATTTCTGAACAGCGATTCACAAGCCCAAGAATCTTATTGATGCCTCCCGGAGCCCATAGATCTTCCACAATATGCGATTCACCACAGCTTCACAGCGTTAGCGGTTACCTTCCCGGTTTATTTTCAGTGGGACTCAATGGAAAGTGTTTGAGGTGATTTCTTTTCAATGCCAGTTTTATGGAAAGCTGTAAGAGACTCGGACTTTGTGCCCTAATCAATGTTTGCTGTGCTCTGCGTCTTTCAGTGTTTTCTAATGGACGTGGTGCGAAAAATGTCATCATAAAAATACCAGAATTTCACTTTAATATATATCTTTTTGTAGAAAGTCCAAAGTTAGTCGTATTTAAAAAAATAACATTCATACAGTTCAGAAAACACTTTTTAGTGACTTCAGAACCAAACCTGCAATTTTCTTTCATCTGCGAAACACATATAATGGAGCAGGGCTTTTCACTGTGTGAGACTGTAGGCCTCGCTTCGTTTAACTCAAATCCTGGAGGCCCCTGGGATTATGTTATTTGATCTAACAGACACTCTACATTGAGCCAAGGTGGCCTAATGTATCTGTTTGACATGAATCAAAGGCCTGTCCTGAGACATTCCTCTGTTTCTGTCTCTGGAAAAGTGGGAAAAACAATAAAAATATCTATATGCTCTTTTCATAGCTAATGTTGCACTTTCATTCACTGAGCATCCCTTGACACAGTTTGGAGAGGCCCGCCTCCTGCTTTGAAAACCTCTGTCCTAGATCACCCTTATGGTAATTGATGCAGTAGTCAGGAGGTCAAAGGTCACAGTGTCCTGATAGCAGTTGATACACACGCAGGCACACACACCCACACTGCTGTGATCTCAGAATGATACTTAATGATAGGAGTGACCCAAGGAAAAAGGACAAAGGGTTCATGTTGGATGGCTGCGCCAGTCACATGACTATGTCTGTCTGTGTGTGTGCATTTATCTTATCAGTGATATGGTGCCAGTCATTGTCAGGTTCAGGGTGCTGTCTGCTGCCCTCCAGGTCCCATCATACTACTCCCTCTCTCTCTCTCTCTCTCACACACACACACACAAAGAGACACACACAAAGAGACACACACATATACAACTCTTAGATGTCGTAGCTGCTTCATGCCAGCCACGGCCATCTGGTTTATGTAACCAGCTCTAGTGTTGTACGTTTGACCTGTCTGCGTGTGTGTATATGTGTATGACTGCGCGTGCGCGCGTGTGTGTGCGCGCACAGTGCTAGGGAGAGGGGTGAAGGATTTCAGTGTACATTTGACCTCAAGATTCTTTATTGCGCTGCCGCAACCACACTGCACCCTCCAGGGAGTGTCCTCGTATGTCTTCATCTCAGGCAGACAGAGGAGGGAGAAAGAGGAGGAAGGAGTGCAAGAGAAACCAAAATGGCTGAGGAGGGAAGTCGGCAAGAAGTCACGCACTCACACATGCACACACACACACACACACACACACACACTCCTATTCTGGAAGAGAGAATTAATAACCAGAGAGGATGAGGCTCCTAAGTGACCGGGCTGAGCTCAGGGTGAACCATAAACCATCCCTGTGTTTTATTGAAATGCCAGCGTCCTCCCATTAAATCTCCCAAACACCAGCCAAACTTCTCACCAGTCACAACACGACGTGTGTGTGCGAGCACGCGTGTGTGTGTGTGTGAGTGTGTGTGACCTGTAGGCTAAAGGTAAACTCGAGCGTGTCGAGAGAGCTGTGAGCATCCCGACAAAGACTTTCAATCACCACTCCATAACGGGCGTACGAGTGCGCGCGCGTGCAGCCACCAAAGGTAAAATCTGAACGTCGAGAGCGCCTTTTGAACATTTTGATGGTATTTTAAGAGCACGACTGTTATTTTTAAAGACTGGTATGTTTGCGAGAACGGCGGGAACGATGACAGTCGGCTTCAAAGCGGAGATTCGCGCTCATAGCAGCGGAGACACATGAGACTAAATATGGCTAAACTGCCTAGAACTTCAAAGCAGGAGAACCATTTGTTCCCAAACAATCCGCGAAACATTTTGGAGCAATATTTAAATCAGAGTTCTCCGGACTTTGGAAGCTGAGGATTTGTGATGTGGCGCGGTCGAGCTGTGCCGGAGGTTTTTGAGGAGATGCTCCAGGTTGGTTTCCACCCACTCTGGGCTCTACATGGTAACTTTGATCAGTTTGTCAGTCCCACACTTTGGTCCAGACTCAAATATGTCACCAACTGCTGGATGGGCTGCAATGAGACGTTCATGTCCCCTTGGGGGTGAATCCTACTGCCTTACTGATCCTCTTTGAGTTAGTTTTAAACTTTCTACTTTTCATTCAAAATATCTCAACATGTCTCCAATTTGGCATAGCCATTCATGGTTTCCTGATGATGAACCCCAATGTTTTCAGCGATTCTGTAGCTTTTCATGTAGCGCCATCGACACTGTTTATGACTAAATACCTGTAAAAACTTAAGACGTTTCCACCAAACTCACTTGTTCTTTGTGTTCATTACAGATTGGCAAGTGCTAGCATGCTAATGCGCCAAACCAAGATGGTGATTGTGGTTAAAAATGATGTGCCAAACAGAAGAGTGTTCAGATTTTCATTTCTGACCATGACTTTCACACTCGTGGGTGCGCGAGGTTCACACGGTCAGTCATTTTGGGCTGCATGCATGTCCTCACAGCATGGAGAGTTAATGGAATTTATGTCACATGGACCTCTGCAGTCATGGAAATGCATGAAATACATAAGTGGCTTTTAGAGGTCCTTTAGCGCAGTTTGTAGTACAAGTACAGTTTGCGTGGCCACTGTTGGGGTTATAGCCTCAGCCTGGTACTTATGTAATTTATTGACCATGTGAACGAGCTAGTGTTGGGAAAAAAGTTAGAATATGATTTCAGAAAAGGAGGAAATCTGGCATCTATAAATGACAGAGTCTTCACGTCAAGCTTCATGGCAATGATTCCAGGCTTTTGAACATAAATGGATCTGATCCTGTGTGCACGCAAATAATGGACCCAGAACAATGGCTTTCGTGTTCTCCTTCTCTAACTTTTTAAATTCACTGATGGTGCAAGCCAAATATTGGAAGTAAACAGGTTTTATATTCTGAAATACTGGAACATATTGCTCCATCAACACAGCCAGCCCATGTCCATTGCGTCGTTTGCCCTTGGTTCAACTCTCAAACCTTACTTGGTCTGACACATCATAGTTGTGGAAGAAGGTCAGATCTGTCCTGCAGTGTGACCAGCTCTTTTCCACTTTACATTATCTGTCTGAAAAACAAAGCTTGACATTCCCCAGTTCCAGCTGAAGCAGCTTTTGACCTAGATGCTATGAAACTTTGTCTCGGGAGTTAATCAGAAATTTGGCCTCCTTGCGTGCCAGTGGAAACGGGGATATATCCATCCAGGCATTAGCATTAGAAAAGGACGAAACGGTGGAGATGAGAGGAGAGGAGAGATTGTTTGGCTGCCATCTTAACGGAGTGTGCCTAGCCAAGCCCGGCCAGGAGAAAATATAAACCCCCGAGAATAAGGCTTATTTTGACTGGTGGCCAGTTAGGGGATAAGACGCTGCAAGGGAGGTGTGTGTGTGTGTGTGAGCTTGTGTGTGCGAGACTCATTGAGCATGCATGCCATAAAAGTAGCCAGCCGGTTTACGTCTGCCCGTCTCAGGTGTATATGTGTGTCCAAATCTGCATCTAAAGCCTTCTCCTCCTCCTCCTCCATTTCCATGAGGATAAATGTCATTAGCCAGGCAGCTAGTAGCAAGACGCTGCTTTAACTCAGCGCAAGTGTGAGGGGTGACTTTGTCCCTGAGTGAGAGAGAGAGAGAGGGGTCTGATACATGGACCAGACACAAATCCTCTTAGCCAAAAGGAAAAAAAAAAAAAAAGAAACTGGCTTTTGGGTGGCGGCTTAAATCGGCCATTGTGGCTCTGCTTTAAGACTTCCTCTGATGCCTTTCTGCCTGCCGCTAATGTAAATAAATGAGCCCCAGGAGGAAACTGAGGAGGAAGAGAGGGCAGGAGGTATTCACATACACACACACAGCTGGCCTGCCTGGCCATGGCACCTCTTGGTGTGGGTGGGTGGGTGTCCCTTGTGTGTCTTAGTGAGGAAAGACACATTATGGAAATCCTCTAAAAGGGAAGACATTTCCGTGATACTCTCTCCTGACGGTTCAGTATTATAGACTTGGGATTGGAGGAAACTTAACATTAATTACATGAGCACCCAAACCTGCGGTGGTGTGATGTAGCCACTTTAGCAGCGAGCCTGTCCCATAGATTCGTCCTGTCAGACACCTCCTAGACAAAGCCTTTGTGCTTCCCTGCCTCCTACAAACACAACAGACTTTTTATATGTCATTACAAGATGCAACAGCTAAACCATTGACTACTACGCAGCTGACAAAGGGGCAGTTATTAAGGCCCCGTCACTGCAGCCGCACAAACAGTGAGGTATTGCTGAGAAATCGATTCATTAAAATGGAATGAGATTAGCGGATTAACTGGCAAACCGCAGGGATAATCAGCGCAAATCTCTCACGTCAACTTCGAGTTTCGTGTTTTTAAGATACGGGCGGGCAGGTGATCGGGCAAAACGAGTACATTTGCATTTCTCGTGGTAATGCGGCGATTTAATAGAGGCCAAATACAAAGAGTTGCGCGGCGATTACAGCCTCACAAGTCAAACAGGATTTACCAAACTGTCGTGATCCATGTAGCAAAAAGCACTGGTCACTTGTCTGGTTTGTGTATCGTGTGTTTCTATGAGCATATGTGGTCATACTGTGTATGCAGACATCCCTGTATGTTCTGCACCACCGTCCTTTGCGGTGACCCAATTACATATTCCCTTAATATGATTACTCTGCACTTCCTTGAGTGCAACCTTTACATAAACAGCCCAATCACGGCCGCAGTCAGCATAAGCGTATAGCTGGAGGGCCCGCATCAGCGAACACGCAGACAGAGACCATCATGTACTATAATCATACCATTGTACCATATTCATATTACAGGCACACACACTGATCCGCGATGATCAACCACATGCCGCAGACAGAGAGGGAGGATCAATGAGCTTAATAGAAAGTGACATAAAACAATACCAGATGGCCAATCAGCACTCAAAGAGGTTGGATGTTACCGTGGGAACCCTGCAGGACAGCCCGGCCTTAATTTCTGCTTTATCGTAAATTAGCTCATACTGGTAGAGTCGTTTTAAAGCAAAGCACCTAAAAAGCAGGGAGGTCTCACTGAACAAAATGGAATCTGAGTAATGCTCCCCACCCATGCCATCTTGTCTTTGTCTTTCGCAGATGTCTTTGTGTTCTGGGAGGCCGTCCATGCATGCATCGGCACAACGGCACATCAAAAGTCAAAAGTAATAGTATGAAATTTCATTTTTCCTCTTGGAAATAGCTATTTGACTCAAGGTCTACTTACCAACTTTGAAATAACACCATCTGCTAACTGGGACCAGGAGGTTAAGTTTGGATTATTTTGTCAAATTTCTACTTCGAAGTAGGTCAAGAATGAACTTTCATGCTTAAGAATACTTAAGAATAGTATTAGTAATCTGATATGTGGACCTTGAGAAGAGATGCTGTGCCAAACTAGTGCTATTAGCATTTCTATGGACATGTACTAAAGTGCTCACGTATGCTTAGAGTGATCACCATCACCAATCACACCTTGTTCATGAAGGCAGCCTCACTTGATTTGAATGGTGAACTTGCTAGCTTGTGATTATCAGTCAGTCAGCTGGAAAATGTGATTTCTGCATAGTAATCAGATCAGAACTAGAGTTAAAGAAGCATCTCACACATCTGAATCTGCAAAATCAGAATTCCTGCAGCCAAAGAAACTTTTTGATTTTCCTTCCCAAATCTATTTTTTTCCAAAATTGAAATTTGATGTTGGATCAGCTGATAAGACACAGCTCCATAAGATGTTTTCTGTTGACCAGCAGCTGAGAAAATATCTGTTAAAACTGCCAAAATGTAGCTGTTTCAGTGAGACTTTGATCAGAATAGCTCAGCATATTGCTAACTCTACAGGATCCAACTGGACGCATATCTTTCCAAATGTTGGATAAGAAGCCTTCACATACACTGCACGATTACAGGGTTGAAATGCCATTGCGGTGACTGCTCGCTTACTTCTTTTTAAGGACCCAGCGTGCTTGAACTTACTAGATCTAAAGACAGCTGTCTTGAATGGTCATATTTAAAGTCCTGGCTGTCATAATATACTTGATCCAAGCACTGCCTCCATGATCTTTCTCCTAAACCTTGTGTTTTGTACCTACGGTCCCGATCAAATGAAGTGCAAGGAGAGAAGACGCTCATAAAAAGTTTGTTCTTAAAGACTTTCATGGTGTTCCAGTTGGTTGTAAAAACTAACTTTAAAAGGGGGGGAGGGAGAAGGTCCAGACCTACCAACACTGACTTCAGAAGCACTCTCAAAAGTTACGGAATGCATTTTTAAGGACAGAAATGTTTTGAGAAAAGACGTTTTGGCGATCTGAAGAACACTTAGTCCACCTTAGTGTTCAGTTTTAAAGGAACCACACATGAAGTTCCCACGCGCTTAGAATTCTGCTGTTGCATCAAATGTAAGCAAATAAAAGCTGCTTTGTTTAGCTGCCGTTGAGGGGCTAGTCATTTGGCGGAAGGTCCAAGTTTTATGGCTATTTAATTGTTGCCGTTAGAAAACGCGGGACTTGTTGAACCTTTGCCTTCTTTCTCTCGACGTTCCATAAAAGCAATCAGCCACTTGACGCTGAGCTTTAAAGCGATACAACAAAGCTTCTCATCCTCCATCCACTGTAGTGTAGCCTCTCATGGCTTAGTGCAGAGAGATACAGTGTAAAGTGAAGGAGATGCATCTGATAAGGGCTGTGAGACAGATGTGAGCTTGTGGCATTGTAGTCCCGACTCGTCAGACACATGAATGCCCCTCCCCGTCAGCCGAAGTTTGTGGGGTAAATATGTTTTATAAATGCTCGCTAGAAGATCCCTCTTCAACTGTCAGCGTTGTCAGCGTTACATTCGCTTTCTGCAAATTCGCTTTTGTTCCCGTCATGCACCGGCAGCAAATCACTGGGAATGAGTGGGGGATTCATTGCCCTTTTAGAAATTCTGACAAACAACTACTCAACCTTACAGGGGAGGCTGGCTACGGCCTGTTGAGTAAAGCAACTTCATCGCCATTATAATGTGCATGCCATTCATTTTCAGAGCCGAGTATGTTTGCTCGCTGCCATCTTTCTCTCTGTCAGTCGCTCTCTCTCAGCCCCCTCATGTCAGCGAGGTTCACATCATCCTCGTTAAGCGTTTGTCTCCAGTCTAACTCACAGATGATTATTCATTTAGCCGCTTTAGACAGCTCCCGTCAGCCACAAGGACTCCGCTCATCCACCAAGGGACAAATCAACACTCGGTTTTTTTTCCTCCTCCTCCTCCTCCTCAGTTCTTTCTCCACTTTCCGTCTCTCTCCTGGGCTATTACATTGAGTGTTATGTTTACTATAACCCGCATGCTTGTTAATTATAAATCACCGGGTCCTCTTACGTTCTATTAATTGGTACCTCCTCTCTCGGTCTAGGCAGAAGCGCCAGCAAATAAATTCAGGTACGGCTTCATTAAGTGGTACTCTCACAACAGATCTTGACACACGCTACAGAGACAATAAAACAAGGCAGTCGGGGGAGGGAGGGAAGAGAGGGGGTTACTCAACAACTTTTAGTCAGGAACAAAATTAAATAGGAAAATCATTTTGAAAGGTTTGGTTAATCCACATCTTTTATTCTAAGTCAAATTAGCATATATAATGCAGTGTATCGCTGAATATATGGTTCACACGGGAATGCAGTGGAAGAGAGGGAGAGACGGATACAGGTACAAGAGCACAAAGAGAAAGAAATGGTCTCGGTGATGGAGCTACCGAGGGGTCTGCTCACGGACCTGAAATGACTGGGTACAGTATCACGCCGGAGAGCTCCATTAGCGGTAATTGGATGGATTTCATATTAATATATGCTCTGTCATTTAGCATTGCACACAGGCTTAACCTCTGCATGGGATTTCATCCCCTGCCAAGTCCTGCAATCATACACTTCACACTGATCGTAATGATTGGAGTGCCGCAGTCCCGCTGGAGTTAAAAGAAAAGAGTGGCTTGTGATTGGCATCGGAGATCCGTTTCAAAAAGCGCTTTATTTGTTTGGTTTGCTGCTGATTTTGCTGGTTTATAGTGATATTTTTCTCTAAATCAGGTGTCATGTTTGGGGCAGAAATTTTGGCAAAGCGCGAATAGGCGCACGTTGCCATCAACTGCCTTTATGAAAATATACTGGAGGCATTAAAAAGCAGGCACCGGTAACTTTTACACATCTTGGCATTTCAGTGCTGCCTACCTACCATGGCATTTTTGTTCTCTCTTGCATTTTGAAAGAATGAATTTGCCTCCTGACTGACGTGTCCCCCGTGGTGTTATTATCAGCTACTATGGTGATAGAGAGGGGTGTGACACGCAACAAGGGAATCAATCTGTGGACTTTGCCACCCTGTACATCCCTGACACCTCCACTGTTTTTCTTGTACTTTTGGTAGAGTGGAGGCATGTAACTGCGTGGCAGCATGACATGAACGCTTTGTCTACACTAAAATGAGAGTAGCACTACGTCCGGGTCTGTTATAAAAACTGCTCCCAGTCATTTATCACGGCTTCCCGATTTGATGTTATGCCAGCTTTCCACCTGAGCCTGGCATAAACATATTTTTATTTCTGCCGTTTCCACTCGAGCTCCAAAAATGTGAAGAACCAGGTTGATGGAAACAAAGCAGCGAGTCACATTAGACACACACTGTATCCTTAAGAATTACGTCCATGTTGGACGAATCCGCACCTGACGATTTATGTCCAGTGCCGACGTTAAGCCGCAGCGTGTGACGTAATGTGCCCGATCTGTCACAAACCAGAAAATGGATGGGCCGACAAGTCCTCCGAGTTAAAAACACATCTTCTGACGCACAGAAGCATTTTCTGATCTGACGCCCCTATTGACAGGTCAATGGCATTCTTCAGTGCCCTCCAGTATACTCAAAAACCACTACCTACTACGTCTGATTAATGTGAGGTTAAGGTTTGGCTAGTTTAATATTTACAGAAGGTTTTGTTAGGTTTAGGGAAAAATCATGGTTTGGGATAAAATAAGTGCTTTGCTAAGTTTAAAGGAACAGCTTAAACTACTCATTTAGGCGTGTGGTGGCCCTTTGCAGATTGTCAAGGTAACAGGAAATAAACAGCTTTCTTATTGTGATTAAAATGCATTAGCCACTAGGGGGCTCTGTCATTTGAACATGGCGTTACTTAGTGACCGATTGTGTCATTTTTCTTTGTAGAGCACTGCTGATTAAGTGTGTAGCACGCAGACTGGAATTTGTACACAGAACAGCAATGAAAATACAATAATAAAACAAAGTTAAATCTACTACCATAATAACTAGCATTTTATTTTTACTTCATTTTGTCACCGAGTCTGTAACCCAGCTGATATTAGTAACCATGATCTTTCCCTTTTAGCAAAACCAAACATCTAGTTATCTAACTGCATTTACCATGGGCCCAATCTTAAATATATTGTCATTTCCAACCACAGCTTGTACAGAAAGAGTCAGCAATGAGTGTAAAAAATAAAATAAAATAGTCAAGTATATTTATTTTTAAAGTCATAGTGTTTTAAAAATCTTCACATGATACAGAGGTTTTAAATGTGGTGTCTGGTGAGACACTCCTGTGATGGCGCTCTGGTAGTGATGTGTTTTACATCAAGCAGCAGTGATTGGTTCACCAGAGCTGAAGGGAGGAGCAACTGTAGCTACAGAGCAGACTACAGCAGCTAGGAGCATGGAGGAGGATATGGAGTCAGACACACAACAGCAGTGTTAGTGGAGCTCCTCTCACTGTAACTTTAAGTAGAAGAGGAAATTGCAGGAACTACCTAATGTAACTGCTAGGGTTTGGTTTTAGAGCATGGAAATGATAGCAATGATCAAACAAAGTCTATGAAATTAAGTGAGTAATTTAAAGGGGAAAGTGCCGTCCAGAGGGTTTATATTCCAGAGGATGATGCCGTGATTAAGACATCATTGTCAGGGTTAATGACGCAGGCAGTTGCTGTCATCTTTAGCCTTTTTGGAGCTGAGCGTCACCCAGCAGCCACTTGGTCCGGCATTTCAACCCAGCACCAGCTCCCACAGAATGTCTCCAGCTCATCAGGAAGTCAGCAGTGACTCTCCCTGAATTGGCAGAAGAGGCCACAACAGTATTTCAAAAAGCCCCTTGACCTCTCCAACCCCCCCTACCGACACACACACACACACACACTCTTCCTCCTCCTGTTTTGCTCATCAGAGAGAAATCTCTTTCAACTAGCTGCGGAGGTTTAGGACAACTGCAGAGTCTGACATAATTATCAGTGGCTTGGCTTTAATCACACTCTCCTCGGACTCCTCAGCGCACATTATCTGACACCAAACACAACAGCTCCCCTGCATGAAACAGGCCAATTTAGCCTTCCAACGCCACTCAGAGAGGCAGCCGTCGCAGACGACTGGAGATGGACAGAGAAAAGGCAGAAGAAAGTGAGAGCGAACGAGAGGGGAGACATAATTATACATCATATTTTGGCTCTGTGTTTTTTTTTTTCCCTCTCCCCTTATCCTTTTCCATTCCTTTACTTTGTGGACTTTTAATAAGTCTGAAAATGTGTCAGTTTGATTCAAGTCTAACAAAGCTGTGGATGATTTATGTCAAGAGGTTGCGGGAGAAAAAAGCGTGAGGCAAGATTTGAGAGACAGTTTCAAGGTAGCGAATCTTCAATTAACCTGAGTTACCTGTATAGGATATCATTTGAATGACTGCTGAATTAATAAGCGCTTTTTGAAAATCTCTTGAAATGTGTTCTTGAGATACATCAAATGTAATCAAAGGAAATTAAATTCTTGTACCTTACTTAGAATAATTTGAGGTCTTTTCAAATCCAAATTGTAACTCATCAGAGCTGGAGGACTCAAACTTGGATTTCAAATGCGAGATGAGACCGGGTATAATTGTCGTGGAATCTCATCTTGTTTTTGCTCCACAATTACTTAGCGTTCTGTTAGTGGCTACTTAGTAACCCTCATAAATCGACGGTGAAAGTGTTTTCTCTCACGATTTGCGCCTGTAAATGCAAATTAGCAGAAGCAGTCCTTCTCATGACTTGAACGCTTTCAACCCGGGGAGAGAATCTGGGTCTGGCGGCGGTTCAAAACAAAGTACTGAGACGCGTTCGCGCCGCACCTCCCCTCTCCGTCCTCAGATGGGTCAGGGAGTGGAAGGAGTGGGATATGGAGGGGTCGGTGTGGAGTGAAAGGAGAGAACTTCAAAGTGATGAAAGAGAGAAAGATCACGAACAGTCGCACCCGCTAATGTGTTCCCAGGATGCAGCCATTCCAACCGGAGCCCAGACCTTTGATGCTGTCTCCGACAGACCACCAGAAAGAAAAAAAGGGGGGGGGAAATGAGGAGCCATCATTGGCTATCAGCAGGAAGCTGCAATCTCTTTGTGGTAATAAGCAATGAACCCGGACAGGGTCGCACTCTGTTTCAACCTCGGAGATACTTTGCGAATGTTTATGCTCGCCTGTGCGTGAAGTGAAGTATGTGAAATATCAAAGACTGAAAATGGAGCATTGTGAGGGAGACTCGGGGACATGAGACTGTTAAAGAAACATTCATTCAATGCCATATTTCGATTCATAAGGATTTAATTTAAATTAGTAAACATAATTGTAGGTGTGGTGCTGCCCCCAGAAGGTTGTGGGGGCTGCAGAAAGAAACGGAATAAAGGAAAATGGGAAAATTGCAGGAAGTGGATGGAATTTTTAAAAGTTCATATTTAAAGATGTGAAAAGTTGTAGAACAAATGAAAGATAAAGTAGTAAGAGTGAAGTTAGAGTTGTTTAAGGGCTTTTATCCTAAGAAAACTAACATAATTACTTCAATAAGTAATCTGTAATGAGTAATTGATTAAAGTTTCCAGTGGACGATCTCTCATTGTCAGTGAACATTGATGGGGAGAAGCCTCAGACGCCTCAGCAGCAGTGTTTCAGGACCGTGGCTGAGACATTTGATGCCGTCACGCTCCTTTAGAGGACAGTCTCCGAGTGACACCGCCTAAAAACACGTGTCTAAATGCACCATCGTCCTTTTTTATTATGCATAAAGATACAATAATAATAAAGTAAGTAGATTTAGAATATATTTCATCCATGATGAATTTTTTTTTTTTTAAAAACAACCACACGAGGAACAGATCTTAAGTGTTCTTCACGGCGGTGGAGGTTGGAGGCTCAGTGAGAAAATGAAGGAAAAAGAAAATGCATGTCATAAGAACAAAGGAGGAAGGAGTAGTCAGTGAGCGAGAGAGAAAAGGGCAGAGATCGTTTTTCCACCCAAACTCAGTGGCAGCAGTGACCGCTCTGCCAGCTTGTGCCACATCAGTTTGAGGAGGTCAAGTCAGTGCCTGGCAGGCTGTGTCTGGCCTGGTCTCACTACAGGAGCAGCGCCGGTCCGGGGCCAAACCTCCAGGCCTGCAGCCTGCTCTCCCAGCAGAGCGACCTGCACTTCCCCGCACTTCACTCGCTTCTCGCTGGGGGCAAGTCAGGGAGCCGCTGGGGCGTGGGGCTTCCAGCTCCAGAGCTGCACCCTTCAAACCCCTGGGAGGTGGGGGAGGTGACCCCGGCCGACTCGAACTGTCAACTAGCCAGGCAGAGGAGGGGAGAGCCAGGGACAGAGGACAGGGGGAGAGAGAGGAGGAGAGAGGAGAGGGGAGAGGGGAGGAAGAGCCGACGAGGAGAGGAGAAGGATGACAAGGGGTTAAGGTGTGAGCTATCCGGGGAGACGTTTGTCCGGCAGCTTTGTGGTGAGAAGCGCCGCTGCCGAGCTGAAGCTGGTTGTTCTCACATCACAGTGATCAGCACTGCCTGGACTTGGCCGTGTGGTTCACGCAGGAAGGAAAAGAAACAGACGAAGTCCTACAAGGTAACAATTAACACACAGAGGACTTCTGCTGTAAACGTTCTCATCACTTCATTCAGTTCTGAGAATTTTTTTTTTCTGCCTAATTGCGTTTGGAAGCCAAACATCCAGAAAATCTCAGATTTTAATATCAAGTTAATACAAACACAGTGCAAATGATCTCAGAGACAACAAGCTGAGTGCCTTCTCTTAATGCAATTCTCCACATCTGTCTGTCAGCTTGAGGACATGTGGTCCTCACAACAACACACACACACACACACACACACACACTATCTGTGCTCAAACACTCGTCAGTTGAGTCACAGCGCAGCACTCGGCCCAATATCCTTGAGTGAATGTTGTGACAATAAGGTGGCTAGGTAATTCCTCGGCAGTCATTACGTGTTATATCTGTGTGACAAGTGCCAAGACGCACAACACGGATCATCGGGAAATGAAAGTGTTCGAACGTTTCTGCACCAAGTCGGGTGACTGGTTTCGCTTTCAAGGTTCCGATGGCAGCTGGGGAAAATTGAAATAAGATGGAATTTCAGCCTTTTTATCCACAATTAGGACAGGCTAATTAAAGGTCACGCTAGGTTTTTGTTTTTTTGGTTTTTTTTGTAGTGCTGCTTTTTGTTTTCTCTCATTTGTTCTCATTGTCCTTGTTTTCATGCAGTTAGAAAGCGCGTGCAGTAAAAGCCCGTACTCAGCAGCATAATTGATCTTCCTCTGTTCTCTGGATTAAAGGATTCCTTCACCCAAATTACAACTGAACAGTTTTGTTGTTAGAAGCACAGACCCCGGGAAATGCATCTGCAGCTTCTTTCTATAGAACAGGATGTCCCAGTGAGCTGTTTACACAGTGTTCTGTGGATTAACAGAGTAATTATATTACCTACAGTACAGTAAGTTACTCTGTTACTTGCGTTACTGTGTCATTCAGGACTGTGTTTAACTGTCTTAACTCTGCAGTGCACAGCAGCACAATGACATCATCACATCACTTTACTGAACTTACATTAGATGATGCCCTCTGGACCAGGGCAGGGAGGAAAGAGACACGGTGGCGACGTCACGACAGATGGCGACGACGGTGCCCACCTTAGGTTTAACAGGAACAGAGAGAGAGAGGGGGGAAATTAGATTTTGAAATACACAAATTATAAATCATTTATTCATTTATTTTATAGGTTAGTGTTTAAAAAAAAGATTTAATAAAATAATAAAATAGAACTTGGTTTCATCTAGGCCTCGACCTGACCAGTTTGTGTCTCATTCAAGGTACAGTCGGTAAAGTTGTGATTAAAGAAAACTTTATAAACTTTATAAATTCCCATCACATTAATTTAGCAATTGCTCGACTGAAAAGTCTTTGCAAAATATGACTATTTACAATCGCGGATGACACCATGACAGTCGTTTCTACACACAGCCACATGTTACCTGTCTCCTTGTAGATCGAGTTTTTATCAAAACCAGGTCACCCTGTTGCAAAAGGTTACTTAACTAAACCCTTTCTTTTCACACCCCGGCAGAATTCCAAAGAATCCTTTTACAGAGCTGAAGTAGCGGCTGGACATTTAAGAACCCCCTGACTTTTCATATTAAAGCCCACTCTGACTGAATCTCGCCAAGTGAAAGAGGTGGAATCAGTTCCCGTCATCGCGGATATGCACCGAGGCAGAACGAGAGGAACAATGAGGAGATTGTCGCTGCTTTATCACTTCCTTTTCCTCTTCTACGCATTTCCCTTGCATCCATTCCAACATCTGAATGACAGCAGTTACTACAACGCCCGGCGCCATCACTGTGTCGCGTCTTTGTTTGTTAAAAGCTGCGTCTACATAACCCGCGTCGCTCTTTTTAAAGCTGGAATCAGTCCGATTTGCCTAATCTTCACACTCCTTCAGATGGGCGGGAAATGCAAATAGAAGAGTTATTTCCTGATTTAGTTTTGGAATTCAGCTCCTGTGGGATCATGAAAAGGGGCATTTGATGTCAAGCTCTCCCCTCTTGTAAAACTAATTTGATTGACTCTTTAGACGTTTAGTAAAAAAGGTGCCTTATTAAACAGATACAGAAGAAATACCACATGCTGGCTGGCAGCAAGAACCACTCTGTGTATGAAATCATGTCATAAATTCATTATTGGTAAATATGCATGTTGGAGTTTTTGTGGAAAGATCCCTCAACAGCAGCCCTGAAGAAATGAAAGAACATTTTCAAGTAATATTATTCAGCATCAAGCACACACGTTTTAAATAAAGAAGCCCTTTGGTAGCATGTGCGACTGTGTGTGTGCGCGTGCGCGACTGTGCGTGTGTGTGTGTGTGTGTGTGTATCACAAGGTGCAAGAGCAAATGTGTGTCTGCCCGGGTGCTTTATGCATAATATGCATGAGTGTGTTTGTTTGTACACTGTCTGCGCAGATGTCCGTGAGAGTGATATGTGTGTGAGTGCGTGCATGCGCGCGCATGTGTGTGTCTGAGAGCATGCGGCTCCCAGCGCCCGGCGGTGGTGGCCCGTTATTGAGCCTTTGAGAGGCGAAGCGCCTGATAAATTCAAACTCTTTGTGTAATTGTCTTTCGCATCTGAATACAAATCCCTGCTGCTTATGATTCATCATATTTATTTTTTTATTTCCTCGGGCAACATCTTTTATTAGTTGTGCACTCAGCGGCGAGATTTAATTTCTGCAGGAGGGGACAACAGCGCCGGCTTGATGATTATTATTGAGAATGTGATACTACAGAGGCTGAAATAAAATCTATAGTGCATTAAAGTGACAGATTAGGAGGGGCGGAGGGTTCATTTACAAGTGTTAAGACATCAGCGGCTAATGCCCTGCAACGCCAAATAGCAATCCACCCTGGTCCCTGTTCTGTAGGAGTGTGTTTGAGGGGAACAGCATGAGGGAGTGAATGAAGTGTGCGTGTGTGTGTGTGGCCACGGGAAGAACGAGTGTGTGTTACACTCAACAGGGAGCCTCTAGTGGAGATACTGGAGCATTGCTAGAAGAGAGGGAGCTTTGCATGTCACTGTGCCAGTGTGAGTGAGAGCTGGCCAGAGATCTAAACATTGCTCAGCAACGTGAAACAGTGGCTTTATCTCCCCTGCTGGCTGAGTAAGGAAAACATATTGTGGAATATGGATGATATGATGAATGACATGAACCTGGACTTTCTTTTGCAGCGGGGTGACATTTATACATATCTCAGTGAAGAAGCCACAGAGATACGTGACAAGGGACATGTATTTTCCAAAGAGGAAAGTGAAGTAAACACTGAGCAGTTACCATTTCCTGCCATAGAAGTTGTAAATACACCGCCTGTAACAAGGAGGTTTATGTTAAGTTCCCACACTGGGAACAGGGAACACTAGGGGTAGGGCTCAAATGCAGACACTGGACTCAGGGCAGACAGTTCAAAAAGGGTTTGTTATACAGAAAGAAACCCAAAGCTTACTGGGGCTGAGGCAGGTGGAAACAGTCTGAAACTCCAAATGGAATCCACAGAGGACCATAAATCCAAAACACTGGAAACACTGGGCAGCACTGAAACCCATGTAGACACGAGGCACGCATAAGGTAACCACCCGACAACAGACAAAGGGAGTGACGGACAATATATAGACAAGGGAGAGGAGGAGAACGAGACACAGGTGAAACCAGTCAACCAACGAGGCTCAGGTGAAAACAGGAAACCAGCAAAGAGACACAGGAGGAGAAACTCTGCAACATAAAACAGGAAGGGATCACAGACAGAGAACTCAAACCAGAACCAGGACAGTTTATAGATCAAAACTGTGCACCACCACTGAAACTCCATTTACCTCTAAGTTCAGGGCGTGCAGGTATCTCAGGACCTTGGGTCATATTCATAAAGCTTCTTGTGATGTTATGCATAAGAAATTCAGATATACAAAGAGTATCCCTGCTTGCCTCCCTAACTTGCAGTGCTGGGAATCAAATGCCACTATCTGCTCGAGTGCCACTGGGTCTCTCCTGGTATTGGTTTGTCAATCTGGACTTTCCCCTGTTGTGTCCCTGAGTCCATTCAAGGCTCTGTAGAAGGACCAGACTGCAACGGCCACGTTCACAAAGAATCATGAGTCTTAAAAAGTATTTCAGTGAATATTCGATTGAGAGTTTAAACTGCTTCATTGGGACCGTGTGGGTGTAGTTTGATCTGATCAGATTGACAGCGGCCTTAAAACATTAAGACAAAACCCACAGCTGTCATCTTGTATTGATTAAAATGTTTCAAAAGTTTGATTGATGCCTTGATTTCAAAGATGACAGATCAGACAGATTTCAGCCAAAGTTATAAAACAGGTTGTGGGAACAGGGTTTTGAGCCCTGCTAACCGTCAGTGGGCTGTTGCTGTTAGCGCACTTTTTGTAATCAATCTTTTTTTTTTTTTAAAAAAAAAAAAAAAAAAAAGCACTTTGAAAGCACGCTTTGATTGAACAAGGAATCAGTTTGCACGCAACAGTTCCGCAAAATGGCTTTGCATGCATAACTCCAGTTTTCAGCATTGACAGGCCTCTGAGCCTCACCTGTCAGAGCTATTAAACAAACCAAAATGTGCTAGCGGATCCACACTTTGTTCGGTAGATGAGGACATGTACGTTAAACAATCATGTCTATGACAAACACCATTCCTTCTTTTAGCTCGCAAGTTCTTTCTTATTATTAGTAAATGTTTTCAGCAGCTCTGTGGAGTCATATTAGGAATCTTAGCACCAGGAACTTTTAGCACCATTTAGCGGGACTGCTAATGGCAACATAAAGTCTTTTGTGATTACGGCTCCTAAGCAAAGGAAACCAAAACTATCTGCATGGCTAGATACAACTGATTGTGCTGTGGATGAGCTGACTGCGCAATTATTTTTTTCGGGAAAGGCAGTGAAGTAACCCCGCTTCTTTTCTCTTTGCTGGCAATTTTTAACACTTAACTCAAATTGATGACCTTCCTGAGTGTTGACCTCCCAACATCTTCTGAATCTCCACTTTCTTTATTTATGAAGTGAAAATTAGAAGCGCCATCATCCCCCCACGGACACCCACACACAAAGAGAAGCTCGCTTTGGTAATTCAAAGCCTCCAACGTTAGTGTTTGAAGCTCGTTAAAGAAGATGACAATGGATGCACAACCTCGCTACAGTAAATGACTGACTAACAATGGAGACACAAGTAGAGGAAGATGAAATTAGTTCTAATGATATAATGGCCGGTCTCTTTAGAGCTGACATGTTGAGTCACTCTGCGACCGGTCAAGTCGCATCGATTTTCATCAGGGGTAGAAACCCGATCTACGTTCGGTCCTTTTTAACCGACTCGTCTCTCTCTCAGATGCCCCCAGATATTTATGTCTACTGTCTGATTCTGCCGAGCGGGGGCTTAATCAGATCCAGAGAGAGCTCCATCAGTATTCAAGCCAGCTGCTGGGAAGAAAAGGGAGATAAAGTGAGCTAAGACAGAGAGGAGAATAGAGAAAGACTCAGCCACAAAAGACATCCAGGGCAGATGCACACGGTCCAGCCCCTGCGCAACGTGGTAGAACACTGCTTGGGACAGCAAACCGTGGACTTTACCTCCAGCCTGATCAGAACTGAGGGGAAGTCTCGCAAGTCTTTGAAGGTTTTGAAACATCAGGTGCAGGATGCTCAGCAAGCTGGCGAACCACTGCCGCTGGAGAACTAACACACACACTACAAGATACCGAACTGTCAAGCGTGGGCAAGCATGCTAGCTAGCTTAGCTGCTATCAGAGAGACCGTCCCACTGAGCAGAAACTTTGCAAATGCTGGTGAACTGAAATGGTTTTTACATCTGTTTATAGGTAATGCACTTGTTTCATCAGCATTACAGCAACTGTTTTCACTGTGAAGCAGGTCCTGACTAAGGTTTTTAATTCATATTTAGCACAAATGTTCGTCCTCAGTAAGGATTTTCTCTATTTAGACAAAGAAAAAAGCCAGACGGGAAATTAGTCACCAGACCTAAAGGGAGTCTAAGAAGTCTCCACCCTCTGATTGACATTGTTTCTTGCAGGAAGGACGCCGAATCATTTTCCAGTGGCCTCAAAGTGCGTACGGATTAGCTTGGATTATTTTCAGAAATCATTTAATTACCGTTAGCCATATTCACGTTACTCTTCTTGCAAATTGAAATGGCAAGCCTTTAAAAGCGAATGGAACTATGCATTGACCTCAGCCAGTGACCACCGTGGGATTCAGTCTGCTGAAGCATAATGTAGAATGTGTCACCGTGATAATGGCTGGACACCCGGCAGCTCGGGGCGTCTTGTTACAGTCATTAAAAAGTGACCAAATATTGTGATATATATTTTTTACAGTCAGATTCTGTTGAGTCGGTCAGCTGCTCAGAAAGAGTTGAATGCATATCCAGAATCTTGAGCAAACAAAAGGAGCTTAATAACTCCACACGATGGAATTTGGTCTCTTCCCTCCCTCTCTACATTTGGCACTTGTCAAATTATAGAGACAAAGGTCAGAATCCTAACTACTCTAACAAGCTGATTTTCAGTGAAGTACCGATAAGTATGACTGCTGACAATTTCTCTTTTGCAATGTGATATCTGCCTGGTGGAGGGAGAAAAACTGTCAAGGTATCACTTTTAACATGTTTGAAAATTGCAGGACATGAACTTCCTGCTTCCACCCTTTCTCTCACCGCACCCTCCTTCTCCGGGACCATTCAGCTGCCACCCGATCTGCAGTCATCCGGAGTGTAATTTGCAATCTGATTGTGATTTCTTTACCATGTTCCTTCGATGCTCCGCTCTCCCGGTGAACCCTCGCTGACCCATATCAAATCTGCAGGTCAGCCAGGCTTTTGGAGAACTCCCTGGCGATAAAGTCTTGTTTCGCAAATCTGCTCGATATATATTTCAGTTGATTTGGCGCACGTGGGATGAGTCCGGGTAGAAGAATGGACTGGAGGATACGAAACATTAATCGAGGGAGCCGCTTCCATCAGCGTGTATTGGGACTGTAAATATTGGTATGCTGCATGTCTAATTTCCCAGCGCTTTTTTTTTTTCCAGTTGCCACCTGATTCATGGTCCCCTCACAGCAGAGTAGGAGTATAGGCAGTGTGAGCCGCTATTATGTGGAGCCCATGGTGCATTAACAACAGCAGCAGGCGTCGGCTCTCAGATCTGATCACACTAAATCAGACAAATGTGGACAAGAGGTGAAGGGAGAGAGAGGAGGGGAGGGGAGGGACGGTCTGGAGGGATCTGGGAGGGATGAGCTGACTGCCAATGTCTAAGCGTGACACGCACACTAGTTGCAGGGACTAAATAAAAGTACCACACGATTGTGAAATACACACGCACATCATACAAGTCCTTTGTCTTTGCTAGACGTCAACGCCAAGTTCACATGCCGCTTGCTGGGGGCATCTGTTTCACATATTGCAGTCAACACCTCGTCTCATTCACTTCCAGAGGGGAAATATATAAATAAAAGGCAGAGCCGACATAATCAGAAATCAGTATGTGAGCTCCCGCCGTCCCTCAAGACCTCAAGCTCTCAGATCTTCTTTGTCATTTCTGAGGCTGCGGAGCCACTGGGCCCGAGGAGGTCACAGAGCTCAGGCCTCATCAGCGGGGCTAATTTGATTGTGGCAGAACAATGGCTGGTGTAGCCGAGCCTGGCGCTGGCCCGCTGACAAGGTGCATATTAATGGCTGGTGCCCGCTAGGCCAGCTTTGCCAGCTTTGCCCTGCAGAGGAAGGGTGCATTGAGGGTAGTGAGGACTCAGCCCCTCGCACACTCCAGCCAACACTGCTGCAGTGAACAAAAGTCATTAATCAATCAGTGTTCTCGGGATTAAAACGTAGATTCTCGCTTTGTTTACTCGTGGCGTTGAAAAATGTTTGAAATGTGTTGACTTACAAGGACATCAGTGTTGGTTTAAAGGGCTAGCTAAATATTGCCTGTTTTCACATCAAGCATTTAGAGATCTATTCACTTAAAGCCATACGTCCAGATGATAGCCGAATGTGTTTCTCAAGTTAAGTCTTTACACTTGGATAGACTATCTGGCCATTTAGCTGCTAAATGCAACAATGATCGTAACTGTCCTTTTGTTATCTGAAGCTGGCAAAGTACAAAACAGTTGGTTTGAAAGATATTGACAAGATGTCAGAGCTTCATAGAGCACGCTGAATCTAGTTGCACATTGTTATTTGACTCTGAATCCTGAACAAACCAGGTGAACCTGGTGATTCATGGCTAATGTATGTTAATGTAGGCTCATGAGAGGTTAATGTTAGCAAGTGAGCTAAGAGCACACAACATGCAAAAGAAACAGCTTTAGAGTTACCACTGTGCATGTTCCTCCTATTTAGCCGGAAGCTGGCCAAATTCAGCAGTTTGACAGCTTGTCATATGAATTCTGTCTAATTTATTTAGTCAATAAATAAAACCGAGGCTAAATAAAAGTGGCAAAGTGGGTTTAGCTGCACTCATTGTCCACTACATCCCCAAATGGTGCAGACTAATGATGAACACAGCCTAGCGCGGCATCTTCTGCTGAGAAGTGAGCATACTAATGGCTAGTGTAGCTTAGCGTAACCCCTTAGTCCAACAGCGAAGCATACTAATGTTGCCGAAGCCGAATGTGGCCCTGCTGCACCAAAGAGCATACTAATTACCACAGCTGCCCTTCTCCGTGACCTTGGCAGGTCACTTAGCAGTGTGATCAGTCCCTGACTCCTAATAAAGACACTTTAACAGGGTGAGCCACAAGGGCAGGGAGCTTTTTTCCCTCCTCTCTCCCTCACTCACTCACTTTCAATTCATTTTCATGGTGTGCTCTTAGTTTAAGAGCAGTGCAGCATATGCTTCTATAAAAAAAAAGGCACCATTTTATTCAGTCAAAGACAAGTACATTATGTATAAAGACAAAGAAAACACATATATCACTATAATTCCTTGTCACTTGTATCCAAAAACCTACTTTTTATGTATCTAAAGTGCTTTTCATTGGAAGGAATCTAACCCACTCCCCCATTTAGACGAGCAAGGCCATAAAGCCTGTGGGCTTAGAGACCTGGACTGTGAGAAATAGGGCCCAACAGTGGTATTAAATATCTTTCCACAAGCTCACAGCCAGTGTCAAGCTTTTTCACCTTGACAAGACAATAAAGTAACAAAATACCAAAATGTAGGCCGGCACATGTGGTAAGTGTGAAAGTTCATTCTCGACCCTGGAAACTGTCAAAGCGGTGAGTGGGAGGCGACGGTTCAGGAGTTTACTGCAGCGGTGAGCATGCTCAAATTTAAGATAGGTAGCTGAAAGATAGGCAGAGGTGGCTGCTCCATTTGTGGTGTCAGAGGAACGAACTGTAACTGGCCTGTGAGAGGTGAGTGGGAGACAAGGGACAAGGGTGTGCGAGAGTGTGGCCCAAGTAGACTATATGACAGAAAGACTACATCAACGGCTGGAGCTTACTCATGAGTTAAAGTAAGTTTTCCTCATCAAGATTTCCTGTTTTCTGTCAATTATACCTGTCAAGGCTGTGCCACACAGAGGAACAAGGAAACTCGAGGAGATGGACCCAATCGCAGGCAGACACCAGGAGCAGTTGAAGCAGGAAGGGTCAAAACCAGTTATCGGTCCAGCACAAGCAAACAAATCCAAGGAGGAGCAGCCAAAAACAAAGTCCTTAACTCAGGTAAAATCCACAAAACCGTAGATCCAAAGGCACGAGGAAACACAAGGAAGAAGGAAAAACACTAGGAGATATACTGGACCAAAATCACATGAATGACAGTGATCCAACAGAGAACACAGGAAATGACACAGCATATATATATAGACTGAGGAGTGCAGGCAAACAAGACGCAGGTGAAACCAATGAACTCATTAAACACAGAAAACAAGCACACACAGAGACAAGAGGGAGGCACTCTTCAAAATAAAACAGGAAGTGACAAAAAGCACCAACATAAACTCAAAACCATACTATGAGTGAATAGTTCACTTAGAAGTAGCAATATCATCCTTTTTTTTAAGTACAACTACACACTCACATGTAAAATTAACATATTCAAACTATTTCCAAGCTAAAGTGATTAGTTAAATATGTTATTTGTACTCTAAATGTAGTCAAAGTTTCAACATTAGAAGCAGTGGCTCCTGTGCGTTGTATTTTTTTATATTACTGGATTCTTATCACTGAGGCATCCACGTGCAAAGTGCATTTTTAATGCTGTGGCTGGTCAAAGAGGAGCTGATTTTAACTTCAGACACTTTTGGGGCACAACGGATGCACCCCATTTTTAAAACAAGTGACTATTAATGTGAAAAGAAACAGAACTGCAGGCGTTAAATCAATGCAGCGGGGTGAAAGTAAAAGGTTTTCCTCTGAAATGCAGTGAAATAGAAGGTCTGAGTGACAACATGTGCGAAAACTGAGTAAAACGAGTGAAAAACACACACACTGGTACGGTGTTTGAGCAAAACGCTCGTAGTTAGAGCCCAATTAAAGTACAGCTTAAGCAGCGAGACGTTGATGCTGTTTGTAATGAGGTAACGGACTGCTGTGAACATCTGGGTATTTATGTGGGAATCATATTCACGGGTCTTTAAGAAAACGTATAGAAGCATTTACATGACGTACAATAAACTTCATACATAGGTGTAATTATAGTTATTACATTAAAAACTTCTTTTAACAGGCCTCCGCTTTGTATTCTGAACAGGATTAACAATGTAAACGTAATGAACGCTTGATTTCCAGCTGCCGATTTTTTATTTTCATTTCAGTTCCTCGCCGTCCACCAGCTGAACGAATGGGTTTACCTCTCTGTTTTGATCAACATGACCTCCGGTGCACGGTTGCCTTCTGATGGGTTGATGTTTCTGCACGTATAGATCATACAGATGAGGCCTGTCAGAGAGTGGATGTAGTGTTCCTTTAAATAGGACATCAAAAATGTCTTTTTCATCCATCTCAGTCGTCGCTCGCACCATTTCCATGCTTTCCTCAGCCTCACCCCCACCGTACACGCACACATACAATCACGCATTCTCTGTCCTTCTACCTTGATCCCTCTCCATTTCCATCCATCCCTCCCCGTCTCTCTCCCCCCCACATCCCCTTCCATCTATCCTTCTCTCTAGTGGTGCTGGATACACAGGTAGTGAAGCAGCAGGCAGTATGATGGTGGATAATTACCTAGTGTTTGGAGCTCCCCAGGAGTCTGGGCCTTCCGGGGGCTTTGGTGGTGGTGGTGGGAGGGGTGTGTGTGGGGGGGGGGCTGGCGCGTTAGAGGGGACAGTGACAAGCCTGGCTGTATTTATAATGCACTCTGCTAACACTACACTCCAACACTTAGCTAGTGGAAATGTGGGCCCAAATAAATGGGCTTTTGTTGCCACCTGAGAAGGAAACGTAAGAAGATGCACTTTCCATCCACCTTTTTACCCCTCATTTTTCATGCCGCTGAGTCTCAGCCATCCCCTCCCTTCACCTCCCGCCGTCCCCCCGCTGCTTCTCCCTCCATTTACCTGCAAATTCCCCCTCAGACAGTTTTACGCAAGACAATTTTACACAAGAAAACACAGTGTAGAGACGGCTATGGCTGGGATTAAGTTTGTTTGTTTGTCTGAGTGCGACTGAGGCTTTGCTTTGCGCGTGCCATGGGAAATATGATCCATAGCTGTCAAGAAAAGCAGATTGGGTGATGAACAAATATTCATATAAATGCACAAACACACTCATACACACAGATATATATATATGTGTGTATGTATAGAGGCACAGACCACCTTGGTAAACCTGGAAACCTGAGCACGGCCGAACAAATTCCACAAAAATGCATCTTGCTTGGTGACAACCAACCAAATGAATGACACAGGCTTCGAACAAAACTCCCCAGTTAGCAACCGGTGAAAACACACTTCTCCTGACCCAGCTGAAGTGGAGTGGAGTGGGCCAACAGGAGCATCCGGTTGCCCAGTTGTCCAGGCTCCATTAGCCTAGAAGAGCCATCAGTGGAGGATTAGGCAGCAACCCCTTTCAATCCTCATCCAGCGCAACATCCAAGCTCCCCCACCTAACCCCCCCTCCCTCTTTACCCCCATCCCTCGCCAGCTCTCTGAGCCCTAGCAAGGCTCTCCTGGCTGGGCTGCAAGCTCGGCCAGAGCCCTCGTGTCTCTGGAGCCTCCGCCGCTCTCTGCTTTAGCCTCAGCTGCTGGAGATGTTGTCCCTAATTAACAAGGGATTAAGCCATCATCTCAGCTTGTAATACAGCCTGGATGGGAATTCCAATATGGATGCTGGGGGGAAAACAGAGCGAGAGGCGGGGGTGGGGGGGTTGGACGGGGTAGAAAGAGAGAAAAAGAGAGAAACTAGTGGCGTTTAGCAGCTCAGTAAATTACTCTTGACCCGTAGGACTGAGGAGAGTCTATCGGCACGGCAAGCCGGCTGCCAATTACAACAGCTCAGGCCTGCCAAAAGTTTTATTGGGTGGAGGGCGGGGGCAAGTTGGAAGGTGATTGGTGTGCATATGTGTGTGCGAGCGTGTGTGTCGTTGGATGGGATGGGATGGGGGCTGGGGGCGGTTGCAGGGGGGGGGGGGTTCATTTTTAATGGCCTTTCACCATATTACTTTCTGTCAGGATTGGAAGTGTTTGCATTCGGAGGGATATTGACATAATTATGATGGGAAATTTGGTGGGGGCTGAAAATGAAAATAGAACTTTTTTTTTTTTTTCCCTTCTGCAGCAGTACACCACGAGCCCGCTGTGTTCACGACATTGTTGGGAATGTTTTATTCCTCTGACTGCCAGCACATTTGTGTCTGATTCTCCCTTTCTTCTTTTCTTCTGTCACTCATTACAGTTCTATTTTCTTTGTTTCTATCTTGCATACAGCCAAGATAAATAACAGAATAACTACAAATTCCATAAATTCAGTTCAGAGTAACTTATACTTTACCTAATGTTGAATTATTTTTGTACTTACTGCTTTGACTAAACTGAAAAAACATCAGAGGACCATTTTTACCAATACATAAATGTATATTTTTATAGAACATATTATTATATCGGAATAATCGGAACTTATTTTTAGAGCTGTGACTTTAATCAGACAGCTGTAGTGTCAGTATCAGTGAGTTTCTCAACTGAACCTCTCAGAAAAAAAGAAAAAAAAACTGCTCACAACAATAAAAGTCAAATGAAAGTGGAAAGAAGTGAGTCTCGTAGGTTTATTAGAAAAACATTAATTAAAACATTTATTACAAACCGATCCAATCTGTGTGTTTTAGTTTAGACATACTGCATATGTGACATTTGAGTTTAATCAGATCTGGTCCAATGAGTAAAGTGATAAATATGATTACAGCTGCAACTCATGATTAGTTTCACTACTGATTACTTTGAAAATTATGTCTTTGATTCATTAATTACTTTTTCTATGAATCATTCAAAAGTGAACAGTGTCATCGCAGTAGCCCCGAAGTCCAGGAAGACATACTGTATTTATGTACAAGTGCAAAAACCCAAAACTATTCATTCACTGTATCAGTCATGGATAATTTACTGTTACTCATGAATCAGAAAGTATAAAATGTACTGAAACAGATCTACAATCAGATCAAAAGGCAAGAACACTTATAATAATGATGACAAATGAATTAGTAGTAATAAGCTAACTATCTCTTAGCGCACGTTACATCATCAGTCACCTCTGCACCGGTTGGCTGAAACAGAACACAGGAAGAGAGAAATGGGGAGGAAGCTGAAACCTGCGATTTCAAAATAAAACACTCACAGACGTGATGAATTCACATTAACTATTAACTTCATAACAAATGTGTTGGGATGTGTTCAGTGACCTTTAATGTTGCACAAGTGTGCGCAGGTTGTTATGTTATGTGTCCAGAATACACACACACACACACACACACACACGAAGACAAATGAATTCATTTATTTAATGGGGAGATATGGGGTGAGTCAGTCATGTCTGGGCAGATAAATGTATGTGAGTGCTGTGACATATCGTCACCTTCTTAAAATAATGGCCTAAGTCATTTTTTTGACAAAAATGTTTTTTGATTAATAAATATCATAAACTCTATATTTGGTTCAGTTTTTTTCTGTTTTTTGAAAAAAAAACTTGAAAATATGACTTAGGCCATTATTTTAAGAGGGTGACAAGATGTAAAGTTAAACTACAGAAGTGTGGGCACCATAGGGCGGTGTCCAGGCTGGCCAATCAGAGCGCTCATCCCGGCAGAGCTGATGATGCACAGAGCTGCAAAGAGTCCAACATTGCATAAATCTAAATTTGTTAGAAATATTAATTATAGAGTATACATACATCTTTCAGGCAGTGACAGTCATATATGATTTCATATTAGATGCACTGGTTTTTTGGATGTTGACATATTGAGGGAGCCTTGGTCTTAAAGGACATTAGCTGTATATGAAGAATGGCCTTTTTGAATATATAATCCATATGTTTATCTGTTTTTGCAATAACACTCTAACTTGTCTTAACCTTTCCAAACGTTATTCACCAAAGTCCAAAAAAATGATTAATCATATTATATAAATTAATATATACTTGGACTGATGTGTTTTCTTATAGTTTAGCTTTTTTTTGTTTTACATCTGAACATGTTGTGTTTTGGTCACTGCATCCAAAAGATTCATAAAAACTGTAATAATGCAGTGAAGGATGGTCACGTGATGTTAATATTACTGCTACTTTGTACCAAGTACTGTAAAAGCACTGTACGTTCAGTGAACCTAGATTTACAAGCCAACTGTCTGCTTTTCCCAAACCCTGTTGTCAGTGCTGGGTCCAGCTCAGCCAAACCTCAGAGAGCTGTCTCTGAGCATCCCTCAGGTTCACATGAGGTTAAAGTGCTGTTAACATCCAAATCAGTTCCAGCAGCTGCAGATAAGAAACACAAAGACAGTAAATCTGAGGTGGTGAGATCTGTGGTGTGTTGTTCTTTAGCTGTCTTTACGTTGGCGCTGCCCTCACAGCTGGGAGGGGTGGGTTTGGGGGGGGGGCGTCCAGCCTGCCACTGTGTGTCTGCTGCTGATGTAAACTGATGCAACCTTCATTCAAGACAAAGCAACCGGGAAAAAAAAAAAAAAAGTGTGTGGGATCAGTGTCCACTATGAATAGCAACACACACACGGAGCGTTTGGTGGCGAGTTGCACCGGGGTTTCATAAAGCGGACCTAATAATTGATGACGGTGTTGGATAACGATCAAGCGTGCGTGTTTGCGAGCCAAAGGGGGGGGGGACTGAGACAGAGGCAGTGACAGCGTGAGTGGAAGAGACAGTGTGAGTGAGCAAGAGTGTGCCTGTGTGTGTGTGTGGGTCTGTGAGAAGTTTGAGAGACAGAAACAGTGAATAAATGAGAGTGGGAGTCAGAGAAATGCTGTGAGTAACATGCTACAGTTTCATCCACGAAGGCTGATACACACGCACACAAGTTCATATTAAGGATGCTTTCCTAAAGTGATCTTTAGTGAGGTTAATGATAATTAATCAATGTGTTACTAATTGTTTTTACTCATCAAAGCCTCGTTTCCATAGCAACACAGCATACATTTTCTGAGAACATTGCATATCTTATTAAAGACACAAGTAGAGGCCTAGATGTATTATGTTAAAGACAGTGAATATAATTAAAAATCAGATTACATGTGGAGTTTTATAGATGTGTTATAGTAAAAGATGCAAGATGCAATAAGAGTAAATCTACTAGAGAACCTGTAGACTGATTCAATTCCACTGATTGGTTGATTAAAACAGAAATAGAAATTATTTACGAGAGCGATTTCAACCAATGTTGTCCATTTTAACTTTTTTTTTTTTTTTTTCCCCAGGAGTCAAACTTTATTTTAAACAAATCAGGTTCCACAAGCGGCACCTTTGGTACCAAACCGGGACACGTCGGGACTCGAAGACGCTGCGCTGAGTCGCTGCATGCAGCCGATGTTTGCAGAGGAACGTCTCCAGTCTCAATGAACATTGACGGTGCGTTAGTACGAGGGCAGTTTAGGTGTGTGGCTTCCAATATTTGAACTGTGAACAGAGCCATGCTAGCTGTTTTAGCTAGCTGCGATGTGCCCAAACTGGTTTTTTTTTTATATTTGTGCTTTTTATGATTTTTTTGATTTATAATTGAACACTTATTCCTAAAGTGACTGAGATTGGTTCCAAAATGTTCTTTAATCAAGAATAAAACAAAAAAAAGTATTCCCACCAATAATCAAATATATATTTAAGGGTGAGGATAAATTTGCCATCTACATTTTGTTTTTTCAATATTTTGCCAGAATCATGATCCCTAACCTTTACCAAGTGTTTTAGCCAAAACTTACAGCATCCGGGGTTCAGGACAGGAAGCTAATCCTGGTGTTTAGTGTCAAAGACCTGAGCTTTGTACACTCAGCTGTTCACACACCGTGATGTTCCCTCCACCGTGTATTTGACAAATTAAATATACACATTTTATGGAAACGCAGTCGACAAATTCATACATGATCATGTATTTGATCTTCACTTTGCAGGGCCTCTCAGTGCATTTAATGCATTTATGTATGTGTGTGTCTCTGCATATATATGTATATAAGTGTGTGCATGTGTGTGTATGTGTAAAGATATTGTTTTCTGCTCAGCCAAGCAGTGCTGGATTGATGTGTTCCCAATGAAGTGCAATGACAATTAAACAGTAACTGACCTGCCATTTCCCTTCATTACCTCCCAGCTCTCCATGCAGCGTGTGTGCGTGTTTGCATCCGAGCACGTATGCGCGCGCGTGTCGGTACAGGTGTTTGACAGCAAGGGAAATAAAGAGAGTCAGCGTTTCCAGAGACGTTCACCGACGTGGAGGCGTGCTGCAAAAATATACAAACGCTCGCCACGAAGAGGGACTCATTTGAATGATGCACGCACACACACACACACACACACACACACACACACACACACACACTTCCTGGAGATTCTTGCTGGCTGATCAGTTACATGGTAAACACATCCAGCAGGTATAGACCGCCTGCCAATGGCCGATTTTATTCCTGTAAACATACATTCAAAACAGCATCTTATCACACCGTCCTGTCTGCATCTTTATTTTGTTTCCTTCCACCCTCCATTTTTGTTTCTCCTCTGATTGTTTTCTTTCTCCCTCCTCTCTCTCTCTCTCTCTCTCTCTGTTCCCTCTTCTTTTCCTCCTCTCGCTGCCTCCCCAACACACACATAAGGACACAAACATCGCCATTTTTTTTCCCCCTCCTGCACAAGTCCCACCACATAGCCATTTGCATAACAATCTCCACTTGTTTTTCTGCTTAGATGGAATTCACAGCATGGTGCCGGCATGACTGAGACAGGGGTCATTGCTATGTATATCAGAGAGAGGGAGAGAGAGAGAGAAGGAGAGAGAGGGAGCGTTTATGGCGGTGAGGGGGAGTGGGAGAAGGAGGGAGATGGCAGTTGCAAAAATACACATCCAGACGCACAAACACTTCCCTAAAGAGACTCATTGAAATACATGCACTGAGTGATGGAGAGCGCTGGAAATACACCCTGGAAGCACAGACGGGATGCAGATGATTGTCTGACTACCTCACCATCTTTTTAATATAAAGCCGCATTAAAGACAAAAGGGAAATAATGGCAGGAACCAACCCGCGACGCATTCCTTTTGTTGTCAGCGAGTCTGACATTACGTCCAGCAGAACAGTGCGAGATGAAGTCAGAAAACCTTTGATTTCAGTTTTACACACGCAGGCACCACAGTAACCCCAGACGCCTCGGTTAATAGCTGGAAAGCGACTAACTTGTCCGACTAGGTTTCCTCAAGATATATTTGTTAGTTGTAGAAGTTAGCTGTCAGTCGAACTCCACAAAGCTCTGTCAAAACCAGAGTGATTCATTGTTGATGCTGAATTGTTTGAATGTTTACATCAGTTTACATCAGGAGTTCCCTTCCATGAAGAATAGATGATACATGACGTGAGACATTGCTCATGTTTCCGTGTTGGACTGACCGACAGAAGGCCTGCTAGAGTCCAGAACATCCCATTTTTAAACAAACAGCGATCAATCCGAAAGATCCAAAAAGTAGACCAAGCCTGGCCGGTCTGGTAACACTAAAGAGCGGAGAAGCTGTGGGTGGTACCTGGTTTTCACAGGTTCTTCTGGGAACCAATGAAAGAACATGTTATAAAATAATGTCGTTTTGATGGCCATCAAGTTGCTATGTCAACTAAAAACATGGACATCTACTGTAACTTTATATAAATGAAAAATTAAATAAATAAAACTGAGAAAAGTGAAGAGTTATATATTTTTTATCATACAGTGACTGAAGTCCTGTGGGACGTATGACAGTAGGCTTCTGGTTATTACTATTATCTGTCTGCTAAAAGTGAAAAGACAAGTGCCTTCTCACAAATTTAGGAATTACTACAATTTAACAGATTATTTTGACCTATAAATGATATTAACCAGCGAGAGCTGTTGAAGTTGGTTGAAGTGGATCCTAGACAAAAGTGCTGAAAGTGATGTCAACAAACACACTGAGAGACTTTTCATTTTCCGTTTTCAGTTTTTTCCAGTAATTGCTTCAAGCCAGATGACCAAATCATCACGCCAGGGACCCTGCCACGTTTTGATCTTTGACCAAACATCATAACAGCCTTCTTTTTGCAGTAAACTCGCAAACCTGGCAACCCTGCGTGGATTTGGAAAGTTCAAATGACTGAGACTGAACTACAAACACTGGCAGGTACAGCACGGCGGTGCCTCGACGGTAGCTCCACCACTGATACTTATACTTTGATTGAAAGGTGTAGATTTGCGTAACGTGACGCTCACACTGAACAAAGAACTTTTTAAATCATTAATTGGCTCTTTAGAGGGCGTAATTAAATAATGAATTAATTGCTTTTTTAATTTTAAATGAGATGCTTTTTTATTTACAAAAATATGCAGCCGACAGTTATTTACCCGTGGAAAGACATTCAAAGCAGAAGTGTTTTGAATGTCTTCCCTTGACTAATCAGTGGAAACTTGAACCCATATTGAGGTCTTATGTTTTATTAACATTCATTTTCTCCTTATTATTCTGCGACACTCCCATTATTCTCTCATCGTTTGTCCTGATCTATGAAATTTGAAATTTTAGAATAAAATTGTGAAACAAAACAAGTCAACGTGTTGTGTTGTTTATTTCTGCCTTTGTCTTCGCAGTGATGTGCGCTGCTTCTTGTGTGCGCGTACACACGCACGCGGTCATAAATGCGCGCGCGTGGGGTATCATTTTGATGTAAATGGGTCCCCGCTGCAGTGCTGAGTGTGATGGCCGGAGTCTGTTTCTCTAATGAGACAATGAGGGGAGCAGGAAACATGCCCAACACACACAAACACACACGCGCATGCAGATTTAGACTCATGCATACATGCACATGCGGGTTATGGATGCAGATAAATACACACAGTCAGGAGTGATGTGTGAACACACGCACAATGGTGGCAATCCAAACAGCGACACAAAGAAACTGACAGGGTGACAAAGTAGAAAGAATGACAGCGGGGAGAAAAAACAAACAAGACAGGCGTGGGCGATCAAGGCGGGTTGGAGTCATTTTTTATCCTTTATTTAATCAGGTACTCTCACCGAGATCAACATTCATTCTGCTCAGAAGGACCTGAGAATCAAAAAGTTGACCCAAAAGTGACAAAGAAAATTCACAAAAATAGTTCTGCGACACATTCTCAGCAGGTTCGTGGAAACGTACAGCAGAAAAAAGCGGCTGCGGGGTAGAAAGCTCAAGACACGTGCATTTACTGATTATGTATTTATGGTATTAGAAGCGCTTTGAATCTCATTCCATGTGTCTAAGAGTCATTTAGTAAGATCAGGAAACCTTAGCTGGCTGTCAGAGAGGGAGCTGTGTACAGGGGAAAACAGTGGTCTTGCATTGGCAGTACATACACAGAAGCTGGCTAAACAGCTGGGTTTAAAGGTACAGTGCGGGACCTTCATGTCCTTCTTCTGGCAGTGGACATTGTTGACACCATAAGATGCTGCTCCTAGGTGCTGTAGTCTGCTCTGTAGCTACAGTTGCTCCATTCTTTTCTAAATGATCTGAAAGAGTTAAGCTTTGGTAAACACTCTCTGCTTTGAGTGCCCATCCCTCCACTGAAACTGCACTTACCAAAGTGCTAAATGATCTCCTGCTCACTGTGGATTCGCATTCCACCTCAGTTCTTCTATGACTGGATCTCGATGCAATTCTACACTAATACACCACCTGGTAAATCACTTCGGTGTCTCTGGCCTGGCTCTCACGTGGTTAAAGTCTTACCTATCTGACGGAGCACAGTATGTTTCTAATTATACTACATTCTAATTTTGCCAGATGAAAATATGAAATATATCGCACCCCAAGGGCTCTATTCTCGGCCCCCTGCTTTTCTTCTCTTTATATTTCATCACTTGGGCAAATTACACAGAGTCACGGAATTAATTCCCACTGCTACGCTGATGACACTCAGCTGTATGTGACTGTAAATGCAAATAATCATTTGTGAACTGTTAGACGTCTGCTTGTTCGCTATAAAAACTGGATGTTTTGTAATTCCCTGGTCCAAATTCTGACAAAGCTAGGATGTTAGTCACTGGCTCTGCTTCATGAAGTCAATAACTTGATCAAGTTACAGTAGCTCCACGACTGTGTGGTTTCTCAGAGTTTGACAGCCAAGAAGCCATAATGACCCCTACCTGTGGAATGACCCTCCTGCTGAAATCAGTGTATCTGTGTTCTTTAACACAGAGTAACAACTTAACATGAAGTTACGATGATCACACCGAACCATCTTCTGACTGACTGATCACTCCACCTCATCACTCATCGATTTGTAAAGTTCAGTTGTTTTAAAAAGCCTCCTCTCTCATTCTTCTCTCAACTTTCACATTTTTAAGATCCGAGGAAACATACATTGTGATTTTCTCTTACTTCCTCACTCTGTCTAGGCACTGTTGTCTCTGTTGGAGAAAACTAGGTCACATGAGGCTATTGTGACAAAAGGCAAGAAGACAAGAAACTGGGCTCTGCTGTTCACGCATGACGTGTACTGTGTTTGGACTGGTGGTATTACAGTGGAAGTATTAGTATGGATGAGTTGGCAAACACGGCCAGTAGTAAGCAGGCATTTACATACACACATGGATGCACAGACGTTTTATTTGCATATAGCAGATTAGCAAGGACGCACCAGCAAATGTATGCATTCTTGAATGCACTAAGAAGGTGTGTATTCTTCATTGTTGTACGGACTATTTAAACTTTAATCCTGTAAAGAAGTGGCTTGAAACAGTCTTCACTGGTTACTTCTAGCTCACTAATTCCCTGCAACATTAGTTAGTATGAACTAACCTTGAAATGAAAGTCAGTTAATCGATAAGTGACTTAACACAGAATTATGTGAGCACTCAAACGATGTCAAACATCTCCTGATGTTAGCTTCCTGTTTTTTATAATGGTACGATGGATATCTCCACATCAAGGTCCAACCATCTATCATGATCTTCATTAATGGTTTACTAAGTGTGTCCTTTTCCACAGGAAATGAGCAAATTCCATATAAAATCAGTTTTTGTTGAATTTTCAATCAAGCTGCTAGTACTTGGGTAATGAATGAGGTTTCGGAGGTTTCTCCTGTTTTGTGAACATAACATTCAACCTGAAGTCGTTGCCTCGAGTCCTGGGAAATTATGAAGTTGTTCCACTGTTCTCTGATATTTAATAAGTTAATTAACTAATGAGAAACAGTAGAAATAAACATAAAACAACAAAAATAAACACAAAAATATGTCTTCACTCGTGTCCTCTGAATTAACCACCTGAACCTTGAGTCTATCATCCAAATCTGAATCACTGTAGCTCTCCATGTTTGTTTGGACACGCCCACTTTTCAATGTTCAAATCAAATTCCTCCAACCCTGTTTCACCTGGAAATTTAAACTGTAAATCTGCTGTGAACATTTTTTTGTGTGGTCTCTGTTTATATTTCATACATTTCTGACTGCCTACAACCCACAAGTCCATTTTCATTAAATAAGAATAATCTGGCTTTACGCTTTGTGACCAAGTATTCTGATATCATTCTGATATCATTCAAGGGCTTTTTAGAAGTTTTAAGTAAAGATGTCAGGAGCATTTAATCTTTAAATTTATCTGAAAATGTCATGGGCCTGAATTTGGATTTGACATATGCATATAAATGTGTTTGCATGCTGTACAAGTACATCTAAATCCATGACTCATATTCTGTTTATTTGAATACATCAGTGGAATTGTTGCACATGTGTGTATTAGAGTATCAATATATTTGCGTATGTGTTTGTATCTTATAGCTTTTGTTTGCGTGCATGTGTTAAAAACCCTTGTACTTCATGTATTGTTTACTACATTATGTGTATACATGAGAACATGTGCATTGTATGTTTAATCTTATTTGTATGCTATTTATAATTATTACACATGGCATGATTGTGTGTGTGTGTGCATTCCATGTTTGAGCATGCGGTCACCGGTGGTGCAGCGCCAATGTCCAACCTCGGCCGCAAAATTGAATTTGGAGAGGTTGCTATGGTAATAATAAAAATAGGCACCTTGCAACAGGAGAAGTGTATTAAAGCCTCTGTATGTTCTGAGCCCTCCTATTGTCACATCCTATCCTATCGACCTTGGAGGCCATGTTTGGAATTTAAGGAAAAACATTTTAGCATTCCCCACAGCGCCCACATGGTCTGCACCGGTATTACTCGGACACAGCCTGGTTGCCATACATCTCTACTAATAACCATGTGTTTATTAGAGTCACCACATTAGTGCATCATTCAGGATTTTTTTGGAAGGAGAAAATGAAGATGTTGGACCTAATTTCCAATCACCTGAAAGACCATTGAAGGTTTCTCAAACATGATGTTGTAGAAAGTTGTGAAAGTACAGGAAGAACGAGTGTTCCCACTGGATTCTCCTGCCATGTTTGAACTGGACCCGTGCAAGATTTAAATAAATTATCAGAGTAGTTGAAGTATTGAACATTAGATCAACATCCTGAATGGTTTGGTTGTTCCAACTATGGTCCACTTCCTGTCTTTTTCAACAGCTTTCAAGCACTCCTCATGGTCTTCCTCGTGAATGGACTTTGCTCAGGTGTCATGGAGATGGCTCAGGAATCATCACGTGAAGTAATATAACATATACCAACTGCTGGCATTTGTTGTATACTGAGGTTACGTGTTAATAGTGAGCTATATCCATGGCAACTAGGCAATTCTTATTATTGTTATTATTATTATTATTCATGGCTTTTGACAGTGATCAGTTAAATCTGTAATCTGGTGTGAGAAGATAATATATTAACACATATATACCTATAGACACACACACAATATATACTTGTATGATCACATATGCAGTGGTTGTGTGACTGTGGTTTACTGTACATGTGTGTTGTACACAAATAGATAATAATTAATAATAGTGAATGGCAAATAGCAAAAGTTCCTGAAATCAGTTATGAAAAAGTATAATCTGTGACAAATGAGCAAAAAAAAAAACCCAAACACATTTGAGCCACTTGTGCCTTCAGTCTGATCGCAGTCTTAATTACTCCTAAGTGTATTGGTGTCTATTTATGTGTTAGTGCTGTGATACTCTGCCGACATCTTGCCAGCGCATGCTAGGATGGGCTCCAGCTCCCACTGACCCTGAGCACAATAAGAAGGTTCAACAAAGGATAAATTGTCAGCATGGACTGGGATCTCTGAGACACACACATTTAAAAACACATCAATACATTCCTGGCTGTTTAAAGGGGGTGTTTACTGCACCTGCCGCTAGCGTAGTGTTTCAGTCTCTGTATCAGTCTCTGATATAAGTACAGCGACACACGTTAGGTTAAGTATTCTGTACTGCAGTAATACATAATAGTGATAGTCCTTCCTTAAAAGCGCAGTTTGTATTCTCTGTCAGTGTCCCAAGCCTGAGCTCCATAGGAAGCACTAATTATAATTTAATCAGTCTGGCTGCTGCCCACATAGCATTAAATTGTTAGCTTACATTTCTAATAAATAGATGTCATTAATATCTGGGAGATGTCTGCGTACGTTGCTAATAAGAAATGGTGGGGGATCCTGCGTGTGAACAACAGGATTAGTGTAACACGCAGTGACTGAAATATATTAGTCTGCATTTAGGCACTCTCACTTATAAAGAACAACACTTCACTTCAAATAGGCACCATTCATTCTGAGGAGGAGCGGGACTATACTGGTATGTGTGTGTTTGTGTGTGTTTGTGTGTGTGTGTGCACGCGCGTGTGTGTGGTTGCCCTTGGAGTTAATATTTAATGTACTGTTGTGAAATTGCTTGAAAATCCTCAAGTACAGTAAAAGAACCACGCTGGAGAAGAGGTCAAGAGGTTAAGAGAGAAAGACCAAAGGGCTGCCAATCACTTTGAGCCCAAGGCTGCGGACAAAACCATGGGAATGTGTTGTAAATTAATTAGAGAGCAGGGGGAAAAAAAGAAAAAGCAGCACTGTTTTTAGCTGTTTTGGTCGGAGAAAAATATGAGTTACAAGGTCGAGACTGGAAAAACGCGGAGGCCTAAAACTGAAACTCATTAAAGGACGAGTTCAACACTTGGAGAAGTATGTTTATTTGCTCTCCTCTGCTAGCTTAGTGGAGATGTGCAGAGGGGATGCAGCGAGCCCAGTTCTGTCTGAGGTTCAAACAAACAACAGCAAAACACCTTTAAATCATTAGCAAGTGATCTGTTGGCCACTTGGGGTCCGGCTGAGCAAGTTGTGAACGCAATACCGACATATGGCAAAGAGATGGATCGGCTTTTTTTAAAGTGGGGTTGCATGAGGTAATTGTCTAGAGTCAGTGTATTACCAGGGGTACGTGGTAAGTGGACAGCCCTTTCCACCATCATGTTTCTTAATGATTCAGGTTAGGTTAGCCACTTCCTGACATGAGAATGATGAAACGTCTTCTCATCAGACTGTGGGACGGATACACATGTTGGCCCCGGCATGTTTCTGCCTCCTCCTCCCAAATAAAATCATTAAAAATGAGAATAGAGATATAAAAAAAACTGTTCTTGAAAGGACCAAAGACTTGATCAAATTTTGTCCATCTTCAGTTGAATTTGTATAAATTTTGTTATTTATTTTTATGTTTTACCATTATTTATATTTTTACGTTGCGTAAAGGTCGGCTGTCTTAAGCTACGGCTCCCTGTCCTCCCTGTCCGAACAAACAAAGCAAAATGAAAAACAAATAATGATTAAACGTGGTGAAATGTTTTGGTTTTATCTGCCAGCCATTAGAATTTTTCTGAGGATGGGTCATGATTTTCAAATAATCCTTAAATTATATAAAATTGTTAGTATATGAATCTATGGCCTTGCCTTAGAAAAGTATAATTCCCTTTGTTATACAATGCCTTGTATTCTTTAGTAGTTGCTTGTGAAGTATAACTCAGTGGAGTGCTGTTACTCAGTGTGCCAACAGCATTCATATGTTCTGCTGCTGCTTAAATAAGTATCACAATGGACTGGGTATCCTTAATATTAAAGGACTCAGATTGAGAAGGTCCACTGAACAACCAAACCATAACCGTCTTGGTGGGTGGTAGTCATAAGAGACACTATAGATCTGTAATAACTAGAGAGGTAGCTGAGCCTCCTGTGTGTTTTAATTTCTCTAACAGAGCCGTTTGCCTCGGTGCTGGGTGGGAAGGAAAAGGCCTTTTAATGGAGATACACTCAGAGCTGATTGCAGGTCATTACACTACCACAGGGAGAGACCAGAGGAAGGAGCTTAATGGTCGAGGGAGAAGAGCGCTCGTAAAACATCACACACACACACACACACACACACTCAGTGACGCTGACACTCCCCAGTGAAGACACTGTATCAATGGGTGCTTCCACACACTTTCCAACCCAGTTCTCTCTCTCTCTCTCTCTCTCACACACACACACACACACACACACACACACTCACACGTACGCAGAAACGCACACTTTACACTGCTCTGCTGTTTTTTTTTTCCTGATTATTCTATCACGGTAGAGTTTGTTTAAGACCCCATTAGAATCAAAAGGGCGACAATCTTCTTAATCAAGCTTAATTTATTAAAACATCAGCCGGCGCTATTAACATTAACAGGATGAGGCAGGAAGGCAGACAGCGGGAGGCTGCGATAGAGGAAGAGGCAAAGAGAAACAAAGGGATGGAAGGATGAATGTGGCCAGGAAGAGAAGGAACAAAGAGTAGAGAGCAAAGTAAAACAGAAGATGTCACTTCTCTGGCTCCAGATTTATTTATTTTTTGTTGTTGTTGTTCTTCATTTTGGAGTTAACCATTTACTGCTACGCTGCATTTCCTTGAAATCACTCTATCAGAAGTAACTATGAAAATGCAAGCAGGTTTGTGGTATGCTGAGCGATTGGTTTAATGGTATTTCATGGACTATTTTTACTTTTTACTTTGAATGTACTGATTAATGTGCAAAACTACATTAACAGAAAGTTCCACGTCATTAATAATGAGTCGAGTGCAGACTTTGAATTTAGGAGTGTCACAGCTGGAGGAAAGAGGCTGGTTCACCAGCAGATACTTCTGTATTGCTTGCCAGACGGTAGCAGAGTTAATATTCTTTAGTATCCATTGATGTTCTTGGCAGTTTTTTCCATCCAATGCAGATCCCTCCTGTCCTGGACCTATATCCCACACTAACTGGTGTAATGCTTGCATTCATAATGGTTCATAGCCAGATTTAAAATATGAATGCTAAAAACGGGAGCCAGTGGGTTGAATTTTGAGCAAGTTTTGAGCAGGTTTGTTTGTTTCAAATGCAATATGGATAAAATGTATTTGTTTGATTGTAAACACCATGGTTATACACCTCAACAACAACCAAAGCCAACATGGTGACATGGATTCAACCCTTGATCGTGTGGACCTATTTCAAGAATGTACACTTTTTTAAAATTTGTGCACTCCCGTACAGGCAGAATTTTCCTCATAGATAGCACGGAAACATATGTAATGGCTTTGAAAACAAAATTCAAAAAGAGGACATGAAAAATAAACTTGATGAGAAAACTCATGGCCAGAATTGCCATACCTTGCACTGAGAAATGTGTCACCCCAACAGGGCTGTATTCCTAGCAGAGCTGAGAAGGCTTTAAAAGAGTGTTTCTATGGTCAGTTAACCATTACAGCTCATTCCAAACACTATATCCTTATTCTGTGTATGCCAAAAATAACATAAAAATAACAAGACATAACATAACACATACCCTCCTGCTTTTACTGTGAACTAATTTTGCTCCCCACCCCCGACACACACAGGAAACAGATTGGTTAGTTCGCTCGGAATAATGGCTAGTAAACCAGTTTATCTACAAACCTCTCCTTGTACACTCATTCAGCCACGTGCAACGCTCTTTGCGCTAATGCTCTTTATGTGTATTGACGTACACTGTTGACAAGTCAATTCAATTTACCTTAGGAAAATGGTTAGCGTTTTTATTAGGTTAATTAGCCGGCCCCCTGCGGGAGTTTCGGGATGAGCAAGATAAGAGATGAATTCACAGCGCTCCTGTGATTGCCAACCAGCTAAGGACTACGGAGAATGGTAATTTGTCATCGTAGAGTGAGTGTCATACACCGACACATCATACAGACACAACCAAAACAGTTTTATTATTTTATGAGGATCCGGACAATTTACTCATAACATATCAATTTATTAGTCATGGTGCGTTCTTCTTCTGTGAAACTAGTTCTAAAATGACCTCTGTAGCTGTGGAGGAGGTTTGGCCAGTCAACTACTCATGATGTCAACTGGATTATTTCATCTTGAGCTTTGAGGCTATAACAGAAAACCTGTGTTAACGTGGAAGCTGATGAGGGTCAGTGATATCTTTTTTATTTTTGAAATGACGGTCACAAATTATTCACAACTTCAAACTATCTCAACAAATAAGGATGGGATCGCTATAAAAACCTGTACAGACAGCCTTAAGCTCCCAAAACACAGAGCTAGTGTCAGCACTCCAAAATGTTTTAACTCTTATATGGAAAAAGAGATTTCACTGAAAGCAGTGTGCCCTGTGCCACAGCTTGATGTGTTTGCATTGAGCGGCAGTTGGGTTGGGTGGGCCATTCTGAAATGGGGACCTCAGATTAGGGGTAATCTTGTTGTTTCACCTGCCACACCTGGAAGTCTAGAGATGAAATGGCCAACTTTCCATTCACATACCTGATTCTCAAAACTTACAATGGTAAACACGGCAAATGTTATCTGTTCAACACCAGCTTATTAGCACTGTCAGGCTAAGGATGTTAGCATGCTAACATTAGTACTTAGTTCAAAGCACCACTGTAACTAAGTACATCCTCAAAGAGCAGGATTGAGCTTGAGCGCCACAACCAGCAGACTTTTAGTATCTGAGGGCATTTGGTATCACCTGTTTGGATCCATCAGTGACAAAAACGCATAAACATAACAGTGAAGCACTTTTGATCCAGTCACAGACCTCCAGTAGAACAAAAACACCAAAAAACACTCCAGCCGTCAAACCCGTGCCCACTTGAACTTGAAGTGACACATGCAAAATGCATATTCAGACATCAACACTGAGCAAAACAATGACATCCCCTCCTCTTATTAGTGTACATGCTCAGATGAAAAGCGTGGATCTGACATGCACAATGTACACACACCAAAATATCCCCTGTTTAGCGCGCACACACACACACAGAGACGCAGTCACACACAGAGCGGTGTGCGGTGGGGACTGTGGACAGCCAGTGCAGAGCTCCCTTGCCGAAAGCCTTATTGATTGGGATAAAGGTCTTTTGATGAGGCAGATTGCTCATCAGGCTGGAACGACATGCTTCTAAGATGTGACGCCTTTTCAGACCAGCCCAGGGGCTCATCGACCAAGGCATGGCCATCCTATCTGTGTATATGTGTGTGTGTGTGTGCATTTATGTGTGTTTGTCTGTCTGTCTTTAGTGATCACACTTAAGACGAGGCGGCATTGATTGGAGTTAGGCCCATCTGGGTCACCCTGGCCCCACCCTGACATGTCCTCTGTTGGGGGAAGGACAAGGCTGGTGTTGGGCCTTAGCCACGATACACATGAGACAAAATGTCAAAATGCAATCAATGTTTGCTTATTATATACTTTATTTTGGGCTAAGACACATCCATGTGATTATAACACTGGGGAACAATTTGAAAAAAAAATTTCTGTTGAGTTAGATTTTTATGCTGATTAAAACTAAAATTGGCATTCTGATTCCAAAATTGCAGTCAGTTTTTTTCTAGCACATCAAGTTTTTTCTCCACAGCTTACCCTCCAGATAAGCAAAATTCCACTGATTACACTGGGGAACACAATTTTTGTTGAGTTAGTTTTGTTGAGGTCTGACAGCTGTTTTTAACTAATTTTTGGGTGCGGAATCCAAAACTGATCTCAGTTTTTCTCTATCACGTCAAGTTCTTGAACTATTCTTGAACTATAGGATCCTTAACATAACATAATACTGTTAAACATTGCAGTCATGCCTGTTTCTTTCATATTTCATTGCATGTCAATATTTGAAAATTTTTATAAAACAGGCACATATCTGTTAAGTACAGTATTTTTCATATGTTTTAAGAAAACGGGGATCCTATAGTTCAAAAACTTGACGTGATAGAGAAAAACTGAGATCAGTTTTGGATTCCGCACCCAAAAATTAGTTAAAAACAGCTGTCAGACCTAACTCAACAAAAATTGTGTTCCCCAGTGTAATCATAAGCATATGTGTGTTTCCCCTACTAGTTTGCAATGGTTTAGGTATAGGCCAATATACAGGATCGTGTGTTTCGTGGAAGTTCTGTTTGGTGTAGGATGGGTTAAAGACAGGATGCCGCTCGTAATCCACAGCCATCTTGACACGTCTTCATCACTGCATTGTCCCTGCGAAGAACCTCCATTTAGATCCACAGAGCATTTTTTGCATCCAGTTGTTCATTTTTTGGTTGAATAGCTCTCAACTTCACTGTTTTCTTAACTTGCATAACCTTGTTTCCGGCCCCAACAGACAGCTATTTCCTGCAAAATACTCTAAACTGCACACTGCTTCCACCTGCTCAGCGCCAAACAGGAGATTCACAAAGTTAGAGGGAACATAGTGGAGCAATTAGCAGCTCAGGATACAGCTGGAAACCAAATACAGAGCTATAAGGGGAGTGAATGTTGTCAGAGCTTTTGTCATATCAACCGTAGAAGTCATAATAGTGTATGTCAAATGCTTGTTGAGGCGTAGTCATGGCCTTTTGTAGAGTTTTGCCCCCCAGTGGACAAAAACTGCTCCTTTAAAGTCAAACACTGAATTTTTCCTTTTTAACAAAACAAAGGAAGAAAACCACCACAGCACATTGCTGAGACGAGAAACGACTCGACACGTTGTGCCCTCTGCCTTTGTGTAAGAGTTAGAGTGTTAGAGTTGTGTGCACTTACATGTGTGGGGACCTGATGTAACACATTAAAATAACTAATGGTCCAAAGGGCTCTTTACAAAATAGCAAATACAGTTCCCTTATGCTCATAACGAAAACATAAAGGTAATGTGATTTAACCAGCGGCCCTGCAGATCTGCTCTTGAGCAAGACACTAAAATGCTGCCATATGATACCATTTTAATTTTGAGTCTGTCCATCTTGCTAACTTTTTGTACAAACTCTTAGCTGGAGTTGTCAAGAAAAGAACAAGTGATGTGCATAGGCAGCAAGACCTTGACTAAGTTATTTCAGAATTCTGGCTAAAAAGTAAAAACAATAGACATCAGTTCACCCACATGGCCAAATCATACAGATGGATGTTCCTTACATGTTCGCCATCTCATCAGAGATGTTTTTTTCTGATTTGGGGGGGTTTAGAAGTTGTCAAAGGGAAGGCAGTGATAGGAAGAATGGACTCTATCCATCAGCTCGACCCACTGGCTCCTGTTTTTAGCATTGCTGAGTTATCCGAGCTCTTAATAATTGATTAGAATTGATTTTAACCCAGCCCTGACCTGAGCCAGGATGGACAGGCAGTGCCGTCCAAGCATGAATGTGTGTGTTTGTGTGCGCGCACGCGCGTGTGTTTTGACGTGCACTCGTGGTTTGTGTTGCCGCGTGCAAGCCCGTGGTGCACTTACAGTAAAACCCAAAAAGGAAGATGCAGCGCGTGTCTTTATGTCCGCACGCACCCGTGGCAGGAGTAGAGAGGGCAGCGCGCTCATCTTTAAAAGCTCCAGACGTGTTCCCAGAATTAAATATTTAGGCAGACGAAGCCTTGACCTCCATGTGCTTGCAGAGACTCCTGGTTCCCATTGATTTCTGACAAGACAACTGGGACGCCATTACAACAAAATGCACTATAGCCAGCTGCACATACCCTCTGACACTCTTGCCAGCTGAAACCCCCCCACCCACCGCCCAACCAACCTTCATTGGCCACTGGGCTTGTGTATGAGCATGCATGTGCGTATCCACTGAGATGGTCACAACTCAAGGTTTTCCTTCTACATTCTCTCCCAGACAGGCTTTCACCAGGAATGCTGACCAGTGAAACTAAGTGCTGGTAAGATATCAAACCTTTTCCCACACACACACACACACACACAATAAAGTGTGAGCTCCAATCACATACCCAATGAGAGGCAGCTCAGAGGCAGCAGCGACGAGGAGCTGGGAGGCAGTACATCAGTATTCTCCCACCTGAGACGGAGACAAAGACAGATTAAGAGCCAGTTACTGAAAGGGATCAGGTTTATATTGTGTTTAATCCGTTGCATTTAACTAGGCTTTAATACATCAGGTATTCAAATAAAAGTGACAGTATTGTGAAATATGAGATCCAAAGTGCCGCTGTGATTCCACCCTCTGTTTAACACTTTTCCTTAATGCTCTGTAACGCTCTCTTTCTATTGGATGTCTCAGTTTTTCTGATAACACACAATCAGGAAAGTTTGGGCTGTGCCGAACACTTTGCCTTTTTCTTGCTTTTAGTGAAAGAACCAGTTGCAATCTAGTGTTGAAATGTGAAATAAACAGGATAGATATTAAAATGTCAGGCCATTGTTTCTGCACTTTTTAGATCAACACTCCTATACCTACTGTTCCACCAGATCTTTTTTTTTTTGCCCCCAGACACAGGCACTTCACTGAATGGTAATTTCTTCTCAGCAGGGTTTCCCTGTTGAAAGGTTCCAAATTACTGCAAATGCAATATTGCTTGTTTCTTGGAAACTCATGCATGTGTACAATGAACAAACAAAGTCCATCTTCGAGATGCAGTGGTCCACCATCTACAGACTCAGTTTGCATTATTTGAAGTCCATTAAAATCCCGATATTAAAGCTGAATTAATAAGTTTTGGTCTGTTTGAGGCTAAAAACACAGCTGTGGCATATTATTACAATAGCACAATTGTGCTCATAATGTACAGTACATAACATAAAGCTATAACAGAATCATAATTTGACTATTGTGTTTCTGAAATTACTTTACGCAAAGAAACTTCAAATCTTTTCCTAAAATCATTATATGAAGTAACCCACGTCTTTGCTGAGTGTGTGCTACTGTACCTACACCGACTACACAACACCACGGACAAACTATCCTGTGTGCGTCTGTGCACGCACGCCACATTTAGGCCATAATCTGTGCCCCGTACAAAAGGTTAATCACAGCGTGGATTGGAAAGACAGTTGATGCACCAGAGAACAGTGTGTTCTGTCTGTTTGTCAGACAATGACAGCGACGCAAATAACAACAAGAGCATTTTTAATCCCACCTCACCACACTTCCTGCCCTGCCCCGAGACTTAACCCGGTTAGGACATTCCATGCACATTATTAAATAGTTGAGCCAGGTTTTTATTTTAATAAATTTTGTGGCTGTGGCGTGTCGCACCGCAGTGGTGCTGTGTGCTCGTCAGCATCGCTGAATATCTTTAATTCTGGTGACCTATTGCTCTTTTGTGCCCATGCAAAGGCATATACAAGGCTAATATCCATCCACGAAACATGCAGCATCCACACAGAATAAGCACCTTATAGTTTTGGTGCTACACACATTCCTACATTAGTTGTTCAGCATGGTGAACCAGTAAATCGGCTGTGTGTCTTTTTAGCCTGCCTTAGTGTCACTGATCAAGCTACTGCCCGCAGAGCTGCTCCTTTGTAGCTGAACCTGACCTTTTCCTCCCTGTGGAAGGATGAAAGACATAAACCCACTGATGATTACATTGTGTTTTGTGGGATTATCCGCTAACTTGAAGTATAATGTGTTCATGTAATTATAACTTTAGTAATCTCTATAAACTGATTTTGCACAAAAATACAGAATCTGTAGGACAGGAAACGTTCTGGTTTCTATTTTGTAGTCTGTTTGTGGTCCACTGTAGTCCACTCCACTGAGTACCACTGGGCTTTGGTTGCATCCAGGTAAACAAAAAGCAGCATTAGTGTTTGGTTATGTAGCTGGTATCCTGGCCCTGAGCTGCAGTTGGGGTTTGGGAGCCTTGTTCATAGTAGATGTTTGTCCTAATGTCTCCAATTGCTGTTCAGCTGTGGATTATGAGTCAGATTAGCAGTAAATTGTGAATGTTTATACACTATGAGTTAGAGTTGGTCACAAGGTAAAGTTCCTGAGTGGGCTCCTCTGCATGGGTTAACTCTGAAGTTAGCCGCAACTTCACTTTATTCCATAAAGTGGTTTCCCCGGCGCTCCCTAACCTCAGCTTGGAGGCTGAAGCAGGTTCCTGCAGCGATCTATTACATAAGGCTTTGCTATGTGCTCCACAAGCCCTGTGAAAACATCGTGAGGATGTAAAGAAGCAAGTGAAGTCAAAAACAAGTTAAATACATTATGACTATTGTGTCATTAATTGTTATGGGTGTAAATGTGTCAATTAATTCTTATATTGACTTAAGGCAATATTGCCACTTATTTATTCATTGATTTTTCCACTAATTTGTCACAATCTGTATCTTAAAGACCAAAAGACATGTGCACAACCTTGACATCTTAAATTCTAATAACATAATAATAAAATAATTATGATCAAGAGATGAAATTTGTATTTTTCAAGCCAAGAAGCCAAAATGTCCCCCCTTGAATACGACAAATCAGCCGAATAGTGACCTCTGCTCACATCACACTGACTTTCTTACCAGAGCAGAGCTGCACCACATCTAACTTTTCTCTTCTCTCTCTCTCTCTCACAGCATCAGCTCCTCAGTCTTCCTCTCTCCTCCCTCTCTAACACTCCAGGTCTCCTGCAGCTCACATTCCCTGGACTAATCTCCACCGGTTCAATGTTGTTCAATTAGATTCCAGTTGACATGCATTGGAAGTAGGCAGTCCTCCTCGTAATTCAGCCCTCTTTATAGCCAATCTATTTTTTAATAAAGGTTCAGAGGAAAACATTAAAGTATTGATCTTTATTTATCGACCCCGGCCCAAAGCATAGTTAAAGCTGACACAAATCAATCAAAATAAATTTAAAATGATGATAGCACATAGGAGGAGCCTGGCCGCCTGTTTCGGAGAGTAATTAGGGGGCCAGGCAGAGGGAACCCAAGGCAATAAGAGTAACAGTAATGCACAGACACTCACTCACACGCACACACACAGCCACAGAGTGAGCTGCAGAACTGTTTAGCAGGCTGCAGATTAGAAATTTGTTTTGTATTAAATGAGACGACTAAGAGGCAAGGTTAATGAAAGGGCACGGCACTTTGGGGCCGTAGTAATCCACTGAAACCCTCTCTTCACTGAATCTAATGTGCAGCTCACACACACACACACACACACACACACACAGACACACACGCACAACCCCGTGAGGTAGCCTCCGGGACATCCTCTGCTTAGCAAAAACAATGGGTATTAATTTTAAAAAGTGAGTGAGAAATGGCTGGTTGATGGTTTGTGTGTGTGTGCGTGAGCGTGTGTGTGTGAGTGAGTGTGTGCGTGTGTGTGGGACAGAGTCAACTAGCCCCAAGTGCATTAACTGATTTTAATCTGCCTGATGATGTCCACTGAGCAGAGAGGTCACAAAGTGTGCAGGTGTCCCCAAGGGACTTAACCGTGCATGCAGAGGAACAGCAGGGCATTCTGGGACGAAACGCCCTCTCTTGCACGGACAGCCTGCCCCAGGTTATGTCAGATCGTCATTAACGGATGCATTTGGCCAGAAAACGTGTGTGTCATAAATGAAACATACATTTTGATAGTCACTGGCCTGATGATGAAACCCATACAATGCAAACAAACACAAACATAACACAATCTAATGCTGAGTCACTGTGGAACTGTAGTGCAGCGACTCCCACTCACATCCGCTTGTGGCCCCATCCAAGCAAAACACTGTCGACTGGCGATGCGTAACGAGGGCTGGTCTTAAATTGGTGCCAATTACTGATTGGTCAGAAAAGTAACAGAAAAGTAAGGACCCAGGAAGTTCCTTATTTAAACATGCATTTCAGATGAGGCATTTTCGGTTTACATACTGCTAGATTAACCTTTTATTTGCATGTAGCTGCATGTTAATGATATAATACGCAGTAATTTGTATGGCAATGGCAAATATTTTGTCAGTGGAATTTAAAAAAATATTTCATTTTTCGTTTACATAATGAGAAAATATGAATGAGCTTATATCTGGCATGTCCTTAAATTTTCTTTCACCAGAAAATAGAAAAAGAATTCCTTCTTAGTTATTCCTTTAATCATCTTACGACTCATGTGAGTCCTTTTGAGGCTCCCTACCATTAGAATTATTGTCTAACGCAAAGTGAGTTATTTGAAGAAGTTAAATTTTTGACCTATTCCCCATCGTGGCTTGATATTAAAGATGCACTTGTATTAAAGAATAGAACAGAAAAGAAACTGTGCATATTACCTATGTCCTTCAGGGCTCTAAAGCCCCTCTCCTATGAGCAGTCACATTTTTGAGCACCTACTAACAAATCACTAAAAAATGATATTGTATTACTGCTGAAAAAATAACAATTTGCATATATTGTGTGATGCCCCTGTACTCCACAGGCTGGACATATGATAGGATTTCAACCACCCTGCCAGGCTCTAGCTCACAGTTTATGAAATCCCCCTCTGTGACTCGTTCCTGGGTTAAAAACTGAACAGATGGGAGTCTGGAACCTGCCGTACATCTACCAAGATGAGAAGGGTCAGCTAAGATGTTTGCTTGCAGGACAGAAAAAAGTGTCAGCTCTACTTTCTTGCATAAAGACTGGTGAGAGAAGCTGCTGTTCCAAACACGTGTTATGTTTAGACAAATGTATGTTGATTAAATGACGGTTCAAGTTGACCCTTAAGCTATATACACTTATGTGCATATATACACATGTGATGTTTAACGCGAGACAGTTCTAAAGTCTATTGGGCGTCTCGTGGGTGTTGGCTAGTGCTCTAGCTGACACTGGTACATCCAAGCAACAGCTGGCAGGTTCATGTTCACGTCCAGTATCACTGTAGCTGCGATATATCTCATGCTGCTGACCACTCAGTTTTACCACCTTTTGATTTCTCTTACATGTCATGTCTCGTGAACAGCCAGTGCATTCAGTTTGTACTGAATATGGTTCTCCTTGTGAATAGATTTTAAAAGAAACTTAAATAAGTGCTGTCCTTTGACTTAAAACATTTGCACCACTGCTGTGTGTTTGTTACCTATATGACTACTCCACTAGCAAACACTTGTGGAAATATTAAAAAACATTGACCACCTACACCTGCACGTGGACCTTCTCAGACTTTTGCATTATCAAAAACATGTGGATGACAATCCTCAGAGAATGCCATCTAGAGGATCTCTCACTCAGTTGGTTTCCTGCATGGATGTGTGTCAAAGTCGAGTAAACATTACCTTATTTTAAATAAGTCCAAAAAGCACTTGTAATTCAAATTCATTGTACTGAAACTGAAAGCCCTTGTACTTAGAAGATGTGCGAATTGCAAAATCACATCTTCCTGCTTCTAATCTGTGTTGGAAGCATTACATCTCATGATTTATCACAATGGGACAATCATAACATGGAGTTATTGGTCTTCCTTCCTTATTATCTCCTTAAAACAGGTTGGGAAGATTCCTTGTGACAAATGAAATTTAGTTTAGTTGCCCTATGGCTTTTGGACTGTCTGCTCACAGCTGCTGACTGGACTCTGATCAGAGAACGGAACAGAGGTAAATACTAAACTGAGCGGCGTTTGTCTTTTAAAGGTGGTGTGAAGCTCCACACTTCACTTCATGATCAACGCCTTAACACATTTACCTCAACCCCACCCATTCATCTTGCTACTTTTACTTTATACTATCCTCCCTCCACAAAAATCTCCCCATGTTCCTTGCCAAGGAACCACCGGCAAGTCAGCCATTTAAGCCTGGGTGAGATATTAATGGGTTTACAAGGACCTTCCCGTTCTAATTATGTCGAGCAACTGCTGTCTCTTACTGGGCCACGGCTCCCGGGGGAGAACACAAATCTACCAGGCAAGCAAAACTCGCCTACTTTTGACAAAACACTCAACACGCAAGGATACAAATAACGCCGGCCATCCTTCATTACCACCGCTGCGACGTCGCTGGCGAGATTAATATCGCCGCCCAGCGTCGCCACCCCAAATTTAACCTGAAAAATACCCGACTTTGGCATTAGACAACGGCTATTAGCGCGGGGGGGTTGTCGAGGCACAGAGAGGAAGCTCAGCATCCTGGTGGGGAGATCTTACAGGAGAGCTCCAAATGCTCTAAGTACAACCAAACCTATCGGATGTAACCTTTGCACAGACTGAACTATCGAACACATTCATGAAGTTCCTCCATCGTGCAGACATTTGAACAATGACATGAGAAACCACAAACACCAAATGATTGGAGAGGAGGCTGGTGGAATTGGTGGAAATGGGAGCCTCCATGTGTCTCATATGATGCATATTTTTTAGTTATTGCTGTCATTTTTAGGTTTTGCATGCTTTATGATTATATTGTTGTTCTGAGAGTTATCTTAAGGTTAATAAAGTGAACAAATAATGAATGTTTCACTCGGTGTTGGATAGCGTAAGAGAAATACAAGATGTTTTATTGAATAATGGATCTCTTACTTAGCGCTGATTCCCCTTCCACCTGAGAACCATCCTGCTGCCTCAGGAACTCACTAAAGCTCCAAATATGTATCAATCCGCAACAAAAAATAGTCCCAGGCATATTCACAACTATTTTGCTGTTTGCCTTAGTTAGTTTGGTCAACCTGGGTGTCTTTATGATAGTACGCCTGCCTATGCTGCATCAATGTCATCACATTCCCATGTCTCATCAATAATCCTCCCAAGTTTCCCACAGAGCAGGTTTTTCATTTGCAACAGTTTCAATCCAGTTGCGGTCCTGAATAAAAAGTTTGCTCAAAGTTGGAACAGAAGGAAGTGAAGTGGTGCCGGCTTGTTCTGAGTGTGTCCACTTTGCTAACAGTCAACCATCATTGAAATGCAGCTCTGAGGACCAAATGACATCACCTCCATACCTTATGCAAATATCCAGTGGGATCCATTACGCAGCAAGAGAGATAAGTGCGTCCAGAGCGGAGCAAGGCCCACTCACACTCACAGCTAACCTCTTGTACAGTATATTTTCACTCACGCACGCACACGCAGTGGGTAGCGCATTAGGTGTAAGTTTTGCTCGCACGCATACACACATGCTTAGCTCTCCCCCTCTCTAATACAGAAATAAGACACTTGACACTGCAGTGATGGCGGTGACACTGTGAATGGTGGAGGTGATGGAGTATAAATCTGTATTTCCACAGAGAGTGAGATAGAGGGGAGCTAATTTGGACTTTTTCCGCACTTGTAGGTTGTATTTACTTCTACAGGAGCTAACCAAAGGATGTAAATAATTAAAATAGGCCAAGCGCTTTTATTGTTTCACTTTGTAGCATTTTAACATCCCTGAATCTCTATTATGTTCCCAAAGAAAGCCAAAACAACAGTGAACTGGTGTAAGGACAGCATTTTCTAGAAGACCAATGGCCTTATTGGTCTCCTGGGTATGGTGGTATACTTGTGGGATGTGCGGCCATCAGAATTGGTGAAAGGAAGACCGATTCAACTAGTTTACCTTAAATAAGATTGTGATGGGACACTGTCTTGTAGTAGTTTGGACGTTGGTCTCTCTCATGCCACATGCATGGTGTATATAACTTATGCTGCTGGGTCTTCTGAGTGTGTTTAACTCATAATGGCGCATATCACACTGATATCAACCACTCACTAATTAATACGTTATATTTTATAGAAAAATGACTTCTCTGTCTCAACTGAGAATGGAAAGATAGCTCTGTTGCTAAAGTTACGGCTAACTGCTGCTAAAGATAGCTGCCGCTGACATCAAATTAGGCACAGCAAGCAGAGCAATGGATGGATATTGACAGAGAAGGCTTAGAAGAGACAAAGAGAGTCACTGAGCAAGAGGGCAACAAGAATATATCTCAGACCAGCTCTGAATCATAGTTTTGAATAAATTCAACAATTGTATGCATCATAAATAAGGTTAAGAGAACCAAATATGTCAAAGAATGCCATGAATCATCATGAGTGCAGGATATGCAGATTTCACCCCAGGATCTTGGGTCAGCTCTACCCTACTCACCCAGATCCATAACCCTATTAAGATTAACAACATAATTACAACTGAATATCTTCCTTAGAGTAAATTCAAGAACCTTAATTTCAGAATAGACTAAAATCCGAACAAAAAAGCATAAAATACATTTTATTACTTAACTCCTTACTCAAGGACTTTACTCTCTTGATGAATTAATCAAATTGAAACAAGATAAAGCAATGAAATGCATAAATATCTTTTTTTTTTTTTTTTTTTTTTTTTTACAAAAAAAGCCCTCCACAAGTAACCTCTTCCTTCAGTGACACCTTTGTTTTGTCTACTTCAAATTAACGTACAATAAAAAATAAATATCAAATGTGAAGCACGTTTTAGCCCTTATCCGAAGAATCAGCACTCTACTTTATTTGCTATTTCATATTAATAGGAAATGTCAGCAATACATTTCTTTTGTGAATGCCCCCTCGGGCACAAATTAAGTCTTATCTGACTTTTTACAGAAACAACAATTAAAACAACTCGTGAGAGGCAGCACTGCATCACAGGGGCTAATGCTAGCTAGCCTACAACTGACCTTTGAACTTTGGCTGCCAACACATACATATCACTTCCTGGCTTTGGATAAATGTCTGATGGATATATTTAAGGTCAAATGATCAACTGGTAGTTCATCGACCCCGAACTACTGTGGCCTCAGAGACCCCAGGTTCACTGTCTGCAGTGGCAGTTTGATAAATTACAAATGCACTGAGCAATGTGCATCAGTAAAGCAGGTGTAAAGAGCCCAGAGGAGGCTGTGTTGGACACGCGTTGCACTTCAAGCCAAGTTATCGCAATTTAATTTGATAATGATACACTGAAGTTTAAAGATGCTTCGTGCAGCACCTTTATCTCTCAGCAACATCAACCCCTCCACCCCCATGACTGGAGATATAAAAAGAGAGGGATGAGAGAGGGGTCAGCACTGGCCACTCCGGTTTTTTCTCACGCCTCAATAATAGATGTTTTAAAGTTTAAGTGCTGCCAGAGGGCTGCAAGCCCTGCTGTTCATTAAGTCAGCCACCGCCATGGAGCAGCATTTACATCGCCAGTGCTCTGAACGCCTGCTTTGTCTGAGCAATTACATCTACTCTAAAGTGCCGGATAACAGGAAGTGAAGAGGAGAGGAGAGGAGAGGAGAGGAGAGAGGAAGTAAAACTCTGTAGATGCTAGCCTGAAAAATAAGAATTTTGTAATGTAGAGAAACACACACATACACTTAGCGCTCCGGGCAACACTAAAGCGCCATGAGATACCAGCAGCTCACACAAAAAAACAACAGCCACTGCATTTGTCGCGGCACACACACACACACACACACGCACTGAAAAACAAAATACAATTGGTTGCTTATGTAGCCACAACAGGGTAGGCAAGGAGGATAGCCCTCGGCGACATATGTGTTCCATCATGCTTGTCACCACAACACGTTTCATCTGCTAAATACGCTCTACCAGACGACAAATCCGCCAGAACGCTAAGAGCAACGCAAATTTGTTTACAGACGAAGTGACGTCTCACTAAGACATCCAGAGGTAGATGGCAGACAATGGCGACAGATAATACAGCTACTGTTCAGAACACTTCTCCCACTTGTAATCCCCCTCGGTGACTATTTATAGGGAGGGAATAGAACGCAAGGATCTTTGATTGCACCGCGACGTACCGCTTTTAACCGTTTCCACACTATAGGCAGTACTTGTCTTGTATGTTCGTCTCTATCTGTGTATGTCCTGCGTGTGTCCTTTCAGGATGAAGCTTCTTTATTTATTTACATTTTTATTTTCTAGGCCAGTGTTTCAGTTTTTTTTATGTTTAAAAGAAGCAACGCAAATGAAAAAAAGGAAAGAATTTGGAACGAGGAAGTCTAGTTTCATGATTCTTGAACATCAGCAGATCCACAGTTACGGGAAATGGCCACTGCTTTCCTATTACAACAGTGATTCTGAAGTGTTAAATACTTGCTGGTTTTAGTTGTTGCCCAAGTTTTGAGATGCCTTTACCCCAATGCAATCGAGGTGAAGGGAAGTTTAATTGCAGAGCTTAAACTTCTTAAAAGTTTTGTTCCTCAAACTACTTTCTCTCAAGCACTGACAGCGGGGAAGAGGAACCATGGAGATGCTGAGGCAGGGCGTGTTACATTAAAGATGCTTCACTAAAAGCAATGGTATTTATTCCACGGAGGGCGAGGAGGTATTAGGAGCAGGAGTGCCCGAGGGCGCGGAGGTCTGGGGACTGGGAGAGTGCAGAAAAGTCAGAAAAGAGGGTATCTGGTGCAGGGATGGGGAATGACAGGGTCTGGAGAGTTCAGTGGGAATGATTTTTTATTATTCCTAGTTTATTAATGAACTTTGCCGAGAGCACCGCAAATGAAATTCCACTCATCTTCATCGTATCAGGCTGGAGGCAGGAATCTCCGAGACGCATCTCAAAACCCAAACACGTAAAAACTGAATATGGATATTAAACATTGTTGTCTGAAGTTGAGATGTATAAAGCAAAACCGGGAACATTTCGGCATCGTCGAAAAAAAAGCACCGACCGGGTTAATCTGTCGCCGAATGTTGAGCAGCCTCATATTAGAGGCAAACAATCGCACTCTGTCCAGAAGAATCAACCAACGTGTGTTTCATATTAGAGAGTGTAATTGATAGAATGGAACCGATGGGTGGTCGGGTCTTTTGGAGAGAAAAAGGTTGCTTTAGGCTTACCCGCTCAAATTGTTGCAGCGCCTTGCGAATTCGCTACACCGCAAAACTCATTTGTCCGCGTTGTCTCAACTTGGCTGTACGCCTGAGCACATTTGAGAACCCCATTTTGGAGACGCTTTCCGCACTAAAATAGTACAATGCTTAAGAAAAAAAAAAAAGAGAGAGAGAAAGAAAAAAAATCCTATTTAGCGGGAGTTTGTCTTTGCGAGCGTGGCGTCATGCTAAAAACCCTATTTTCGCCAGGAACGGCCACCCTATCACAAACTCTGCAGGGGAGCCACATTAGAGGTAATGTCATCCACAGTTTAGCCCTCCACTCCTCATTCCTCCATCTCTCCCCTAATGAACTCCCACTGAATTACCACTTCACCAGCGCCCTGCCTTTTTATGATTCTATTTGTTTATCTATCTCTGATTTCCTCTTCCTCCGCACCCGGGCACGCACCGGCTCTTTAATTTTATTGGCCACCGTTAGCGGGCAGCGAGTCGAGGCGTTTGGCTTGTCATATAAAGCACCAACCCCCCCACCCGCCACCGCCACCCAGTCTCCCTCCTCCCCAACCCACCTCCATCCCGGTTGGTGAGATTAGCAGATTAGGGCGCTCATCAGTCAGGGAGGGACCCCCGCCGCGGCAGGCCGTGGCCAAATCACACAAACATCTCTGGAAGGCATTGTGCCATAATTGAATGCACAATAATTTCCCCCCATTAATACATCGCTCATATCGCGGCTTACACATGAAATGTCCGCATTATCTGTTGCGTTTTTCTGTTAATGTCTTCGCCCGCTCAACAGTCAATTTAATAGGCAGGGTGCGCGGGAGTGGGCGAGCGCTTGCAGAAAAGAAAATATCGAAGCGTTCTCATTTTTCATTCATCTATTCTGAGGAGATGTCACGAGAGAAAAGGGAGAAATGATCACAACTGAATCCAGCTGTTCCCATAATGGCCGCCACACCTGCTGAGGTTCGCATATGCTGACTGGTGGCTGCCTGACAATCATCGCTGTTTAATGTTGCTTCATGGTTTGTTTGGGGGTTTTTTGGAATAATCGCGCTTCTTCTATTTTCAAGGCTACATCAAGAGGACACCAGCCTCTCTCTCCTCTTCCCACAAAACTAATGATCAGCTGTTTGATTCGACCCGGCCTCTTCTGACTGCGTCCAAATGACACGACTTCGCACTTTCAATATCCGCGCGGTGCACACGCCAATCCATGCCGCCGGCTTCTGTGGGCAGCAGATCCATAATCTGGTGATCTTAATTGTCATGGTAACAAAGATAAAAGATGCGGTTAATGTTGTGCAACAGCTGTAGCCTGGTTAGATCCCGGAAATGACCATGGTTTAGGTTAAAATAAGCACATTAAGTTAAAGACTTTCTGTTTCTGACTTTGCCGACGTGTATTGAAACAAGCCAAATCTGACCTTTAGTTTCAAACTGGACTCTATCACAGCTCTTCTGGCTGAAAGTCCTGTGTCTGACATGTTGTCGGATACATCTTTTCTTTATAGAAGCTCATGGGAAGTTCACTGGTGCAAGACTTGACCTTTGCTTTTGTGCCGCACATTATTTAAAAGCCTAAGGTCGCGTTATTTGCACGTGGAATGAAGACTGGACTGGTTTTATTGGTTCATAAGGACAGTTTATGTCATCTTATGGGGACACACTGTACACATGTCAGCCCTCTAAGCTGAGGTGTCACTTGAGGTTAGAGCCTGGGAGCCTGGGGTGGTGCTGGAGAATAGTCTGATTCTGTCAAAACTGCTGAACTATGAATGACTTGGCAGGGTAATCAGCGATCACTATCTGGACCGGTGGTGAGTAAGTTTAAGTTTTAAGAATTTATTAATATTTTGCAGGCTGAAATGGAAATAAAATAAAATTAATTTGGACTTTTTTCCTCGCCACACCCCAGCTTTCTTTCTTTCTCAAGGACTTTTCCTTACAATAAAATGTCCCTAATATTTAATCATATAACACAATGCAGAGGTGAGTATATCATCATAAAGCAGGAGGAAAATACACAATGCAGTCAACAAAAGTTAAAAAGACTCGCGAAACTTGCGAAATCTCTTTGTTGTTGTTTGCCATACGTTTCTTTCCCATGATACAACACAACTGACTGGATAATAACTCTGTCTAACGCGCGAAGCATCCGTGGATCTGAGTGTGCAGCAGGCTCTCCTGTATTATCTGCACTATTGTTTTTCTCTGCTCCGCGGCCAACTTGGTTACCGTGCCAAGTTATCTACGGTCTCCATGCTCCAGCGTGTTCATAAACACACAAACACCGCGGTGAACTGAACTCTCGCAGTTGCTGCTCGTGCTTGAACCCGTAAACGTTGCCATGGTTTTGCATCCTGGTGACCTACGTGTGTGTGTGTGTGTCAGTGCTTTACACACGCTTTAATTCTTTCCCTACAGCAGCCTGCAACCACTCAGGGATAAGTGCTTGACGTGCTGGCCAAACAATAGACATATTAACTCTTGCAGTGGCTGCTGGCGTGTTTGTGTACAAACTGTGAGTGCGTGTGTGCAGAGACGAATAGGAAAAGCCTGGGCAGGAAGTGAAAAAAGAGTCACATTTCATTTTTACCTTCATGGTCATTAAAAATACTAAAGGTTTGTGGCTCAGACTCTCAGAAAGCTAATGTACGGAGCTGCTCAGAAGGTGGTGGAGACCAAAACAGAGCTAGCAAGAGCTCAGAGATAGTCCAAGAGAGGATCCAAACAAATGCTGAAAAGATGCTAACCCAATTTAATTTGTCTCATTTATACATGCTGCATAAAGATTTTATTCTAAATCTAAGGTCAAATTTTACATTTCATGAATAAAAACTAATAATTTGACATAAAAGTAACACTGACAAGAAAAAAGCATTTTCTTTGTGGCTGTAAATTCATTCCTCAGGTTGTCTGAAACCCTCAAATTGTGGGCAACAACTGCAACTCAGACTCCACTGCAACACTCCGACTTTCTCTGAATACTCAGCACTGTGAAGATTTAAGAAAGAATGAAACATCATTTCTCAAGTGGACAGACATGAGGAACAATAGACAACATACGCATTGTGCGGCAGGCCACTCTGCGACAACAGCATTCAGCGTATTCAAACAGCCGTGAATGCATCAAGTATGAACTGGTGAAGGTTCAGTAATTGTAACCAAAAAGCATAAAATCTAAATAAATGTTCCTAAGATTAAATCACATTTAATATCTACAGTGAAAGACATGAAGTTTAATGTATGTGCTGTGTGTGTGGATTATTCCCAGGATTTCCCGCAGGAGCTTTGTGTGTGCATCTTGCACGCCTGTGTTCGAACATGTTTGTGTGCCTCTGCGTTGTTTGCGTGTGCGGCACACGTGTGCGCGCGCGGCCCTTGCTCAGGGAAGCGCACCGCCCTGCGGATGACACTCAGAATGCATTATAACCATTAATGAAAAAGTTAATGGGGCATTTTCTTACATATCAATTTACATTTGGACTATTTGGGCGCACAAATGATGTCTGGGCGGTCGCGGCCAATGCCACTCAGTGCTGGAACAGGGAGGTCTAATGTGTTTTCGTGGACATCAAATGTTGTGAATAATGATGCGTCCACTGAATGCAAATCAGATGACACTTGATAGACCATGATCAACAGTGCCTGCATGGAAACTTTCACCCATAGACACAATGAAAGAGAGGGGGAACACAGACAGAGGTGCAGTAAGTCTCACCTTTCAGGTATGATGTAAAGCTACGTTCATTATCCTGCATAAAGCGTGCATCTATACATGCTGTATGTTCAGAAAGCCCATCACAAACCAGAGGGAGCACATTTGTATGCACCTCCTGAGTTTTATGTAGAAAGAGCACAACATAATGCTCCCTAATGCATGACACAGTGTTGTGTTTGAGCACATTAATGTCATCATTTTATGTGTGGGAACAGTGTGCGGTGCTGCCGTCGCTGTCACCTCTTGGCTCCTGGAGGGTTTACAGAAGCGGAATTGGCCTTGAGAGGTGGGGCTGTCAATTTGCGAGCCGTTTGCCTGAAATACGGAGACGGAGGCACACGCGCGAGCATACGATCGCAGGAACACGGAGGTGTTAAGATTTTGAATTCAGTCGGGTTCGGGTTCCATGCCGGTGTGAACAAGAGGTCAGACTCATGCTTTGAAAGTCCCAGTTGTCAGACCAGTTTAATGGAGTCTCGAGTCGTATTGGGATAAGACATTTGAGTCCATATCGTGACACGTTTCCGGAACAGGATGTGCAGGCGGGACATAAAGTTTGGAGGAACTCGATTCGAACACTGAAAAGTGGGTGAGTCAGAAAAAACATGGAGAGCTACAGTGATTCACAGCTGGGTGGTAGCTTTCATTCTGTCTTAGAGGACTGCTCACCTCCTGCAACACCTTCATCATGTTACCAGACAGGAAGTGGAGGAGGATGAGGAAGAGGGTGCTAGCTGGCTAACTAATGAATCTCAGCCCTGCTGCTGCCTGCCTGCCTGCTGACCCACCCTGCCAGAGACATTAGATTCATGAGTTCACGCCTTGTGTTTAAACACAACCCAGGAGCTCTCCACCTGGAGATTAGCATCGGAGCTGGCCCGAGACCTTCATGCTGTGAAATAAAATGCTAAAACTTGTTTTGAGCAATGAACTCTGACAATTTTCTGACAATTTCCTGCAGCAGGTGGTGATTCTCAGGTCTTTTTCAAAATAACCGTCCGGTTTAAAGCAAAACCTGCAGGAGTTCAGCTCAGGTCAAAAACAAAATTAATTGCAAAATTATGGACGTATGTACACTTTAACCAAAAGAGCGGCCATGAATTATTGGATACATTTGGGAAATCTAAAAGACAAAATATATTTAGCTGCACGGCTGAGGGCTGCTTTTCTTCCCGTGGCTGTTAACTCTGGCAGAGTTGAAAATGTTCCGGAGGTAAACAGATTGTGGGAGCCGTGTGATTGGAGAGAAGTGGGAAATGAGTCCCATTTTCTTTTGTAGTTTACCCACTATGATGATTTTAGAACGTCGGTTTTATGTGAAATGGCTGCAGGAAACTTTGAAATATTCCTGGGCGCTGATGATAAAAAAAAAAAAACAAAGCGCAGCGGTCGTTTAATTTCGACATGTCAGAGTTCGCCGGCGTCGTGTCGGGCGTTAAGGACGAGCGGGAGAGACTTCCTTTATTTTTGACTTATTGATTGGGAATGTACACATCATCTAAGCTCGTGGACTGTGGTGTTTTATAATAGATACAATAAAAACTGTTCATCTGGTGTGTGTGTGTGTGTGTGTGTGTGAGCGTGTGCTGGGGGGGGGGGCGTATCTTGACTCCTGACCCTTGGAGTGCAAAGGAAGAGAGACTCGGCGGTGAGACAGCTCTGCCGGTGTTTCCCCAGCTCTCAGAGGTGTGTAAGCTGACTTAATTGCCCCGTGGCTTTGAGGAACGCCACCTATTTCACTTCTCACATCTCCGCTCTCATTTTCATTACCTCATATTGCCACTTACTCCCCTAAAATGGGCTTCGTACCCAGTGCTTTCCATAAACAATTGCCAATGAAAAAGCCACCCTGCAATTTCCCCTTTTCCTCCCATCGCTCCCCTCCTCTGCACTCACCTCTCTCTCATTATCCCATTCCTTCACTTGCTGCCCCCCCATCTCCTCACCCCATCCGCCCCCTCCCCTGTTACTTGGGAGTGGGCGAGAGCAATGGGCAATAACCCAGCACGCCACTTTTCGACTTAGCGCTACCTGCTATGCTAATATCATTAATCAATAGAGCCCAGATTGTCTTCGCTGCGATTCAAAGGATCTAAGGGTCCCAGCGGTGCACAGGTACCTTTTCCTCCCCCCCCCCTTCTCTCTCTCTCTCCTCCCTCGCCAGGAAAAAAAGAAAAGCTCATTTGCGAAGGCCCCCAAGATGGCCGACTTAATGACGGCCACAGAAGTTTTTCCAACAAATTTCATGGGGCATGATCCTAAGATAATAGCTTTTCAGCCCCAATGACAATCCAATTACCGTGCCAATCAAAGCCCACGGCATGCTGTCTAATTATGATCAAATCTGGCTGTCAGCTCAAATACTAAAACAGCAGCTTTAAGTCCAACAAATCACAGTTTAGAGACGGAGCCCAGTTTGTTCATCCATGATCGGAAGGGGAGGGGGGGGGCGGCTTTAACTTTCTGTTTGACAAAAAGGAGAAAAAACAGAGAGTCTTGTTTTGTGAGCGAGCGTCGATGTGATGTTTGACACAGAACACTCAATAATGATCCCGAATAACATTTTTAATAGACTTCATTATTCATTCATTGCGGGGCATGAGAGGTAAAAAAAAAAAAAAAAAAAAAAAAAGAAGCTTTTTTTCTCCCACGGAAATAAAAAAGACCGATGTTTTTGAATTTAGCAAGATCTCTCTCAAAGCCCCACGCACACACACACACACACACACACGCGCGCACGCATGCACACACACAAACGGATGCATAACATGCAAAAAATAGACACATAAGACCCCAACAGTCGCTCACACTTGCTAACAAACAAAAAGGCGGCATCAATAACACAAATGATTAAACATTCATGGCCTTTTCAGTGGAACATCTGCTGTGTATGGGGCTCTAGCCTCGGGGACTGGGCGAATCAAGAGGATTTCAAGAAAGCAATAAGACGGGAAGGGGGAGGGGGGTTGGGAGGGTTGTGGGGGGGGCGGCAGGAGATTTACACACACATCCGCGCACGCACGTGTGCACAAACACAGCCATGGCAGAGTAAATACAAGCGAGCGCGGGACGGCGGCGCAAACAAGCCGTTTCTGCGGGTGCACGCTGGAAAACACACCGGCGTGGACGACGTCCGCGGGTACACGCTTACCTTGAACGCAGCACAGGGGACACTGTGCGTTTTACTCTCAACTTCCAAATGATTAGAAAGCGTGAGTCTCTATCTGCAGCAGAGCGTTATTTGCGTGTGAAGGAGCAGGAGCTCAGGCTAAAACACACATATGAATGATAACAGCGCTTTAAAATAATATCCCACATTAATAAGCAGCGATACATTAACAGGAGCCGCAGTTTACATCAGCAAATGTTGACACAAAGCGTCTGTCATGGTTCAGAATCCCGAAGGATGCATGGTGCTGAATGAACGTTTCAGGAGGAACAGAGTTATTTCACAGAACGTTTCCGACTTCACTGTGTGGTTTATCGTTTATGAATAACCGAAAACAACCTTTTTCCATAAGCAGGTATGTTTACATGTGCACAACAACGCGACTGCTGTCAGCACTGTGAGAAAAGCAACCCAGCCGCTCACATGAGCACCCTGCCCACACCACCTTCAGTCTTTTATCGGGATTATGAGGGAACCTGAAATGATTTCACTTGAATCAGCTCCTACATGTGTGTGTGTGTGTGTGTGTGTGTGTAACAGCACAGCGGTCAATTACAGTTCGATTACCGGTGTGTGTCGGAAGATTTAAAGCGAAGCTGCGCGGGCTCTGCGTTATATAACACGATGAAAACAACACAAACCGCAGGCTGCAGGTGTACCCGACTTCACCGCCGCCGCCGGAACTTTACACGTTCCAGACAATCGCGAGGGACGTTATTGATTGTCACACATGATCACATCCACAGCCACACGAGGAGGGATTATGCAGATTGCGTGAGGTAGTGGTTGTCTGTACGGGGATTATTTGAGGGAGGCGGTCCTCTGGGGGAAAAAAGCAGATATTGTAAGTTAGGAAATAGAAAACTAAATTTCACTACACACACACACACAGTAAGGAACTATATAAATGAAGTGTTTTACCATTACAACTGCAGTGGGTTGGTTCAGGTCAAATCATGCCTGTATGTTTATGAGGTTATTGACGTTACACACCCATAGAAAAGCTTTTTTTATTTATTATTTTCAATATTTCTGTATTTTTTCCTAATAGTAATGCCTAAGGGACTAAAATAACAAAGTTTAATATTCATCTCATACCATAAAACCCCTCAGAAGTCAGTAACCTGACTCGTTCCAACGTCCAGATTCGGCAAAGCTGGAGGAATCTCAAAAACAACAGTTTCCTGTTTTTGATGGCCATAAAAATACAATTCTAACTTTTTTTTTTTTAAATTGATGGAAATAAGTGCGTGAACAGACAGACCCGAATGTTCCCACGTTGATGTTGAAGAACACTTAAAGTGACAGAACAAATGGTCCAAATACCAGAGGTCTGTTCAGTGTTTTCTTCATTTTAATAATTAAAAAGGAGAAAAACAAGAACGCCACTCAAGAGTTGGCGGCAGCGGCAGCGAGCTCGTGAGTTTGTGCGCCTGCTGATTCGAACGCGCAGCGAAAGGCGACCGGGGATGACACACTTAAATACACTGCAACACAAACTACTTCTCGTCGCACGGCGGATTACATTTAACCAAGGAAAATCCCCTCAGCAGCGCCGCAACAGCTCCAAAAGAAGAAAAGCACCATGTTACATCTGTGGTTGGCGCAGAACAGACGAGAACCCACGAGCGTGATACGAGACAATCAAAGTCCGACGACGTTAAGCTGGGTAAACGGGCAGGGGTCGGGACCAGGTACGCAAACACAGGTGGACCAAAACCAGGTGAGAGGCAGGTGTGAGTGAGCAGGAAGGAATCAGAGAATGCAGGAATGTTAATCCGGCAGCGGACCAGAGGAAACTACTGAGGAATCAGAGGAGAGGTCAGGTGATGACACCGGCGGGAACAGGAGGGCGTGTCCAGGCGGTGGCCACCCTGCAGAGGAGGAGGTAACAAACGTGTTTCCATGACCACAGTGGTAAACAAACATGTGGAGGAATGTGTGCCGCTGCGCAGAGGGAAGAGAAAATGCACACAGACACATCCTAGCGCTTCGTCAAACTGGTCCGCCAACGCAAGGGGGGCAGTTTTTCCTCGCACTCACCGGCTGCAACCTGCAGACAGCCGCTAATCTTCCGATTTCCAGGTGACACCTTGTGGAGCTTAAAGCACCTGCCTCCATGTGCCTGCGTGGACCGCGTTTCTGCCCCTGTGTGACGCTGAAAACAAGGCAGAATGCACCAACGATGGGGATCACGCTGTTTAAAATAGTAATTAATACAATATAACACTTTTTTTAAATTTCATTTTATGTTTTCAAAGGGGAGCAGTGAATATTTCATTTTAAACAGCTTTAATATACTTTATCTGGCACGCGCGCCGCCACCCATCCAGCCGTCAAGTCTCTATCACAGCCGATGCTCTTTAGAACAAAAAAGGCCCGGCGATATGAAAGGGAGGTTTCAAGGATCCAACGCGGCTCCCTCGCGACGCGCTCCTCGCACAAGTGGCGTGCACGGAGGTCACATCTTTGGCTTCAAAAATGACTGAACGCAGTTATTTTTCCCCGCACGGCGCAGTCCTGTCCCCATTGACTGCACTGTGATGGCGCCGCTATACATACACACCTTGCAAATGAGCAAGGCAAGCCCGACGCACCCGCGGGCGCGCTCACACACACTGTTAACCTTTCTCTGAGTTAGAGGCACCCGGCGCCACCGGAACAGTCCTGTGAATTATTTCATTTCATAAAGTTGCTCGTGTCCAGATTTCATTAGCGGCACATTAGCTGCAGTTTTATGCTTTATGTTTATTACAGGCCTGACATGATCTATAAATAACAAGTTAAGCGGGTGCGGACGCCGGGGACGGCCGTGGCTCTGTAATGCTAAAGGGATCTATCATTACAGCTGACAATTGCTAATAGCCAGCCCTCTGGGTCAATCACTACAAATTACAGCGGCTCAATTACACGCCATCATTTCTGGGCGTCCAGAGCGCGAGGTGTACGGCAGGAGGCCCTGAGATAACCGCAGAGAGAGGGTTTTAGCGAAAAGCAGGCTGAATGTTGGGAGGGGGGGGGTCACACTCAGGTGTGTGACCGGTCCAAGACACCGTGAGGTAATGCTTTTAAGAATGCACTTTAAGAGAAAAACACACAGCTGGGAAAGCAACAGAAAGCAAGAAATGAATCGGTTGCAGAGTTTCCACTAAAGAGGAGTCACTCCTTTGTTTGCTGCTCCTGTTTTACCTCCTGTTATGTCGCAGCAGCACAGAAAACAAAGAGCTGAGGAGGTGATGGCCGAAGACACCTACCAAACTTTCCATCTCATCTCAAAGTTCAATATTCAAGCATCTGTCCACAGTAAAGTGATGTTTTCCTGTCTGTGGAGCGGTTGATTGTGTGTCTGAGCTGCTGTTAGCAGACTCCAGCCAGCTCATGATCCCCTTCAGTGTCCTTCTTGACTCCTCCATCAGCCAATAGGACAGCAGGAACTGACTACGCTCATTCATCTCAGACCAGTGATCCTGTTTTAACAAATGCACGAAGCCAAACTGACTCCTGTTATAGGAGCTTTCCTGTCCCACAGTCACATTAGGGTGTGCAGGGGGAACAAACTCAAAGTTACTTTCTAATATATATGTATATATATCAGTTATGTGATAGTAGTGTAGAACACACTGTTGTAGATGTACATTAAAGATGCACTCAGACTGTGACCGATTCATCGTTTGTTCACTAAACTCACCAAAGCACATTGCTTTTCTAAGATGTTCCGGTCTGACATTAAAATGCTGGGAAACGTTTGCCAAAAGTGATTCTGAATGACATCTCTCAGTGCGGTGTCACATTTTCTTTAGATATTGTCTTTAATAACTTAAAAAAGTCTGATTTATGAATGTTTTCTGAAGAAAGAAAACTTTTAAAATAAGTCATTATGGCCTGGAGACACATGATCCTCCTCACCTCACCTTTCTTATGAGTCAATATTAGCTTTAATGCCTCATTGGGTATTTTTACAATGTTCCCTGGGATGACTGAATTGGGAGATAAACACTCAAATCCTCCATTGAGCAGCGCTTGGCTACTAGCTCATGGTAATTTTATGCTGTGCTTATAATAAATGATATTTATCATTACATTCTGATACCATAAAGCAGCAAAATGTCATGGATTGGGATTGTCACATAAATCACTCTTCTATATTTTGACACATGATGTGTATAATGTGCAGATTATGTGCTTTCCATTTTAGCTCCCTCTGTGTCTCTGCCATCCGACAGAACAAACACCTTTAATAAAGTCACAATCACAAAGGAGAGAGGGCCAAATCCACTCCCACACACACAAACACACACACACAAATATGCGCATAACACTTCATTAAACACACACATGCGCACACACACACAGAGTCACCAGCGCTATTGTCAGCGAAGCCACATATAGAGTCAGCTTATGGATGAACATGAGTAATCATTGGACGCACAAACAGACACACACACCTTGCACGCGGGAACAAAAGACTTGCATTGATGCGATTAACGCCGTGCGGCTGAGAACATGGCCAAGAAGCAGCAGCTTCAAACACAGCTTCACCTCTCCGCCTCCTGCCAAAGACCTGCACTAATATGACTTGAATCCCGAACACCAGGGGAGGCTGAACTGCCGTGAAAGGTTGGCGCCCGAGTCTGAAGAGCCGGCGTTTAACCCAGTGGAAGTGCGGCAAACTTGACTGGCGCAGAAAGAAGGTCATCAGCCGACATACAAATATAATCATCCACAGGTAAAAGCCTTCAGCGGGGCGGATTATAGATACCAACCGCGTGGCAGGCGACACAGCTTCAGGTGATTCAGTCGTAACTTTCCGCTGTGCTTCACTGTATTTGTCCAAACATGAGGACAATCAAATCTCCCACGTTACGCCGCATGTGCTGCTGGAGTTGTGACACGTCTACCCAAACACAGGAGAGTATCTGTGTCTGAAAATGGCTTTTCAAAAAACGTGTGTTGAGCTTGAGGACCAGACCTTTACATACTCACGAAAGCAATTTAAACTCTCTTTGAATCAAGCCACTGCTGTAACATTTGGATGTTTTAAAGATTAAAAGCAGACGCCAATCCCCTGCCGTTTGGGTCCACGTCAACGTTCTCCCCATCGCTAGCTGATCATGACTTGTAAAATAGGTGCAGTTTCCCTTTAATGCTGCTAAGCTAGGCTAGAAAGCTTATGTCCGCCCATCTGCAGGGTGTCTGTTGGTTAGTCAGCTCCAAGCTGACCCTGAAGTCCGGTCAAATTGGTGGTGACTTCCTGGCTAAAGACACCATCGTCTGTGAGGAGAGTTACTGTGAAGAGAACGGCGAAACCAAAGACTCCAACAGTTCTGCACAAAAGTGTATAGACACAGTATCACAGAACTGTGTGTACTATGTGTTTCCTTTATAACAGTAAAGTAAAAACTAGCTCTACTTTAACTCATTTATATTTTCCTGATAGACGATGTTGAGTCTTTACCATATCAGCCCTTTGCTCTACTGTCCGTTGTTTGACTGGTGTGCCATTTAAAAGGCAATTTATTTATTATTTTGGTTTTAAACTGGCCTTGAAAGCACTTGTATCAGCCCTCCAGCGGTATGTTGGAGCAGCAACAGCGGTGCATCGTTATTATACTGTTATCTTACTACTTTGAGCCCACTCAGATGAGGAGGTCCACGTTTTTAGAAGCTCAGACCCGTGGTGGCGGCCCAGGATGAGAACAATGCAACAGAGAAGGAATGAGAGGGAGAGAGAGGTGACAGACAGGTCAGAGATAAGCCAAGGTTTAAGCTAACAGGGATTAATAACTCTGATGGAGATCCGTCTGTTGAACTGTATTCCAGTGGAGAAAAGCGCCCTGACCTCCGCCGCAGCACCCTTCATTGTGATTGTTTCCCACAAATCATCTAAAGAACACCGGCCTGTGCACCACTTAACCTTTGCGGGACGTGCGTGTTTACACAGGATTTGCATACCTGCGTGTTTCCTGTGTGCAGCGTGTCGCAACGCACGCTCATGACTTAATCTGCAGGTCGGGGGGAACAAGCATAATACCGGCGTACCGTGTTTCTACCACTGCGTCTACCGTTACAATTAGACTGTGTGATATTGCATTATGTGTTGTTTGTTGGCGTGACTAAGGTGGGGCTGTGACTACAAACACTACCTGCTAAATTGCTCCTGAGAGTATCAATGAAACTGAATTGACTCAAATTTTATTGTATTCCATAGTATGGGATAATAGCTTTACCGGTGAGCCGAGGATTTTCTCAACAACAGCAACGACAACGAGCACCTCTATTCATTCCGCTCCATTCTTCCCGGTCTGATTGTCTGAGGGCTACGCCAGGGAATACAGGGTTCCTCTTTCATATATTTCTCAATATTTCACACTAACGTCCATATGCCTCCGTTTAACTAGATCTTCCCTCTTTGCTTTGATGAAAAAACAGGGAAAGTTGATGTAATTAAATATGCATTAAGGCACGGTTGAATTTGTCGCTGATTAAAAGAGCAAGCGAGTTTAGTTTTGTTTTTTTCCCCCCGCAAAGTAATTTCATTTCTTCTTCGGGAAAGTTTTTAGAGTCATTCCGCTCCTCCGGCCCGCTGAAGTCACAGCCCGGGCTCCTAAACGTCGAACGGCACCCTGTCATGGTGGGGTCGCGTGACAGCATGACGCCACAGAGGCCTGGTCAGTAAAGGCAAGGTGACTCATAGCCGACCCTGGATCGAGGTCTGCTGACCCCCTTATGAAGTGAACCTGCCAACAAGTATAGAGTGTGTGTGTGTTTCATAGGGTTTCAGTGTTTAAACGCATGGTTTAGCCACTTCGTCGCACCGGCCGACATGTTCCTTCACTACCATGACCACACACAGACGCAATCCCAAATACAAACACAGTGCCAGAAATACCGGTGCACCGAACGTGGATTAATCCGCAGCTGAAAGTAGTCCCCAGCTGCTCCCTTTGCTAAAAAAGTACACTGGCGAGCTGCTGATCTTTGCTTTTTGGTTTTTATGTTTGCATTTTAAATGACATCGCTTACTTAGATTTAATATTACGGGGTTAGATCCACATTGAAACTCCAGTCACGCGCATCAGAGGGCTGCGCTACGGGCTGACATTAACGGATCGACGAGATATGTTGAGACTAAAGCCCGTGTTTTCTGTGTAACCTGGCTAGGTCACCACGGTAACATCGCAGGTGCTTATGCTCACGGTTTCAGATTTAAAGTTTCATTTTAAAGTGAGATATTCTCTGTGAGCGACACAGATTCAGATGACGGATCGTGTCACGTATACGGTCCTCAGGACGCCGGGCCCTGAAGTCTGTCTTACACCTCTGGTATCTCTGCTAATAGAAGCCTGATGAGAACATTGATCAGTCTGTTAGTATTTATCACAGAGAATATTCAATCAATAAAATTCATCTCACTTCTCATTTGGACGAAAAACTAAAGTGATTTCCGTGCGTCCTTCATTATGGGACAGCGTCAGCACCACTTCTTCTCCTTCCATCGCGTTTAAATGGATTGGGTTTAAAGTTTAAGAGCTCCGGAGTGCAGCTGTCACATTAGAAAGTGAACGGCAACCACTGAGAGCGTGGAGTGGTTCGTTTAGCGCGTTAACTTTACACCGTTAATGTTCCACAGCATTTCTTTTTTTGGGCCTTATTTGGAGTAACACTGTTGCTTTCTGCTGTAATGACTTTTTCATATCATCAAAGCCCTCCATCAGAACAATCAGTTCCTCTCGATTGAAGTAGCGATCACTTCATTTTATGCAGGCGTCGACTGGAACGTCAAAATGCGTCAAACGTCCCCTTTCACAGAGCATGATGCAGAAAACCGGCCTTACCTCCGACTGGGCTTTCAGGTTCTGCTGAGCCAGCTCACACAGAGACAGCTATGTTATTCAGTCACACATACTTTTCAAACAGCTCCCACATCAACATGCTGCTCACCTGCTCACACGTCTGTTGTAAGGAATCAGTAATAATAAAGCAATGGGAAGTGATCTGGAGCAGTTTAGGGATCAGTTTTTTTTGCCATTGGACGCTTTGGCGAGCTGTGAACACAATGCTGACGACTTTAACAGTAAGTTGATGTGGGAGATTGTCCAACTCCTGGAGAAACATCCAAGCTCAATCTTGACATATGACATATTGAAAACAACATAAATATGTTTAATATAGTGCAGCTTTGAACAAGCAACTATATGAAGTTAAAGTCCTGCATTTAAGTGAGATCTTAGCTCAAAAACAGATGTATGTGATATATGTTGTTGAGTTGGATCCTTTCATTGTCCTAAAACTCACCCTGTGATCTTAGTTGTTTTTAACTCTATATTCAACCAGATGAAGGACTTTGGTTGTCAGACGTCTGGATCTTAGCAGGCAGCTCAGCTCGCAGCCCCTACAGAACGTCCAACGACACTGATTTTTAAGGTGGAACTGCTCTATTCAGTGTCTTTCTATAGTTTGAATCAGTGGCTCTGCTTGTTCTGGAGAGGAGGAGACCTCCCAGTAAAAACCTCCTGAACCATCAACACTGAAGGTATCCCAACTGGGAGAAGCTGACTGACATGAAGACAACAACTCCCATCATCCCACGGTACTGCATGACATCACCACACTATGTCCTTTGTTGTTGTTCTGACTGAAGTTACAGGACATTTTCAGAACCCCTCTGATTGTCTGACTGTTATATCATTATATCATAATAATAATAATAATAATAATACTGATGCACTGATGTGTAAGTAGCATTATCCATCGTAGCTGGCCATGGTGGAGCTGAAGTAAACAATTTCATTTACTGTTCATCATTTCTTTTAATTCCATATAGTTTCAATGCAAAATGGGTGAAGTGCCCAGTGACATAGTAGCTGGGAAACAAACAGAGAGCATTGACAATAATATTTGAGTTGAAGTATTAAGGAGCTTGAAACAAAGTATAAAGTACATTAAAATTGCATGACCTGCAGTACTCAATTACATCGCATCACTGCCAATAACAAATAATAATGGCACTGATTCTGTCTATATGTGAGTACTTCAAATATGAAAAGTACATTTTGCGTTCAAGAAGTGATCTGTTGTATTTTTTCCCCTTTATGGCAAATTAAAGGATATTTGTATCTGATTACTTCCGCCGCTGCTGGGAGATGACAAATTAGAGGAACGTTCAAATTATAGGAAGTCTATCTGCTTCCATCGCCGAGCGAGGACATGAAATTTGACTCCGCTTCGTAATTTGTCCCCATTTATGCGAAGCTCAGTGAGAGTCTCCCTCTAAATCTTCCGCGCAGCGCTCGTGTATTGTTTATACGCTGCGATGTGGATTTATCCCTCATGAAATGATTTCCGAGCCCGTAAAGTAAAGTTGCCGCGATTCTTCACGTCAATTTGTCATCCCATCCACTCCTCCAAAACGCACTCCACTTTAACCGGCGTGGAATAATATTCTTTTGTCTCTTTTAAGACTTTTTTTTTTTTTCCAAATTGGGTAGAGGCCATTAAGAGAAAAAGCACCAATCAGCCTTTCCAGTCATTCATCTTTATCAAACACGAGGGAGCTCAAACAAAAACCTACTCAGGTTGGAAATGGTCAAAATGTCAATTAGAAAAAAAAAAAAATCATCATTAGGTTTATTACTCAAATTAACAGTTCCTCTCAACCATTTAAATCATCATCGGTGTTCGCCGTTAAAAGGGAGCAGATCGTTTTTCTTTTCTTTTTTTCCCTTTTTCTTTTCTTTCAGTCTTAGTAGTCAGACACATCTCCCTTTGGACTCTGACGGAGTGATTTTGGAGGTATTATATTCATGAGGGGTTCCAGTAATTGGATTAAATTGGTTCCAGAATGTAGCAATTTATATTATAATATCCCATTACTTCTAATACTGTTCTTAATTAATTAGCCTGATTTTTTTGGTCCATGTTCCTGATAAGTTAAGTTGGCTCAGGAGGAGATCTGTCCCACGGTGGCGTCTCGCCGAGCTGCATCAGTCACACACACCTGGACACGGCGCACGGGGTTGGAGGAAGATGCTGCCGCTCGCTGCCGAGCAAGTGACCTTCGTCTTTATCGAAGGGGAGGGAGAGGAGGACACTGGACACACGAGCACCTGAGACGGGGAGGTAAACTGATTTCTACACTAAAAAAAAGACATCGTGCCTCTGTGTGTGTGTGTGTGTGTGTGATCCGCCGGCAGGCCCCGACTGACAAAGTTCAATATCATCACCTGTCACTCTCGCAGCCTTTGTCTGAATTAGCTCTAATATGAGAAAGTAATTCTCCTTTGAATATAACAAATTAATATCGTTTTCAAACAATTTCCATATGCAAATATGATTTAATCAAGTAAATGAAACTCTCAAATGCGACGCCTGAGGGCTAAAAGTGTGCGCGCGTGGGCGGGCGTGAGAGAGTGAGGCTGCGAGAGTGTGAGTCCGAGCCTGTTGTGTAAGCCTTGTGTGTGTGTGTGTGTGTGTGTGTGTGTATATATCAGGTACGATGCTTAAAGCTTATGGCTAAGGAGCAAACCGGCTGTTAAATGACCAGGCCGATGACTCGCAGCTCGTTCCCCCCGTCTGGCCTTTCACAGCAAGCGCTCGCACAGACTCGCTCGCAAACGTGCTCAGTATTTGCCAGATAAGAGCGGTGTCAACAACAACAAGGCACCAGAGCAAGTGAGGCCAGGGCGCTTTAAAAACGGTCGCCTCTGTCCGTCGCTGCAAATACTTCCAGCGTCACTTTGACCCCGACCTTTGACCTCCTCCTCGTCCTCGCCTGAGCTTTGTTCAGTCCGTCACTTCAGCTGTTCACTGTCTGCGTGTGACCTGCTGCTCTACCACGAGGGCATGAGGTAAACAAACGTAACTTCAGACATGTCAGCAGCCGCACTGTCCTCCAACATCGTTCTGAGGAACTTTAGCTTAACTTGTTCAGACTGCATTCAGTTAAGATCTTAACTTTACTAATTAAGACATTTTCAAACCATTCTTATAGAAAAATCCACATCTTAGAAAGTCTTTTTGACCTTTTGATATTTTTTTTTGACATTTTTATGAAAAAAAAAAAAAATCACAATTCAGAAAATATGTTCTGACTTCCTCAAAGGCAGCTTTGTACTGTGCTTTGAGAAAATGACATTACGAGGACTCAGCTTTAGAATTTGCCAGAAAAGGCGGTTAAACCTTGCTGCACCCCGAGCAGCCGCAGTTTGAACTACTACAACAACTCACTGTTTAATATGTGTCTATAAAATGAGGGAGTCTTTAGAACTGCTATTTTTGAAAACGTATATGGCGAAACTAAATGAAAGTCATTCAGCGCAGCAATACTCCTGCCAAGTAAAAAGTCCTGCGATCTAAATCTCTCTTAAGTCAAAGATCTACACGCTTTCAGCTGCTGAATGTGAACCTGCCTCTGAGCGGAGAAGTGCCGGAGTCAGGTTATGTAACGGAAAGTCGTGCAGAGCCGAGAGGAACCGTTGGCTGATACGTTCTGCGGCTTCGACGCTGAGAGACACTGTAAACACCACGGGAAAATCAGGTCCTAAACATAGACTATCATTACTTATCGCCTGCCGCGGCTGCTTTCCCTCAGTCACATGGCTTCGCTCTGATTGGTCCCCCGAACTTCTAAAGCATGTTCTTTTGAGTTTGTCGTGTCGGGGCCACTCAGCAAAGCTCACACGCTGTTCCGGCCCGTCTCCTTTTTATTGTACTTCACCGTCTTGATGAGAGCCACCCGGATGTGATTATCCATCAGTGGATCCAGACGCGTGTGATGACCACGCGTTGATGAGCTATCGTCCCGGTGTCACAGAGTTGCTGTCCGGTGCAGGTTTCTGTCCTTTGATCTGATGGTGTATTACTTACCGGCTAACAGCTTTATATATTTAATCTCCTCCCCTGGCCCGCAGCGATGGACTCAGACACAGTCATATTTTTCACCAGAGCTTGTCATACCTCGCTATGAATAATTTGGAGCTATTCTTGGGGCCAGTGCTATCACTCTTGGACCAGATAAAGCAGCGCGAGACACACAGGCCAGAAGGCGTCAAAGCCAATCATCTGCTTTTACGGATCCCATCTTGCAGCCGTTCTGCGGCGGACGTTTGGAATTTGCTTTGATTCGCTTGAGACGGTGAAGCTGTGCAAATGAGCTCAAGGTCACACGATTGTCCCTGATTGTGTATATAAATTAAATCGTCTTACTAATCAGCACAAAGTAGCTTTGTAGTTTACTGCAAACTATCCACTATGGGTTTGTATTAGGCGCAAAGCTCAGCTTCGAAAAGGAGGAACCTGGTGATGTCATCAGGGTTTTGTGTGTGTGTGTGTGTGTGTGTAGTTCACAAGACTACAAATTTATAACAGACAGGCTATTTTATAAAATCCAAAGGCATGGGAATTCAATGAACGTCAGACTATTGGAAAAACGCTTCTCTGTGTCATAAAGAGAAATGCAAATATTAAAAATCTGAAAATCTTTTGAACCCGTGTGTTTGTGTGTTTGTGTGCGTAGTCGTGACAACATGTGGTTCTGTTTCAGGAACCCTGATTCGTAGAGCTGTACTGGGTGTTCATATGTCCGTGGACAGTTTTGTCACAGTGATACTGATTTACGGGTGTGTAGTTGGGATCAAAATGAAGGTGAAGGGTCAAAGATGGGCATGGTGCGACCCATGAGTGCCGAGTGCTCGTGTAATAATGTGGTACTAATAACTTTGAATATTGAAATGTGTCTGTCTATAAGCTTGTCCAGCAAATACTGCAAAGGTCAATCATGGATCTGAAGGTTAATATGTTTTAACGTCTCTTTTGAGGTCCTCGACTTAATTAAAGTGTGGACCTTTAATTGTGTAGTATGAGTAGCGTAATGCTATGGGGTCCTTCCAGACAAAAGCCCGTTCTGAGCTGAGATGTCTCTAAAGGGCCTGATATACCCCACGGTGGACAGCGGACACGGATGTCTCTTGGTGTCAAGGTGGCCTTTTCCTGCTTGTGTCTATCACCTGGACAGATAGGGAATACTCAAATGACACTCGTGCTGTTGTGACATATGTACGTTTGCTGTTTGAAGGCTCCCTGTTGGTGTCTTGCCTCCTGGGGCTTTGCTTGGGCTCGCTCTGCCTCTAGAGGCCTATCTGTTCGATAATCGCCCACCTCTGGATTCATGCAGGCACGGCCCTGATTTCAGACATAACTGAATGCTTCGAAGGTTATTAGCAGAGGTCCATTAAAGAAGGGAAGAGAGGAAGAATCAGGTTCAGACAGATACAGGAAGTGATCGGGGGAAGGGAAATGGATTTTAAAACAACAACAAGACGCAGCCCGCTCACCGGCCACCTTCTCAGCGAAGAGGAAAGCAAGGAAGGGAAAAAAGGAAACACCTCAGCTACACGACTGTTTGAACCTGCTTGGCGTTGCCTAGGAGAAGCTTATCTATTGTCACGGCGATGAGCAGCAGGAATGTAATTCGACATTACATGAGGTCGGACACTGGCGGCTTACTGGTGTGACACATCCGTGACATGCTTCGAATTAACATGCAATGGTGTCAATTAAAAGCATGAAATGCACTTACGGGGGGAAAGCTCGAATGTTTTCCCCGCCGCTCGAAACAGCACCGAGACAGAAATGACTGAGGGACGTATGAGGGGCGTGTGCGCACGCCGGAGCGACAATTAGCACCACGCGCAAATTCTGGGCGGGTGACTATGGAGTCGGACGGCGGTTCGTACACCGTGTGATCTCCTCTGCAAAAAGCAACAGAACAAATCGTCCCTGCCTATTGTCTCCGGCAAAAAAAAAAAAAAAAAAAAAAAAAAAAAAAAAGCAGCTGCACTTCTGGTTTGATTGCGGCCACCTACTAGTTCGCTGCCAGCGGTGGAAATACTTTGAAGGAACACGAGAGCGCGCACGTTTCACCGCCGCCGTGTGAGTGCGGATTTGCTCTTTCATCACGCTAAACAGCGGTGGCGTTTGTACAGTGATATTCTTTTTTTTTTTTTTTCTCTCCATATCCCATTGTTGCTGTCTCACTGCGTATCAGCTCACAACCGGGGCGCACGCGAGTGTGGAATTGTGTCTCGGCTTGACGTGCCCGAAAAAGGAAAAAAACAAAACCCCAAAAAATGGAGACATGAAGGTAGTGCAAGGGACGGACAATGACGGACAGACAAGGAGGTGACGTGTCTGCATGGGAAAGAGCAAAAGAGAGTGTGTGAGAGGTGGAGAAAGTGTGTGTGTGTGTGCGTGCGCGCGTGTTCACCCCCCCGCTACAGTCTCACACCATCTCAACTTCTGCTGCTCATCGTCGGTGGTGTAATAACAATATCACTCATCTCATATCCCCGGCTTACTTTGCTTCCCCCCGCCTCCGCCCGCCGCCCGCCGCCGCCCCCTCGCTCCACATTTATCATATTCATTTGATATTCAGAAATAAATGTAGCAGAAAGAGAATAATGCACCTCCTGTACGCGGCGTTCATTACTGATACATTTACATGGGGGTTTGCCTTCATGGTTTCAAATGGAGCACTGTTCACTGGTGTTCCTCACATTTGTTGAGACGGAGCGGGTGGTGGTGGTGGTGGTGGTGGAGGAGGAGGAGGGGCGGGGAGGGGGACGGGGGGTAGTTCTCTTCACATTAGCGCTATCAGTGAGCAATGATAAATGGGTTGATCTATCCATCTCTGCTGTCACATTCATAAAAGAAATTTGGCCTTCGTCAAGGGAATCAAGCACGACGCTGTAATATCCGCAACACGTATCCATCAAGTCTAACTTGAGACATATCGAGACGCTATAGCGAATATACCTTAGTGAATAATATTTCACCCATGATAATGCAGCAAATACCCGCTGCAAAAAAAAAAAAAAAATCTGCATTTTTCCGTCTCAGCTGCAGAGGACGGCGGAGGAGGTGGGCTACTGATCATATTCAATCTGGAGGCGATCATGTAAATAGCCCTCCATCTTGGGAAGGCGATATGCAAAGCAGCCCGTCTCCCCTGTGTCAGGATCAGATTAATGGAAACCTAAAAGTGGGAATTACGGCCCTTATCCGGCGCGGTGTTCCGGGGAGGGGCTGGGATACGGGCCCTGGGGGAATCTGCCTGGTTCAAAGCCCATTCCTCTGGTTAAGGAACTCGCTAAGATCCATGCACCAAGGTGAAGGGTAATTTCCTTTGATATTCAGCAATGTATTACTGTATGTAGTGTGCAAGCCGCATGCCCCACTGACTCTGACTGCATGTGTGAAAATGTGTGTGCGTGTGTGTAACATGCAAATGCGCGCGTACACAGACAGCCACGCGAAGACGTAGCAGTAAACAACATTCTACAGGGTGGACGTGGCGCTGTGCGATCGGGGTTGTTGTGGTAAAACCGGCGGATCCGTGCCAAGAGTGCTCGCCTCGGCGGCCCGCAAAGTAATCAAGCTAATGTACGGCGGCGTGATTGTAGGTTGGTGGGTAGAGGGGAGCCTCAGTTATGTGCAATTCAACTGGGATTTGATGCTAGTTAGCCTGTTAGCCTTGGCCCACTTAAAAGTGCAACAAAAACAGTACCACTGAAAGCATTAATTAGCACCGCATGCAAGCCATGAGTGCATTGTAACCGCATAACAAAACAACCCCAAACAAGTAACCCACAGCTGTGAATCCACACAGGTTCTGCGAGACCGTCAGCAGAGAGGGGACAAAAAGCACATATCTATGTATCAACGCGGCGTGCGTCATCCAGAATTCAACAAAATAATGTCAGAGTGGTCTTGGCATAACCAATATCAAAGGCCAGCTTTTCATCTGGCTTGATCCTCGGGGTTGGAGGCTTTGTGCGCTCCGTGTGGATATGACAACAAGCCCAAATCTATTACCTGGAGCTCGGCGTGTCTGTCTTATCAAGGCTGCCCACAGTTTGAGGCTCCGCAATATGCGCCGCCACCTGACTTGAAGGCGCTCGCCAAGGATTGGTAATATGGAATCAAGCCGCACGCGCTCTCACGCGCAGGCGTATGCACAAACAAAAGCTCACAAACACACTTCATACTCCGGTAAACTCCGGCGGCTTATGTAGAATAACAAAAGAAAAGGCAGCAGTTGGATTTCATTAGAGTGTGGATGAAGTATTACAAGAGGCTATCCAAATAACTCCTTCCACCACGTCACATATGTCTTTTTTTCCCCACTTTCCCTCTCTCAGGGCACCTCACTCATGCTGTCTCTCTCCAGGTTCTTCTACCCCATTCTCTCTCTCTCTCTCTCTCCCTCCGTCACCTCTGTCAGCCTCTTTACTATTCATTGAGATCCAATCGAGTGTTTGGCACTCCTCCAGCTCCCCCCTCCCCTCCTTTGGCTTGCTTAAATTTGAATAATACATAACCTGGCCCAGCGGTGACATCACCAGCACGCGCACACGCACACACACACGCGCGTATATACAGTACATACACGTAAACAATCTGACCGCGAAACTAGAGGATGAATCTCCTGTATACACTCCGGACCCACAGATGCTCACAATCTATACTGTCAACAATTTATCAACCAGAGGGCAAGTGGTGCTGCCTGTGTGTGTGTGTGTGTGAGAGAGCATGTGTGTGTGTCTGTACAAATTCTTGCCACATTTTCCCGTACAAACACCCTTGCACGAGTGTTTTTATTTTATTTTTATTTTTTATTTTTTTTGTGGTACAAAAGCTCGAATTGTGTGTTTGTGCACCTGTGTGTCTATCTGCATGTGTGTGTGCGATGCAGTCAGAGCATCTGGCTCCTCTCTTGCTTCCCGACATTAGCACAGACAAGAGAATCAGTGGACTATTGAATGCAATTACAGTGTGCGGGCCAGACAATAAAGATTGATAGTGCTTTCGCTTTTTATCACACACCAAACATACCAGAGGTTAAAGCCTGCGAGCCTTGAGCTGCCGGTATTCTAATAATGATTGAAAATATGCCACCAGAGTGAGGAGGTATACTTATGAAAAAAATACAGGAATGCAGAAGCAAGAGGGGAGGTGGGTTTTTTTGTTTTTTTCGCCTGGTTGGGTGATCTGTGCGGGCCTCTTTGCATTTCACAAAGATCACATCATGAAGGAAAATGACGTTTCGGGTGTTTTATTAAGGAAAACTGTAAAAATGTCTCCCTTTTTCTTTTGTCAGCGACCTTTCTCCGGCGACGAAGGTGAGACAAAACGCCAAAAACTGTGACTACATTTCCCTGAAAAACGCAGGGCCAAAAAAAAAAAGTTTGCGCCTGTGGAATTTGAAATTAAAGGCTATTTTCTACGTTCAGTGGAGAGGAGGGAGACCTCGTCTCGCTGCGAGCCTGGGTCAGACGCTGCAGGTGAAACAGGAACAGAAATGTTCATTAAATGTTTTGTTTGGTATTTAGGAAGGAAAAATAAATTTGTATCTTTTAAACCGAGTACAGGTTGAAGAATAAACTTGATGTCTTGTTGATTCTGAGTGGTTTCCAGATGTTCTGATGCCAGCAGTTCTTGAATGGTCGTTGTTTCAGGTGTTTTTCTAGCCGTGAACCCAAAAACGGTTTCATATCTCACCATTACCTAAATATAAATACGCGAGCCAGAGCGATATGTCATGATTTCATGCATTGATGGATGTCTACATTCATTTCTTTGACTCGTCCAGGCCAGACCACGCAACCCACCTTCATAAAAAGCAGCAATGCTAATTATAAAACCTGCAAACAGCCTCAAACAGCTCATTTTTAGTATTAGTTCTGTCAAATTTGCCGAAAATCTGCATTAAATGTTTTTTTGACCACTTGGGGGCAGCACATCCAGCTGTAGACCAAACGCTGACATATCAAACACCTTATACAGTCTGAAAGGTGTAAAACCACGAAATGAGCTGAACGATGTGAAAAGCTCAGCGAGGCCCGTTGAACGACTATAAGTTTGATTAACTGTGACCTTAAAATAATTAGTAAAGCTTTAACCAACAGATTAGAGTAAGTCATTACATACATTAACCCATCCAGCCCAACTAGGTGTAGTAAAGAACTAATAAATACATTGAGGAGGACCTCACCTGCTGGAACAACCTGACTATTTCACTGATTAGAAGAACAGCAGCAGTACAAATGACCAATACCACCAAAAATGAATACTGGTCCAACCTACAGCACAGTGGTTTAACTCTTTTGTCATGCTTAATGCTAGTGGAAACATAAGAAACCTCAGATCAGATTATTCATCCTGTAGAAACGGAGACCGTGGACACCCAGCCGCCTCGAATTTTAGATTCCACGCTCATGTGTTCGCAAGAGGACCACAGCACCCATGACCGGATATAGAGCAACATGGGTGCCAAGAACGATCAGCATCAGATCTCCTATTTCAAAAGTCAAAAGCCTATCCAGCAGTGACTACCACAGCTTGGTGGAGGTCCAGCTGAATAACTGGACACCCCAAAACCTACCTGCCACAACCTGCACTTTTAGATAAAACAAAACACTTGCATTCAATTCACAGAGAGCAGGACGTACACTGGAGCTGTTATTTGATCATGGCTCACTCGTACCTTAGAAAATATGACAAAGATATGATAGCGGTGGTGAGAGCTTCTTGCAATATTCACAACTTAAACGCAACATGTCAGACAACGTTCTGCAAGCGTCCCCGTTATTTGATCAACACAAACTCAAAGCCAACCAGGGGAAAAACAGCTTTTCCGAAAGCCGACAAACTTCATATCAATATCAACTCCTGGATGCAAACCTGCAACAGAATCTTCTCGGTGTCCCACAACATCAAAGAGCAGCTTATTCAATATCCGATTTTACACTGAGTTCGATATAAGCTGCACAAACCGGGTATCACAGACCGCAACACCTGCACACGCTGCACATTAAACAACAGGATACGGAGGAGTACTTTCATGCCACCTGGCTCTGCCCACCCATTCAAACATGCTGGACAAACATTACACAGAAACCGTCCTCAACATCTGTACGTCTGCTGTGAGATCTTTCCTCAGGTGAACAACCCACAGCTGGATGCTGATATAACCTCTCAAGGCCCTGGTGGCATTCCAACAGAAGGATCAAAGGTTCCTGGTTTTCTTTGGTTTTGACGAGACCAAAGTACAGTTTTCCCTAAAATAAAGCCGACAGAATGATTAAAAGTCAAATGGACTATTGATCTCAGGGCCGAGGCTGATATCTAAAAGGAGCGCTTCAGTTTTAGCTCCATTGTGAAGTTTCTTCATAATAAGATGGACTGGGTGTTTCTTTGTACAGCTGTTTCCGTCCACAAAGCACCAGCCGGCTACAGAGAGCAAAGTTGGCTCGTCCCAGCTGTCGAATTGTACTTTTTTTGTTCCTCTCTTGAAAAAAAATAAATAAATCGGAACCGAGATTTGACACAGTTCTCTCTGTGCCTGACAAGTGTCGCACCCTCGCGCCCAAAAACCTGTTCACATCTACTGTGCCGAAATAATTTCCCAAAGACGGCGCAGTTGATCCGTTTCATCGTTGCCGTGCGATGTGTCCTGACACATCAAAGCAGATTCTTTTCATTTAAATGTTCGACGGGGACAAAAAAATGTGCTCGGGAGTGAGCGAAGGCGCATTAAAATAGTTGGTTGCCAAAGACATACAATGCATTGTGATGAAGGAATAATGGGAGATGGTGACCAAGGACAGATCTGAGAAAGGAAGAGAGGAAACAAAGAGCAGGACAGAGGAGGAAGACGAAAATGACAGGAGGAGAAAAAGGACAAAAGCGGATAAAACACAGGATTTTTTTGGGGGGGTGGTTTTTAAAGGGAATAGCAGAGGATGAGTGACGGAGTGATTGTTCTATTATGTGGCTGACTGGCCACAGCCCTCTAACATATGAACGTGCATGTGTGGCAGCTTTCTTCAGGCGCCGCTGTTGATTATTTCTGTCCTATTAGTGACATTCTCCTTCAGTCGCTCTTCTTTTGCTTTCTCTCGCCGTGCTTAACCAGAAACACGAGCGTAAATACACTTTACCTTGACACGCCGCTGTTTTGCTCCCTACAAAAACCTGTTTGTGCTTCGCCGAGAACAAAAAAATAAAAAAAAAATCACACTTGATGCCTCTTGAAAGTGTCATTCTGACTGCTTTTCATTTGATTTGGTTCTATTATTAATTTTGTCGTCATCTTTGGGTGCGGGGTCAGTATTGTGACATGTTCTTGTTTGGAGTTTTCTTCCGCAGGAATTTCAGCGGGCGGTTGTTTTTTGTCTGCTCCTGCTCTTTAAGTTGTGCGAGTGATTTGAAAGAAACTAAACGCGTGAAACACATCAATTCCTACGCACCCTTCATTTTCAAGATAGAACAGTATTGATCAGAATCTGAATCACCTCTGTTGGTCCGTGAGGTTGCCACAAGACATTTAACCCTGTCAGCAGCTCTCACTGTAATTACGCGCGGTGCCTTCAAATCTTCCAAATCTTCAAGAGATGTAGACATTTTCCGTCTTGTTTTTAAGTCATTGAGATTTGAAACTGTGTTTTGAAGAGCTACAGTCGAACAGTCAAAGAATTTAACACAAAAATAAACCAAATCATACATATCATCGATATACTGATACTGAGTCGGCTCAGACCCGCGCACAGCTGAGATGTTCCGCAATACACCAGCGCCCTCAGCGACGTGGTCAGACTCAACGGCGACTCGAACCCGGCTCGATCCAGGCCCCCACGTCAGGTCTGAGCCACCAGATAAATGGAGCGCATTTACATACAGCGCCTCTGCAGTTTTACGACCCCGCTCAAAGCGCTTCCACATGTCCGCGTTCACACACACACATGCACACACACACGCGTTCATACAGATGGGCTGCCATGCAAGGTGCCATCACAAAGAAGGTAATCACTCACACACACACACACACAGCCTTCGGGAGCAATTTGGGGTTCAGTATCTTGCCCAAGGACACTTTGACGTGCAGACCGGAGGAAGCCGGGGATCGAACCGCCGCTCTTCTGATGAATGGTCCACAGCCAAACAACGCCCTGAAAGCTGTGATCGCAGGTGAATGCATACATTTAAAGATACTAATATCCAAGCACATTGTTAAAGCATCGCATTGGAGTCCTGCATTGACCTGTGCCGTAACTGAGCTTCTTACAGTGAGCTGATCTAAGGTACGAGGCCTTTGTCCTTGCTGAGTGGTTATTAGAGGTTGAGCCATAATCCAAGGCTAATTTGTTTGTGTTTACTCCCCGCCACAACCCAACACAAACAGGCGATGTGGCTGATCCCTAATCGGTCCAACCAAAGCCGGGCGCCGGTAGATGTTTTACCCCCAGACGGCGAGCGCCGTGTTTACCCTCTCTGGCGTATTTGCATATGAAACAGTGTCCTCGGATAATTCTCCAGGAAATATTAGCAGATTAAAAGCAGATAGGATTAATGTATGGCGTTACGACGTGTCCCGATACTGCTGAGACACACGGGCGCTGTGGGGTCCGCATGCGTCGATGTAAATCGGCAGCAGAAACGCGCACACACACACGCACACACACACTCTAACCCCTGTCCCTCACAGAGATACAGGAAGCGGTAGGATGAGGGTTCACAGATAACAGTCAAATCCACACACCTATTTAAAAGGTTGATATTTTAGTAGTAAACATGTAGGATTCCTTCATTATTTGACAACTCCCCCGTCTGCCTAGTTGGGAGCTTTCCGTTAAGATGCTTATCTGAAATGTCAAAAAGAATTATGCTGATAGCAGTCGGTATGAATAGGGCCTACGCCGTCCCTGATAAGGACGCGTACGGACTCCGGCGCTCCGCTCGCCAACACTGGATTTCCTGCAAAAAGGGCCTAATTCCACACTAATATGAATATGCCACCCGCCTCACCCCCACCGCCCCGCCCGCCTCCCAGTGGAAAGAATTATGGTTCCCGTGAACCGATCCTCACTCTCCTTACCTCTGCCACGACAAAAATGCCACGGTAATGTCAGGGGAGATGTAACGATTTAGATCCCGACGATTGTCCCGTGTCAGCCGCACATCCGTCGGCCCGGATGAGTTGATTAGAGTTGGGACATCAAAAGAGGCTCAGGGTGGAGATAAGAGGGAGGGGTGGGGGGTGGGGGGTTGTGGGGCGGCGGGCTGGCGGGATATTAACGTGTTTCCCGTCAGGAATTAAGACGCGAGAGGAGTTTCAGCCAAAGTTCTGTCTCTCTCGCCGTCTGCTATCTTGAAAGAGTTTGCAGTGACTCTGGCTTTTTTTTTTTTTAAATGCATAAGAGCCGAGATAATCTGAGCCCGTTTAGATCAATTAACGGAGAGATAGGGAGTACAGTAAGTAAACTGACAAGAGAGTGCAAAAGCCAGCTGTGTGCTTGTGAGCAGCGTGCGGTGTGTGTTCCTGCACTTCTCTACCCACAAATGGACGGGAAGACGAGTGAAATCGGCCACAGCGGTGTCATTTTGATCCGTATGTACCCGATCATGGGGGGGCAAGGCTCAGGTCAGGGGCCGCGTCTGGTGTTAGAGTTAAAGGGGGAATATGTAAAACGAGTACAGATAAGTGATATTAATCAGAATTCACTGACTAAGTGCGTTGACATTTTGGCTACACCGCTCTCTGACTAGATTATTTGGCCACAATTTGGCGAGATTTCCGTTAAAACAGAGGGGAAAAAGATACATATTCAGGTTTTTTTTCTTTTAATTAAAGCAGGCGGGTACCTTTCAAAAGGTCACGAAGGGAGAGAAAAAAACACCCCTGCGTCCCATTTACCCTGATTAATCAGTCAGCGAACAGCTAAAGAAAATTAATCCAATAATTTTGAAAATCAAGCCAAGCATTCGGTCTGAATTTAGCGCTGCTTCAGCTTTGATTGAACTTGTCTGAGTTTTGGACTTTCAAACTGTCAAACCAAACAGATTCTAAAGACGTCAGCGCTTTATTAGTTATGGATTAAATGACTAATTGATAGAAATAATCGCCGGATAGTTTGCGATGGGCTAATCATTAGTTGCTGCACTAATGTTTCTGTGTGTGATGTTTTGCGCTGCGTAGCTGCGTGCCTCTGTTTACCCCTCATCTCCGATAAACCCCGGAGGCTGGCAGGGAAACTCCATCCTTTTAGCGCATCACACGCAGACAGCATCGCCCGTCGCAGGCAGCATACAACCGACGCCCGTGGCACAAGCCGAGCACGACCAATCCCGGCGCCTCACCTCGCCGTGTCGGCTGACAGCGTTGCTATATCTTAGTTAAGTAGGCACGTTTCAAGCAGCGGCGAGTGCCGGCATGATGAGACGAGCACCATAACAACCAGGTGTCCAAGCCCCAAAGAAAACTCTCTGTGATTCATGCCGCTGCCATGTCTTTCCTTGAAAAACAGCAAATTTCAATAAAAAGGCAACAAGTTTTCTGCACCGCTGCGTTGCTGTGACTCAGTACTCCCTCCGGCTCGGGTTAACAGATTAAAAGTATTGTACAAAATAGAAGTAATACAAATGTGTGTGTGTGTGTTCAAGCGTGCAGTGGATAATTTCCCCAAACTGTCTGAAGATTTAAAGTTTCCCACATTGCAAGTGGGTACATTTGCTTTCCTGTTATATTAATGCACCCTTCAGTGCAGTGTGTGTGCGTCCGCCCTTTACCAATTCCCATTCCCTCCTCGCCTTCAGTATCTCCATTTAACACTGCGGCCCTCAGAGGTCAAAAAGACACCCTGGCACCAGCTGTCCATCCTAAAGAGGATAGAGGGGTTGTGTGTGAGTGTGTGTGTGCACGTGTGTGTGTTGGGGGGGAGGGGAGGGGTCATTAATTATACATAGGCCGTATTTTGCATAACTCTTCTCCTCTGCCCCCTTCACACCACTGACGGTTCAGAAGCGAAGGCTGCATCCGCTTCATGATAACATCTCCAATAACAATTAAGGTGGAAACGTGTAATTTGCCAAGGAGAAAAAAAAAAAAAAAAAAAGGCTGTCAATAGGCTGGGTTGCCCCTGCATACTAAACACACAGGCCCGAGCTGCTGAGGACTTTACGGCTGTGATTAATGCCTTTTTACCCCCCAAACCGGATACCACACAGCAAAAAAACAAATCTGTCTCACACCGCAAACGTGTTAACGGGCCCGTTAATGTTTTGTCAGAGATGTAGAACAGAGTGCGCTTCTGCTGAAAGTTGTACCAAAGGGGGATATTATTTATGTAGGGTCTGTGGTGGGAATCAAACTCTGGTCTTCTGCATGGAATCTAGACACAGCCATCTGCCCCCCGGGGCATCCCCACCCTTACCGTCCACACCGCTACATAAAGGCCACACACACTTCCTGTATTCCCGACTGCAGCACTGGACACAAATCATGGAGTAAATCGTCCAAAATGCTGCTACTTTGCAGCTCTGTGCTACTTTCTTCAGTTATCATTTGAGCCCTGATCAGCACCAGAATTCATTAGCAGCGGCATTAGCGTGTAGCAAAACTTGCGGAAGCTCTACGTTGAGCATTTAACACCAACCATGTTCTTACCCTACAGCAGCTAGGGACGACAGCTGTCAGTCACGTAAGCCGAATGGACGAAAGGTTCGGGGTTGGACAACGCAAACTTAAAATGACACAATAATCCCAGAAGGAAGACGTTAGCATGATGCTAGCAGTGCATGATACACGCGCTGCGATGCCATGCCTATATCACGACAGAGCAACGGCTACTTTTTGTACAGCGTTGCCTTTTGCAGGTCAGGACTCACAAATAACTCGCCGTGACGTAACACGTGTCGTGTGGATAATGGCCATCCAGCACAGTCCTAGCATGTAACAGGACACCAAAGACCAGAATAGCTGTATTTGTTCTCAGGTCATTGTCACGACCCTCTGCTTAGTCTTCACAGGAAAGCTTTTATTCTGTGACTGCACCGGTGTTTGCACGTGGGGGTGTGTAGGGTAAGTACGCCCTCACATTCCTCAATTAAAAACTCAAATGAAGGTTATTGCGTCGAATTGAATACAGGAGTAGAGTGGGTAATGGCTTTATAAAACTTAATGAAAATGCAGGGGCTGCTCAAGTACAGGTCTTCTTCCCCGCTTGGATTTCATTAAATAATCTAATGATATTTACCTTGACTTATGATTATTTCTTGGAGTACGACATGCAACAGTAATTTGAAATGCAGTCCCTCCATATTTCTCTTTCTTCTCTCTGTGAAGAAAAGGAGAGCCAGGGCGTCCACTGTACGTTTCAACCTGCATCTATAGGAGTTTCATCTTCCCACCACTGGGAAAACACCCTTATCCTTTTAAGCATGTATCCAGACTGACCCCATCCTTTCATCAAAAGTGATAAAAGCTTCGCCTTTACTTCTGATGCCACCTTCCCCCCCTAGCTTCCCACCTCCCTACCTACAGTCACTCTATGACTGCTACATCTGAATCAAGAATGCAAATGGGGCTGGAGCCTCACAAAGCCTGGGGTGACCTATATTACAGCTAATGATGGGCCACAGTGTCGGAAGAAGAGCTGGAATGAAAGAGAATTTGAATGAAGCTGACCCACATACAAAGGCACAACCAGTCGGAAAGACATGTTCCCTTCCTACTAAGTAGGCCACAATGGGCTTCAGGATTATGCACAAGTTCCCCTTTTCTCCTGATGGATGGAAATGGGAGAAGTGATGGGGAGCCCCTGGCAACAAGAGTCATTCCTTACACACAGCTAACAGGTTTGTAGTAAGGTGGGAGGCTCAGCTTGTTAAAGAGGAATCGGTTTTCTTTGCCAAAGGAGAAAACACACAGTACACAGATAACGCAGGCTCTCTAGACTGACCTTACATTGGGCCCAATATTCCATTAAAAACATGATTAGAGCATAACCAGAATCGAAATTTCCTTTTGTAACCACATCAAACGGAATAGACAAGCGCTGATCTAATTTCCGCCGGTATGAAAAAGGTACTCAACCTTTCAGGGGATGTTAGGAGGAGGTTTTCAGTCCAATCCAGAAGGAATGGTTGAAAAGTTTGGGAAATGCAATCATTCGATCATTTTCAAGAGCGAGGTGAGAAGATCAGTATCAGTATTGTGCCTTAGGTATGACAAACAGGCCCTGTTAGCCTAGCCTAGCCTAAAGGCTGAAAGCAGAATCAGACCAATGCAGGATTAACAGCCAGTACAGTGACTTTATGGTGACAGAGCATTTTTTTCTGCATTATAAAAGGGAAAAATATGTACTTACACACATTTTGGGAATATTTAACCAACATGATCCTAATATGTAATCAGTTTTAACACTGATATGTTCCATTCCCCCCATTAACAGTTCCTGTCTGGGCTTTTTTTTTTTCTCTCTCTCTCTCTAAAATAGATGCGACCCACCAATTACTGTAAGTGGTAGTGCTGAACATCATTCATGCAAAACGTCTGGGAAATGGAGTCACCCATAAAACATAATGCACATGCACGTTTTTTGAAACGTCCAGTACAGCCTGGATTACGGCTTTTAATGGTAGCATAAAGATCCTGATTAGTAATCCAGCAAATTTAATTTCAGTTAATATATTCTTATATCCCAACCGCAAAATAATAAATACCCCTAAAGGGTAGATGTATTTGTGTGACCCTGCATTGTGTGTACACAGAGGGCTTGGAGTTCCCCTTTTGTCAGAGACACAGATAGGAAATTCTTTATTTCCTGGGCTCATGTGGCAAGCAGGTAGTAATTGGTGTGCGTGTTAATCCTGGGATAACAAGTGTTTTCCAAGGAGAGTCAATGATCATCTTACAAGGTCAGTTTAGCCCTGTACGCTGCATGCATAATGGAGAATGCAAAGGCTAATAGGAACATAATCACATCACACTCGGGCACACACACACACACACAGAGACACACATACAAACTTGTGGTTCATAGTCATTCCCCATCTAAAGGTGATGGACCCAAGAAAGAGATACAGTTTGATCTTTAACTGCCATCTTCGCTCTGTGGAAGGCTTCAATGGAATAGAGCCACGCAGCAGTCTAACCAATGCTTTACCATCATCTTAGCAGGGGACCCTTCCCCTTCTCCTCTAGCCAATGGGATTACAGCTGGGAGGTGGCGACGACGGCGACCACGCACCATGACCCGTCCATTTTTTTATGACTTCATTATTTTCCCTCCCTGCCACGCTCGTTTTCATTTGCCGGAGCGGGGGCATAATGACTGCGCTATAAAAACGCTGCCTTAACGTTTGCATACTGTTCTCATTTGGTCCGGCCCTCAACCCTTCAGCTAGCATATGGCAGGTAATCAGGTCTGCAATCAGGGCTGCACGTTACACAGGGCCCCGCTTTCAGCACAGGGGCTATTACCCATCTGTCTCATGACACACGCGCACACACATGCACACGTGTGTGTTCGTGCAGCAATGCAAGCACACAAAAGTAGATACTTGTACACAAATTCATTCTCCACACAGATGCAAATGTGTACAGAAACACGTACACAAACAAATCCTTTTGCACAAATGCATACATAACTACCCCATCACCTAACCTATAGAAAATCCCATATAAGAGACTCAGGCTAATGATATTTTCTTTGAAATGTGCAGTGACTATAAGTCCTGTGGCTTACCTTATGTATCATTAATAGCAAAAAGATTTTACAGCTGCATGGGCCAAAATGTATTTGCAAGTAAGTGGAGCTTATTTAACAAAGCCAGTCACATTATAACCAAACCCCTTTGCCCCTGACCCCTGCGTAACCTGGAACGATCATTTTACACACATCAAGGCACATACATTCTCAATAGCTCAAGCATATGGTTCCATCATTATGTATGAACTACATGCAAAGCCTGTAAAAAAATCTGTCTGGGACCCCTAATGGTAGGTATGACCCACAGTCTTATTTAAAGATGCCATATTCCTATTCATTGCAATCGCGAGACTCAGACCCGATGATAGCTGAATTACATCTTAGATATACTTCACTGTAAGTAGAGTTGAAAGCTGGCCTCGCTTTGCAAGAGATGCATACGAAGCAGTTCAGTTCATTACACTGCTTCCTGCTTTTTGACCATGCATTGGTGCAGACAAGCAGCTGGAACCCAAATCGCATTGTTCACATGCTTGCCTGCTGCATGTACCTGGAGTAAAACCTGCAGATCGATGCTAAATCAGCCCTGGCCCACCAATTTTCCTCGAGAATCTAATTAAACATGATGACACCGGAGGAGGTTAATTTAGTGTTGATGTAAAGAGGCGGTAAAAATAAACAGGGACTCTTTGAAACTCTTGCTGCTGTCATTTGTAAAGAGCCCGCTGCTGACCTTGCATAACTGCCACCACCGCTAACGTGCAAGTACATCTTTCCAGTGCCTACAGTACATGCATGCAGCGTAACATCACCTGGACACAAATGCACGAACCCAAACTAAAACTGACTGATTGGAAACCTAAGATCTACTCAGAGAGACCCCATTAGAAAGAAAACAGGGTGCTAGCTGCTTAAATCGCCACCGTTAATGAGCTAGCATGGTCGAGGATGCATCTCATGATCAGTGATGCCAGTGATTGGCTGGGGTATAACACATATCCACACATAGGTTCTGCACAACCAGAGTAAATAGAATGCGGACCTGGCTCTTGAGTGAACCTGTGAAGACCCGACACTCCACTGATGAGGCAGTCCTAAATCATTCTATACAGAATAGGTCTTGGATGTATTTTTGTGTTTGGCACACCATCAGCAGTGGAGACATTGCAGCTGACGGACATATTAGGCCTGGCTGCAGAGGGGATGTGGGCAGGAGTGAGAGGGCCCGTGTGATGATGACGGACTTAATGTGACTGGCATACTACCGTGCAGTCCAAAGGTCACAGTTGCTGACAGGAGGGTAAAACCAAGAGGGGCCTGTTTCCATTGGCAAGCAGGAATGGAACTTCCAAAACTCCAGCCAAAGACAAAAGAGACATTTCAAGTCAGCGTAAAATACTACGGAGGCAATCCTGAGGGCGGCCAAGACAAAAGATAAAACATGGTTGTCAGTAAATACAGTGGTGATGACAGGACGAACCCAATCTGGCAACAGGGATGGAAACCATTACTTCCAACTGGACTGGAGCTTTGAAGATTGGAGGAATCTTGTGGTGGGATATCCACCCCCCAACCAGGCACCCCAGCAGAATCCACCAGTACTCTCTCATTTGTACAGATGTCCAGCCAAATAGTGCGTGCGTGTGTGCATTTGTGTGTCAATCCCATCCTTCCTGTGTGCGCACAAATCCACTATGTACACACACACATTCTCCACCTCGGCTCCCATGTTTCATCCTCTCCGCTCTCCCCATGTTGTGTTTGTCGAGCTCTCAGGCCTAAATCCATTATTACCTCCTGAAATGACAACTCATTTCCACAAATGTAATCCCTTCCCTTGCCTGCGTGAGGCTGTAAAGTAAACACAGTCGTCTCTCCAGAAAGCACAGAGCAAGGAGGGTAGGGACTACTTCAAATTTGCGAAGAGAACTCGGAGTGGTGAACGCCAGACCCGAGGAGTGAAGATGATAAAGACAGAGAGCATTTGAAGGGATTTATTCCAAAGCATCAGAGTCTGTAAAGATAGATATATATAGTAAATACAGTATGTCTTCTGGGGAGGGAGGACTGAGCACCGGCTTTGGTGAATTTCCCAGTGTCTGTCCTAACAAGCATTGTCATCAGTGAAGACCGGAAATTGTTTTTAAATTATTCATTTATAACTTCTTTAATCTGAGAGTTGGACGCTGCAATTCCACAAAACAAGCTGCTTTACACATTGTAAGTGTAGATTTTATGGGTTTTCAGATTGCGCTGTAATGATGAGGAGGTTTGGAAAGGTAGGCGCTGTTCAGATTAAGGTTGTTTATTACTCATGTCACTGATAAGTCATGTGTCTGATTTGCCTCGAAGTTGCCAGAAACCGTACGTGTCAGGATCTGCCTGGGCCCCGTGCTGCAGTCTTCGATGATCAACACACTAAAACGCAGAGACATTAGGTAGGCTGCCGTGTTTGCTTGAAATATGGCACACACAAAAAAAAATGAATTATAAAAATAGTTTTTAATTTTCTCCCAAGCACGAGTTGTAATGGACTGTGTTTGTTGGAGGTAATTTAAAGCCCGCAAGGACAGGACGTAATTCAAGTGCACTCCGGTCGGTATACAGTTGTGTATACTCTACTAGAATCTACGGGACAAGCCAATAATGTCCCAAAACTCTCCCGAGCATATCAACACACTGTATTTGTATTTTTTCCATGTACTCTTTGGATGTGTGTTGTACGCCAGCAGATGCATTTGTCGTAGTTATTGCCGCCGCGATCTGATGGCACATCTGCCTGGATAGCCACTGCAAGGATACACTGGAAGTACCTGGATGAGGTTGTGCCAACATTTAGCTACAGGAAGTGGGAGAGCGGTGGCTTCGGGCGCAGAACGTGTGACTATAGCGACAAGACACAAGACGTTGCGTGCTTCAATGTCATGTCAGGGGGAAAGCGGCGATCCTGGAGTGCTGGGAGGAAGTTTGGCTCGCGGTGGAGAAGCACAGGAAGCAGCTTTCAATTTATGTCAAATTCATTTTGCTAAATTATAGAGCTTTTAAAGCTAAAACGTAAATTTGAGGTTGATTTCCAAACATATCAACTGGATCTATTTTCGCCAACCATGAGGCCATAATTAAAACCAGACGTCCTCATTGGCTCAATTTAAAGCTTGAGCATCATGCGTACCCAGAAAGCACATCCGCGCACACACACCCAGAGAGCTCCGTCTTCCTCCGTCTGCACTGGCGGAGATAAACAACAACAAAAAATAAGTGTCCTCCATCAGCCTGCCCACCAATCCATCCCTCACCCTCAGCCACATCATATGTGACTGGTTTAATCGCAGGCCAATCACTGCCGGGTCACAATTAATAAAAGCCACAACAGCCGCAAATAATAAGTCCAAATTGCCGCCTTAATCGAATGATGCAAACATCGGTGAGTTACAAAAGTTCACTGCCACCACTGACAATTTCCTAATTGTATTCACTCATTCATGGCAATTTTATTAACATGGAGCGGATGTCTTCTGCCCTTCCACTGTCACAGCACCAGGGATCTAATTTCATTATTTTCCACAAGATTTGCTTGACTACTGCCGTCATGCTAGTGGCGCGCCACGGCCAGATGTTTATGCTATTTAAATGAGGAAGCAAAGCCTGTTGGGTAAACATAATTAAAGAAAGTTGAAGCTTTCTTTTTTTTTTGTTTTCTTACTTCTCCTCTTCCCTGCCCTCTCTTTGTCTACCTACGTCTTCTCCTACGAGTCTCTCTCTCCTCCTCGTTCTTAACTTTACTTCATTAGACAAATTTCAATTAACATCAGAGCCACATGTTTCTCTGAGGAGGAGCACGAGGCCTGCACGGAAGGCTGGGTGCACAGAGAAGTGTGACGCAGTGGACACACACACACACACACACACACACACACAGGATGCACAGATGCTTTAGCCTACACTTCACATGTAAATATGTAGCGCTTGTGCACAAATACACAAACATCTGCCAACAACAAGTGGAGGAAAGAGTAGAGCGAGAAGCCCGACTCTACGCTGACCACTTCTTAAGGTGCAACTTGCTAAAAGTGTGTGCGTGCGTGTGTGTGTGTGTAGCACGCTCTTGAATCATTCACAGCTCTATCCTACCTGTGGGGCTGATGAATCCAAACACCGTTGACCTGTGGCCCCCTCGGCGTGTGTGTGTTTATTAAAATCATCACCCGGCGCAGCCCAATCACACAGGCATTACTGTCCACGCCTGTCGCATGCTAAATAAGAGGAGAGACAGAGTAACACAGAGACAGAGAGAGAGAGAGAGGGAGACTGAGGGTAAATTAAATCACTCATGTCACGGTGCTAATAGGCCGGCCTCACTCTCCATGTAATTTCTGAGGCCGGCGCTAAAAAAAAAGAAATAATAATAATAATAATAAGTTGGGTTAAAAAAAAAAAAATGAAAAAAGCCAGAACAATCTATTAGGGCCAATATCACAGTGTGTTACAAGAGGTCATTACAAGATTATGTAAACCCAGAGAGAGCATTTCCATGCAGTGGTCATTTACATGTGATTATTGCATCAGAGTTCAGCGGTGGTTACGCAGGGAGGGGGGGGCGTCTCAACCCAGGGCTTACACACACACTGAATTATGTCACGAGTGTGTATTGTAGAAGGGGCTCCGTCTTCGAAGCAAAAGCAAACTCGCAGCAGCAGCAGCTCCTGTTTGCTGGAGCGAGGTTTTTAAATCGGCGGATGCTCCCATTCAGCGGCCTGATTCTGGGCGGACGGCGGGCTCGCGAAAGCCCTCATTCAAAACCGCCGGAAGCAGAGGCGTTCATTTACCCCCCGTTCGATAGAAAACACCCCGCTCCGTGCGCTCCCAGCCGCCCCACGCTGCCGGCTCGATGGCTGGAGCGTGCGTCGCGGCCCTCAGCCATACAGGCGCTTTTTAAGTATGCAGCGCGCGGCACATTCGATACCCTTTAGTGCACACGAACTGAGTAGCTGTCAAAAATACAACAGGCATCTCAAGTAATTATGCAGATTTATGCAAAACATTAACAAGAAGAATTAAAGGCACAAATGAGGTGGCTACACTTGAATTGTTAAGATTATGAATAATTACCATGAATCTTTTTGCTCTTAATATAACTTGTTTTTGATAAACAAAGCCTTAATTATCGGAATACTTTGGAGGATTCTGGTGACCTTCATTAATCTTAGACAACAAGACTCCGGTGAGACTCGAGATGAGGCCTACGCACGGGCTCTCTGTCGCACGCGCGCGGCGCACGCACACACCCGCGTAGGGTAAACACGCACGCATGGCGGCGCATATGCTAACTAGCCACTTCAGCCCGGAGCGAGGAGACAGACAGGTACATCTCCTAGTTAAGCCAAGAGAGCTCCTCACGCTCCCTGGTGTGTCCAGGTACGCTAAGCCAGGAGGACAGATGCACGCACGCACACACACACACACACACGTATGGTACACACAGCAGGTGACTCAGATGCTCCTTTGAGAATTGGCAGCACCAGGTTCTTCACTAATTACAATTACATCTCACTTCCCTCCCCTTTCCACTTTCCTCCAACTTTGGACATGAATATTCCAGCGGAGCTATTGTGCATTGGACACGCTGCTCAATATGTCCCATAATTAAAAACATGATGTGTGAGATGAAAATACTAAGGGCACTCTGCTCGGAGCCTGCTGTAGCAGAGGGAGGGGAGGAACCAAAAAAAAAAAAAGAAGAGGTTCAGCTTCTTCTTTTTTTTTTTTCCACCCAAAAACAGCTCTGTGGAGTGGAGCACAGCTCGGCCTGTGCACGGACTCCTGTTTTACCTCACCGTACGACAGCAAAACCTCAGCAGCTGCTTGTGTTTTGAAACCGCTTAAATCCTAAATTTGCATGTAGCAGTCAGATATGGACTATGTACTGCATCCAGTGTTTGAGTGAACAAAATATCTTATGTCAAAGAAATACTTTTTTTTTTTATTAAATAATAAAACTGTATGTATGGGAAATAGGGTAATCAAGTACATCCCTTTGTGTTAACACGTCTTACCTGCATCAAAGCAGAAAACCAGACCCTTTTACTTACATTCAGTGATATCAGTCACTAAATACTCAAAACCAATGCTCCTTAAATTAAGAAAATATAGTTTTTTATTATGCCTCATCTTCTTTTCGATTTTTAAGCGATTATGATGTAATCTGTGAAAACTATCAGCTCATTGTCAACTTTTATTATCAATAATCAATATTATGGACACGTTTGAATTTAACAGGCTGCCTGTTGTTAGGGCTCAGGAGTAAAATTAATTAAAATTCAAATGTATTAAATTAAAATAAATCAATAAGGTACAGACAGACAACTAGCAACGATAAATATGTATTTTCCATCACTTACATACACAGATATGAACTGCATCATCAGGCAGCAGTGACCTCAGTGTGTCAGGTGACTTTGACTGAGACAAAGATGCCTAAATGAATGAAGCATAACTCATATGTCATTGCCATTTAAATATTATGCATAACTAATACTACCAGATTAAGTTTGATTATTATTTGGTGTGTTGATCATAGTGAGCGGTGACTTTGCACCCTGCAAGGCTTCAATTAGGTCTAGTCCCAACGGGCGCCAGGCACCCAGGGGTCCCGTCAATCAAATCTCAGTTGATTGTTTTCCTTCAGCTGTTGTTTCTGTTTGTTCCCCCTGTCGTCCTCGTGATTGCTCGCCTAACTTCTGTGGAGTCATCACACGTAGCGAACGTGGTGTCTCTTCACACGGAGACCTGAGCCGCTCCTAAACCTTTTCTCTAAACCTGCCTCTCTGCAAGACCTCCAGGGTCTGAGCCCATCTGATAAATCCTCCCACACTCCAGGATGTACATGGTAACGATATGTTATGTTTGATTAATCATATAGAAAAAGCTGGTTTCATCATTCTGATGTTGATGGAGGACCTTCAGGAAGTGTGCTAACTGAAATGTTTACATCTAATCCTGAAAAGATGCCGTGTGTTCACGCTCTTTTTGCAGATAACGGCAGACCGGACACACACACACACACACAGGCGTTTTTCTTCTGCTGGAGGAAAAACTCAACTAATCACAGCTTGTAGAACTGCAGCTTTCCTCACTGTCATAAAAACATATTAACAGATTCTGCAGCAGCATGGATACAACATCCGAAACTGGTCGTTTAGAGCAAAACAAACCAGAATAAGCCAACCTCCGAACCAGAAAATGGTTATTGTGACACAGGACTTAATGAAAGAAGCACAACAGTGATTCAGCTGTACTATAGAGCCCTGTGGTGCGCGACTGTAGGTAGAAAATATGCACTGGCTCAGAAACAGCCCATAATATGAGAGAGCAAATTAACAGACTCTTGTGGGGATGCAAATGACTAGAACATTGTTCTTCTCTTTTCCTTTGTGTTTAGGTAGGAAGTTGTTTTTTAGCATTTTGGGTGAAATATACTGTATTATTATGCTCATGTGTAGGACTGATCAGTGAGCAGCTTAAAATGCAAATAGGTGTGAGTGTGTGTGTGTGTGTGTGTGTGTGTATCTTGGGCGAGCTTGTTGTTTTACCTGTTGTTTTTATTCATGAACAAGCAGGAAAAGAAGAGCCAGAAGCCTCAGCAGCTGGCGACGCAGCCGATGCTGATCAAGAACACCCCAAAGCCTCCGCAGATATGTGATGGGTTTTGTCCTGTACGGGACAGGAACATGTTGCTCAGTGCAAATGGTTCTCAGTCGTTCAGTCCAAGTTTAGTTAAGGGTGAACTTCAATATCGTAACATTAGCTCGGTGTCAGAGTGGGATGTTAAGTTTGTGCCACACTGGGAACAGGGAACACTAGGGGAAGGAAGCAAATGCAGACACTGGACTGACAGTTCAAACCCAAAGCTTACTGGGGTTGAGGTAGAAAGTCTGGAACTCCAAATGGAATCCAAAGACGACCATAAATCCAAAATGCAGGAAACGCTGGGCAGCACTGAAACCCATGTAGACACGAGGCACGCATAAGGTAACCACCCGACAACAGACAAAGGGAGTGACGGACAATATATAGACAAGGGAGAGGAGGAGAACGAGACACAGGTGAAACCAGTCAACCAACGAGGCTCAGGTGAAAACAGGAAACCAGCAAAGAGACACAGGAGGAGAAACTCTGCAACATAAAACAGGAAGGGATCACAGACAGAGAAGTCAACCTGAAAGCATGACAGAGGGAAGTGGTTGAGGTTAAACCCGCCTAATCTCCGTTAAAGTTCCACTTTTTTTCAACACTTACATTAGGATTTCAACACAGCACTCACCTGGAGATACCGAGCACCCACCACCATCACACCTGTAGCTTCACTCGTCTTAAAAAAGTTGCTTTTCAGAAAACAAACAGATAGAATTTGTCTCCTTTTAAGCAATCTATGTCCCTGAGAGCTGCTTCAGAAGCTTTTTGGCAGCTCTAAAAATGAAAAAAAAAAAAAAAAAAAAAAACGTTTTAACAAAACTCACTTTAATACCGAGTCTTTTCTGTCTGGCAAGCAACTAAAGTCTCCAAAGTTCTTTTGTCATGAGTTTCAACAGCTTTTCTGTGACATTACAGCGTAATATTCATATCTGAGAGCAGGAATGTCATCTTTATGTGTAGTTTATTAAAAGTCTTACCCTAGATGCTTCCTCTCTGACACTTAATATGAAATTATCCGGCCTCTAAGAACAACTTTTACAGATTCCTAAAGTACTGAGTTATTTACACGGCTGTTAGTGCTCATGAATATCGGAATGTGCTTCTAGAGGAATGCACAAAAGTTGGATCCAAATGACAGGTTTAACATTCCCTATCTATCTTCCGTTTGAGATCCAACATAGCAGCGGTATTTGCCTGATGATATAAGAATGTTTGTGATAAGGACGCGAGGAAACAGCTGATACCAACCTGGAATCCATCAAAAAAACATAATCTATCCTGGGATAACTTATGTACGGGAGAAAAATGAAAAGCCTCCTCCGGTTGGACGGAGTAATCTCCAAGTGTCTGCTGGATTACGTGACTGAGGGATACTACTACTTGCTCATCTAATTTCAAATCATCGGCGTCAGATCAGGTGTAGTACCGAATAATCACAATAAAAATGTCGAGGTCATCACAGCTCGGACCATAAATGTTTACCACGGCCGCCGGTCGTGAATTGAGAGACCCACATACCTCCAAATATGATCGCGGATGGTTTGTGAGTGGATTAATGGAACGTTGCTGCATACGCTGTGAGTACATCCACTCCACTTGTTTTAGCTCTAAAGTTTGACTGGTAGACCTCCACGCCCACGCAGGACCACTGCTATGGGCTTTCCTTGCTAGCAGTTGTCAACCAGATGCTCGCCTGCTTGTTAGAGTGTTATCAGCTACCAGCTTGTCTGTCCACAACCTGGCGACAATACAGTTCAGTAATTGTTGCGCACATTTTCAAAACCTTTTCAAAGTGTCCATTCAATGAGCAACACTGACAATGAAAATCCGTACTTGAAATCCGTACTTGATGAAACAGATCCTAGACTGCTCTTTAATCACATCAAACTGGTTTCCGGAGTCTGAAGTCAGGTCTGATGTGCACCACTGTGCCGTTAGAAGGGTAGTCCTGTCTTTCCGGCTGTAGCACAAGTTCTTTGACTCCATCGCTGAGCAGCCTCACTATGATAAACCTTAATTTTCCTCCCTGGGACGGTTGGAGACATCTGAGGTTGGTATCTACTCTTATCGGTTTATTTAAATGTTCTTCTCTTAACATTTCCTTCAGAAGTTTGGACTTGAGGTCAGATAGTAGACCATCCTCAGCTTTCTCTTTAATGCCTTCAATTGATTCTCTGTCTTCAGGACGGGGTCTCAACCTGCCGCCATGCAAATCCCAATGCTAGGTTCACGTATGTCCTTCCAGCTCTTCAGCCGGTTTGTGGTGTGATTGTGTGCCCTCTTCAGTTCATGTTAAACAGACTTTGATCTCACCACATGCAGATTTTAAATCAAGAGGAATTCATGCAAGTCTTTCGTCCACAGTGGAATTCAGTGTGGTGATTGTGGAGCTCCGGAACTTCAAGCCAATGCACAAAATCACAGCGCAAAGACAGAATAGTGTTAGTGTTATGCTGTAATGTCTTATTTGCAGTGATCGTTTCCTGAGAGTTATCAAATGGAGGTCACAGCTTCTTGTTTTTCCACCACATCACCAACACACAACAGTAAACATATGGAGGCGTCAAGCATGTTTGGATCGTTCAGCTCTCCATATGTTTCCATAGGATCTGCTGCAGGACCCAGTCAAAACTGCCTCCGCGGACGTCTGACGAGATGACAGCTACACATGCCAGACCTGCGCAACTGCTCCACCGTCCCTGATAACAGTGGGTTGAACAGTAACTCAGGCCTGCTCTATTGATCATGAAAACACAGCATCCTTCATCTGGAGGAGAACAAAACAAGCCAATATGGCTTTCAAATGCTTTACTGCCCTCTAGAAAACATCAATGCAGGAATATTGGCCTGGTTTACATAGAAGGCAACAAAAAAAACAAAAGAGCAAAAGTAGAGAGAGAGGGGGGAAAAAGATGGCCGCTGTTAAGCTGTTAGTCAAGAGAGCCAGATTTACCGTTTCTATTTCTACATTTTCCCTCTGCAGATCGATCGGTTCATTTTCTCCTACATCAATACTGCGGAGCCCGGTACAGTTCGCTCCCCTCCAACTGCCTTTCATCCTGGCTCTACTGGAGCTTGCGGATGTTAGTGTTAGCCCGACGCTCGAGGTGACGGCTGCCCTCCCCAGCGCAGGATCAGCTCAGGCTCACCTTTCCATGCTGTAACCTCAGCCGCGTGGAGGAAGGCAGGGAGGGAGGGAAGAGAGAAAAAAAAATAGCTGACCTCTCATGAGTGGTTCGGGGCAATGTCTACCTCCTTTGTAGTCAGTTGGTGGAACTTTTGAGGACCTTTTCCCACTTCCTTCTCAGCGGCAGGAAGCTAAATGTTGGCCGGCTACTGCCTTTCCTGCCCTGGCGTCTGACTGTGGAGGTGTCTCACGGAGGGAGAATGCCTTTTTAAAAGCCTTGGGAGGTGTGCGGTGCCCTCGCCAGCAGCTCTCAACAGTCGCCCCCCCCCTCCGCCTCCCTCCCGCCAATGTCGGCTCAAACCATAAAGCGGCGCAGGGCGAGGAAGTTGAAGATAACTGGCCTGAATCTCGGCGCCCAGAGGCGGCCCCCACCTCCATCTCGGCACCCTGACCTCACCTCCTGGGGTCGCGTTGGTCAAGGCGGTCGAGGAGTCGGGCTGTGGACTGGGAGGGTTTGTGTGTGTGTGTGTGTGTGTGTGTGTGTGTGTGTCGGGGTGGGGAGGGGGGGTTCTTGGCACGCAACTTTGAGAGTGTGGTCCAAGGTGCTCACAGGAAATCATGCCCCGGGACAGGAGCACTACACTGTGCAAACATGACTTCTGTTTGATGCTCGTGCTCCTATTTTATTTTTTCCCCGTCTGTTTTTATTTCGCTGCTGCAGCCTGTGAAATCAATGTGTTCAATAAGTTTGAAAGTAGCTTTTTGCTAAAGGTAAGGCAAAAAAAAGATTTTCTAAAATGATCTTAAAACGGGCCAGAATAAAGCAGGTTGCTGGAATAACATTCATATGATGACAGTGGATTGTAAATGATTAAATCAGTGTAATTGCATTGGAAATAATATGCAATTATCGACCTGCACTGACGGATGCTTTCGATTCGTCTTTCGATTCTAACGAGCCCAAATGATTTGGTAGGATGGGAAGCTCTCTCCTGCACCAGACAATTAAACTTATTTTAATGTAGCTGATTTATATTAATTCACTAATATTAATTTCCCCAATGTATGTCACAGCAAGACAAAACCAGCCTGTTTTGCACATTCTAAAAATGAGACCAGTCCTAAATTTAGGCAAAACTGGCTCAAGGCATAATCTCCAGTGCAAAACACAGTAAGCAGCAGAATAATCTCATATTTGGCTTAAAATCCAGTCAGATCTCAGACCGGTGACTGCAATAAAATCTGGTAAATTTGTATTATTTTTACTGATAATTTGATATTTATTTAATTTTCAACACAACCGAGAGACAAAACAGACACACAGAAGAAAAAAGCTCGATGATCTAATCCAGGCATAAAAACAGAATTTAGGATTTGGGGGAGAGTTGGACAGAGACACACAAACCTCGAGCAGTAAAATGATCAGAACTTGCGTAACATGAGCATTAACTCTGCAAATTGTAAAAAAAAAACCAAACCATCAATTCACTTTGCCTGGATTTTTTGGAAATAAGGTCCCTAAAGCGACAAAACAGAGACAACTGAAACTCAATTTTCAAAAACACTCTTTTTTTCTGTGAGGAGGAGATTTAACGTGATGGAACGTTGTGTGGTTTGCAGGTATTCAGAGGTGCAGGGACAAGACTCCAGGCAGCCCCTGCAGAGACCCAGCTGGCGCAGACACTTAAACCTGTGCAACGTGCATGGTTTTCAGTTTGCATCTCTGCCTTTTGCAGAGTCTCTCCACTTCAGACCTGCAGCTTCTTTTATCCCAGTGAAATCTCCCAGAATCCTCTGTGTGTAACCACAGAGGCGTATGTGCAACGTATTGCACAGACTCTGACCCTGCCAGCTTCCTAATTAGGCCTAAGTGAAGTGTTGTCTCTGAGTCCCCTCACCTGCAGCTACCTGCTCCAACATGGACTCCAGAACAAACTGCCACCGGTGCACAGGAAGGACAAAATACATTTGGATGGAAAAACCAGGAAAAACATAAAAGCACCAAATATTTTTTTTCTCCGTGCACGTGTGTCTTTTCATCATGGCTGTGTGTTCACAGCGGCACGAGACAGAGGTTCCATCCTGGAAGAGTCATGACAGTGTCTCCTTTTAGGATTTCCTACAAGACAACAAATAACAAATATTACAAAATATGTTTAATCCCACCAAGATAAACCGCAAATAACCTGCAGAAATCCTATGCATCTATTTTTAAATACATATATTTCCCTGTCTTTCTGCCTCCCTCATATACACAGAATCACACGTGCTCTGCTCACCCTGTTTCATTTGTGATTTTGCCATTACTGAAGGCTTTATGTGTGTGTGTGTGTGTGTGTGTGTGTGTGTAAAAGAGGGGGACTGCATGCAGTGCATTTGTAAGAGAGGCTCGACCTGACAAATGTATTCGGCTCCCAGTAGCACGGCAGAGCCCCAAAATTCATGTAAAACACCAGCAACTCGCCGTGCTTTTTAAAAAGGGATCGGCTGATACGGGATAATGATGGAGATTTCAGCTTGATTATGGGAGCCCATCCCCATCAAATATTCCATTCCCTTTTTTCACATTCAGGCTTTCTAAAAAAAAAAAGAAGAAGAAGAAAAAAAAAAATCAGACGGCTGTACCTGGAGCTGCAGGCGTTCAGGCCTGACCGATCTATGGAAGAGACAGAGACGGGGTGTAAATGCAGACAGAGAGCGGTTTAGGCGATGGGAAATAAAAAGGGGGGGGGGGGTGTAAAAACTGAGCCGGAGCTGTGGAGTTGTGCAAACACAGGAGCAAACAGGCGTCGTGTCCAAGACGCTAAACGGTTCCTCTGCAGCAGTTTACGCGTGCACGATCTCCTGGCTCACTCCTGTAACTGCGACTCTCAAGCTGCAGGTCGGAACAACCCCCATGTGGGGTCGTAATGGCAAACACCAGGACAGAAACCAGAAAACAGAAAAACAAAAAAATATATTTCTGCTTTATAAAAGTAGATTAATCTTTCCTGCAAACCTCTGCATTTGTTCCACTGAATTACTAAAATATGACTTATTATAATTTACCTGTTATTGCCACTGCTGACAATGGGTCATTTACTTTTTTTTTTTTTTTTAATTTTAAGGGGTCACAGGCTCAAAAGGTCGAGAACCAGTGTCAGTGCCTGTAAAATGAAAACAGCTGTCATATCAGCTGTCATATCAGCAGCATGTTCAGCATTATCACTGATTTTTTTGAGGAGAATGGTCATGATTTTTTTTTAAAAAGCAGTCACATAATAAGTAATTATTAGCGATTCAGGGAGGTCATGTCCCGAGAGTGATTCAAATAACAATGAAGGAGAAATGCAACTCAGATTAAAATAAACATTTCATTGTAATTTACAGTTTTTTAGTCCAAAAAGCTAAATTGTGACCCTTCCGTTCTTCCTAAAAAACATGCAAAACAGGAAGTCCCGACGCACTCCAAATGTAATATTTAGCTACGCTGCAGCATGTGGCTCAAATCTTATGACGCAGCCACTGAAATGCATTTCATTCATTTTGCTTCCTGTCAAAACGTTGAAATGAATTCTGCGCGTTGATAATGAATCATTTCTGCGTCAGCGTGATTGCTGCATTTACAGTTTTGTGCTTCCTATCATCACAGTATCACTGCGGCTTAATGCATTTTTAATGATCGAACGGCCACCTGTTTAAAGTATAGAGCGTCTGATGTCTTGAATAGAAACATCTCTTCCAGGTACAGATCACACGAAGAATCAAATCGCTCCGTCATTAATCAAATTCAATCATACGTTTTCGTTTGTTGCTTCAAATCGTGCATAAATTGCATAAAGTATCTCTAGAAGAAATAGTTGCTAGCACTTACTGCCAAATTGTGAATAACTATATCTTTATAAAATGCAATAATAATCAGAATTTTATATTAACTTGATGCATATACTAATAGCTTTGTGCATGCCTGCCTACTTTGCTGCAGATGTCAGATACTGCATACGCTCCAACATTAGGAATGAATTAGGAGAGTTTTGCACACTGAACTTCTGTCGTGCAAATGGAGCCACATCAGTCGTACAATACTGCATTACACTGCTGTAAATACAGATGATCTAGCCCAGAGTCTGACTGAATGACAAAGCAATGACTGTGATTGTAATTGTTATTATTTAAAAATGAAAGTTTGTATCTAGGTACTTACTGCGTGATGGCAAACACGAGATATTTCAATCACTCGTACGCTTCCACTGAAAATAAAGAAAAGCCAGCGCTGTAATGTCGAAATGCACAAAAACAATAAAACGCAATTTGCGGCGACACCAGCAGAGAGCCGGTGCATTGCAACATTTTGACAGTAAACAAAGGGACAGAGATGCCTCGCAGTGATTGGCAATTACGGCACAATGCTGCTCACCTCGTGCCGCCGCCGTGAACAACCTTCGTGTGTTTCCGTCAATAAAAACTTCAGCAGAAACACGAGGGAAAGAAAGAAGTCGTGCGCCAGCCGTTACGCTGCGCTGTATTCACTCCAAAACAGCTTATTAGTGCAAATCATTTCATCTCAAATGAAGTATGCTCCCGGCGCGGCGTCATTTGTTCCAGGGGATGGAAAAGACAAATAACAACATTAGAGGTTTTGAACTACAAACGCACAGCCACACAGTTTCACAGATAAATACAAGTTCCAGGACTCTGCCGCACTTTGAAGGATGTGTCACCTGAGCGGCAGGACGGACTAGTTTGGGGATTACTGGATAAAACGAGGCGTGTTCTGTGTGTGGTGACATATCAAACGCGTCGCAAACATATAGAAAAGCTCTGAATTGATGTTATTTCATCAGGAGCTAAAGAACTTGATATTGATGTGTTCCTTTCATCGCGCCTTAATGGATTCTGAACGTTTACCTGAGTGGGTAGACGGGGGAACTCGGCCACCACCCGCGCGCCACTGCCCATCAAAGCAGAAGCTGCCAGCTGCGGATTCATTTCTAAGTTTTTCGTGGGCAAATTAAGTTCTGCTCTCCTGTGTGTAGAGCCCAGGCACAAAGGTGGTAAATGGAGACAGCAGGGGGAGCGTAAGGGAGAAAAAGTAGAGGTCATCAACGAGTCAAGGCGACCATCTCCTTTTATTTCCCGCCAAGCAATTTAGAGTGACACAAACGTCTGCTTCGGGAACCCATCGGATTCATGTTGATAACCTATGAGATAAATATGCTAAAACATTCGTCTGCGAGAGGGAGAGGGTGAGAGAAAACAAGGGTAGGGTGAGGGAGAAAGAAGGAGGTGCAACAGGCACGCACGTAATCAGAAGTTGCTGGTAATGTGCAGGCATTCACCCATTGGACGAACATCTTTCACTTTATTAGCATGACAAAGAACACAATCATTTTGGATATGCCTGAATGCCGTTTTCATTAACTTCCCAATGATTTATTAACAAAAGTGTCTGGAATGCTGCGAAAGCTGCGGGCCTCTGCCAAAACTGGGGAAAAAAAAAAGAAAAAGAAAAAAGAAATTGAACGAGAAACAGAGAAAAAATAATGCCGAGCAAATAAAGAAATGTCATCTTTACAAACGGATAAAGGGAGAGCGAGAGGGAGAGTGAGAGCGGGGCCGAGGAGGGGTTAAAAGGTAGACGGTTTTATAACGGCAGATCCCGTTCTAAATGTAAAGTATATCCAGTTAATTATGACATTCATTAGGTTTTAACACAGCACATTCAAACTGAGACTCCCAGCTGGGAAACGTTCTCCAGTCGGCTAATAGGGAATTCCATCAGCCATGGAGGGGAATGAGGCTCGTATGGTTTTATATGCTGCCTCACAGGGTCTGCATATGTGCCACTGGGAGGAAAAAAAAAAGAGCATCAGTAGTGGAGTAGTGGAGTAATCGAGTACGCTGTCGCCACTGACTCGATCGCTGTGTGTAATCAATTCCATCTGTGGCCTCGTGCGACAGAGTACAGCCGTCACTCAGGTTCAAAACACCTGCTGTCCTTCAGTTCACACAAACGGTATCCAACATCCAGTACGAACATTTCATCCTTACATCGCTCTCATTCTCATCCCATTTGTTCAGGGGTACAGCGCTACAGTAGGTACAGCGACTGAGAGGAGGCATGCTGCATGTTTGACGGCGTATACAGTGCTGCAAAGATGCAAAAGTACCGGGTCCCGCACTTCCCAGGGTGCAACATGAGCGCGTCTTTCATCGCTCAGTCTGTCAGTGCTCTGAGACGTAGCAGAAACTCGGGGGGGGGGGAGCTGGTTGTGCTCATTTCTTAATGTTCTTTTGTCCAAATCCCGTTTTCTGCAGCCGCGGTCTGTAGTCCCTCTGCTGCAGGGTCAAAGTTTTATCTTTATCCAATTTCTCAGAACTGTTTGCTCATCGGGGTTGAAAAGGCCACATTAAAATCTGAGGGAGGCCCTGTAATGCTGCTTCATTAAGACGAGAGCACCACTTGATCGGTTGCAAAGCAGACCATCGCTGCCTAACATGCTTTTTAAAGCCCGGGGAGACAGGCAAACGGAAGCTGAGTCAGTATACTGAATTACATCATGTGATCACCAGCAGGAGTTGAAGCAAAACACGCTCACGTCCGCTTCAACCAGCTGATTCCCACCAACAGTGTCATGACGTCATCCCTCAGTCAACCCTCAACCCTTCGCAGCAGTGTCGTGCATCGATTCGTCTTCGGGTCCATCCTCCGACTCTGAACCACTGCATCTCCCCGATTTTTAGGATCTGCCCACTTTTTACAAATGAAGTTTCCTCCTCTCCTGTGTTCCCACCTGCCGAATCCTGTCTGACAGAGGCTACAGACTGCTGAAATGCTTCATCTGGACATCAAGAACTTCAGAGGGTATGCTTCCATCTTCTCAGACCTGAGATCTCCAACACTTAATATAGTACTTAATGGAAGTAATGATGGAGAGGGTTTAACAGCTACCTACAGACAGTATCTTCATCTGTAACGTGTTAATACAGTCTGATGTGAACCCATCAAATCAGATTGTTATGCATATTCATACTGACGGCAAGCAGCTGAAAACTGTTTGTGCCGTCGCTCCCAGTGTTTCCTCCTGTGCCGTGTGAGCAAGGAGCTCGGAATGAGTCACTGGCCTGTTTTGTTTGGATCCGTTCGTGAGTGCGTCTTTCACTAGGACTTGGCCGCCAGCGTGCGACAGCTCATTCCGGTGTCCGTAAGGCCCGCCCCTCTTTCTCCCCTGTCACCCGCGACGCAAACGGCAACAAAGGAGAGCTGGAAACTTGACTCCGAGAAGACGAGCGTTTTGAAAGATCAAGCTTTCTGCCACCGAGCTGATGAACGGCTTTCCCCTTCGCCAGCCCCTCCGAAAGAAAAAAGAAAAAAACAGCCAATGAAAATAAGCTCAACAGTGCAATTTAGAGCGCCTTATAAATCAATCCTGGTGAGTACACATATTTCCGTGCGGGGAGAATTTATATGTTTAATTACTGAGCGCAGGTGCCGGGCCCTGGCTTTACTCATTACAGTAAGATATATGAACGGCGGCGAGAGCCCGGATAGCGCAGGACAAAAGGGAGGACAAAGTAATTAGCCGGCTCTTATTTAATGGGACCCTTCCTCAAGTCGTTCCCGGCTCCCGTTGCGGTTCCTCGTCCATATGCTTCAATTCAAAAGTCATTTCATAAAGGACCACTGGTGGCAGGTAGCACAGCAGCAATTAACACTGGCGGGGAATGGAATCGGCTGGGATTGAAAATGAAGTGTTAAACACTGTGTAATATTTGATTGTCCAGCTTTTCTTACCACAACCCCCCCTCCTTTTTCCCTCCTAGATGGATTCTCCCAGAGAGACGCGGAGCCAAACGCTGGGATTCCCTGCTGAGTGCGACTGTGCTGCAAATGCCTTTGGCCACAGAGTGGTCGAGGTTGGTTTTGGCCGCGCACGTGTGTGTGTGTGTGTATTTGGCCAAAGTGTGTGTTTATCCTCCCATGGACTGTAAGTGGACTTGGCTGTAGATTCGGCTTTGGCTATCCTGAGCCTGCATGCATGTGTGTGTGTGTGTGTTTAGACTAGTGGCACCTGTGCTGTGTGCAAAGGCTACTATAGACACTAGCCGCTACACTGCCGGCGTGCCAAGCTCAGGCCTGTGCCATCTTACCTCAAGGACTCTGGACTGGTACCAAGCAGGGCTGTGCCAAAGGGAGGCAGTGACCGCCCAGAAGGGGGGGTTCTTCTACAATGTTGTTTTATGTGTGTGTGTGTGTGTGTGTGTGTGTGTGTGTGTGTGTACCCCATTATCCATCAATATATAATAAATATAGTCAGAAAGAGTGCTATCACCTGGTTATGATGTGGTGTTTTTAACAGCGATAAGAGCAGCATGTTGGTGCTTGGTGCCTCTTTAGCCTAATGGAAGGTATAACGCTCTGAATTTGTGGAAACAACAGTTTATGCGCTCATTAGTGATGGCACGCAGGCCTCACGTCAGACAGTCAATACTGATCAATGCAGCCACCCTGAAACCAATGTGCAACCTGTTAGAAAAGACTGAGGGAACAATGGAGGAAGGAAGAAGTGCTAGCAAAATAAAAAGAACAAATAATACCACAAGCTACACACGAGCAGGAACATTTCCAAAGAAAGAAACTGTGCATATTCTGATGCCTCTGTGGCTCTGACGTTCACCGGCCAGGTTAGGACATCGTGTCAGCTCCTGGTCAAAAACATCAAACTCTGGCTCTCTGTTCTGTTCTCCACAGCCTGTGAATGGATTTATCCAAGCTGGTGTGTGTGTGACTCTGAGTTCTGACGTCCAGGCGGGCAACACACACCGGGACCTTCAGCATTCGTATTAAGAAGGTTGCTGAAGTATAACAAGGGTCAAGTGGATTCAAATCAGGAGCAGAGCAATAATGAGTAAAAGCAAAACTAATTAAAGGAAAATAAGATGTAATATAATTTAAAAAATGGAATTAAACACATAACCTAAAAAAACCAGATTAATATATAGAAATAAATATAGAATTAAAGATAAATATAAATAAATACTGAAAAATTAAAACTTGCGAATAAAAACAAAATAATACTAGATCAAATTCTAAAACATATATAAAAATATAATACGTACATATATTATAAATGATAGAAAACGTGCACACAAAGTAACACTTTAATCCTAACAAGACAAACCCAGCAAACCAGTAACACACCAGTATCAGCACCAACAGTCTGATCTCCCACACCCGCTGTAGCCAGCGCAGAGTAGCCAGTGTTCAGAGAGGGGATATCCAGACCTCTCATCACCCGCTCTGGCCAGTAAACAGCTAAGCAAACCCTCGGAGGACAGGCTCAGCCTTCCCTCAGTCTGTGCACACACACACAGCAGTCATGTTGAGTCAGTCCAGCCAGCCTGGGGGCGTTGTTTGGCCAACACTAAACCAGGGGATCCCTCACTGGACTCCACTTGGCTGCTCCTGACCCCTGTACACTCGCCGTCTGGCCACAGGCTCGCAGCAATTGGCAGGCCCGCCATGTCTCTGGCACATGCCCACTCTGAGTTCATAGCTTTTGACCTGTGTGTTGAGGGGATGCGTTTGGCTCATACTTAGACGTATAAACATTAGAGTGTGTAGCCGAGGGCCAGTTTGGCCCGAGCAGCCGTGTTTCACAGGCTGACACCGGTTGAATTAAAACACCTGATGTTCTCAATCTGTCTCAGAGCCACTTACAGCCACTGTCCTTTGGCAGCCGGGGGCCTGTGGTAGGCAGCATGTGGTTCATAACATTAAGTGCTTATACTGTACACTGAGTGCACTGATGGAACGCAAGCAAATGCAGCTCCAAGTGCTTCCTAACCAACTTCCTAATCGGTGAAGCTCCAGGGAGGAATCACCTGGTCCTGGGTTGACTGAACCTTCAGCACTCTTCAGCAGAGGCCGTCCACGGTGCACTGTTCTAATGTTTCTGGACCAAAGGGGGAGGAATAAAGATTCAGATGAAGATTTATCTTAACGCTGATTGTTGTTGCAATGTGGAAATGTGTGTTGGAGTCTGACCAATGAATCTGGTGGCCGATATCTTTGGCCATTTGTCTATTTTTCCCATCGTATAATGCAGAGAAGCTGCTTGCAGTAATATATTGGGGTCAGTCCAACTTTATGTAAAGAATAATTACCTCTAAATGATTTAATAAGTTATTTCTTTATTTAAAACAAACCTTCTGGGTGCCTTTGCATAATCATAAAGGTGCAAATCTAGTGCAGAATCCACATAGAAGTTATCAAAAATGCACTATTTCTGGCCTCACTTCTGTTATTAGTGAACTGTCCCACATCAGTGGAGCTCTAAGCTCCAGTAGGGCAACCAGTCTGCTGTCACAGTGTTGAATGACCTGCAGAAAAGTTGACAGTCCATGCTTCTTCTCAGAACACACACATTTTGAGATTCAAACGTTCCCAAACTGGGAAACATCAGGAAAGGTTAATAATGAAACGACGGCCTCAGCTGTCTGGTGTGGCAGGCATCAACCAAAAGCAGGGTGAGAGCTTTGAACAGTCCGTCACCATGACGCAGCTTCCAACCACAGCATGGCAGCAAGAGGACCAAGAGGATCATCAGAGGCCCAGCTGACTGCAGCCGCAAACTGCGCCGCCTGCTGTCGTCCTGCACCGCCAGGCTCAGGGACACTGTTCAACACTTGAGCTATATATAGTATAGAATTACGTACATCCATTTATGACATTGCCACACAACCTGTTTATACATTTTTAAACATTTCTATATCTTGACATCTGCACGCTTTGTGTCCTTACGTCTCACACTCAGATTCGCCCTCCCTGATGTTCTTTTTCATACATATGCTTCATGAGCATTAATGAGGGAGCCTGAGAACGAAGGACTTCACTGCCAGCAGCTCCACTGTAATTGTTGCACACAATACAGAACTCCTGATAATGCAGAATAGATGCACAGAGAGTTATTACGCACTGGTGAGCTGCCAAAATAAAAGTTTAGTGACTGTTAAACACACACGCTCTCATATTGGGGCAATGAGGAGCCAATCAGCTAACGGCAGCGGTGCTGTGTCATATTCGCCACTGGAGGGGTGACAGATGAAGCAATGGGGGGAAAAAGTGGTGAATCTTCTCTGCGGGTAACAAACTTTGAATGTCAGCGAGCATGACGGCCACTGGGTTCAGAGAGACAGGGAGAGATGGAGGCAGAGCTGGCACCAATCCCTACCTGGTTCGGAGCGGTTGGCACTCCTCCAGTCAGCGTGCCACCCTGGCTGCCGTCTCTCCTCCCAGCCGTCCCGCCCAGGCTCCGCGCCCCCGTTTCCGCTCGCGCTGGGGACGCGACCAGAAAAGCAACAGAAAGAGACAAGAGGAGGGCCAGTCACTAATCAGGTAGTCACCGGATCAAACAAAGAAGAGGTAGACCTTTAAATGCTCCGAGCCTGTGTCGGGCGGCATTCTGTGGCTGTAAAAACCTGCGACTAACTGACACTTCCTCGTGGAAGTGCGACACATTTCGAAAGAATTCCTCAAATTTGGTTCTACAGAGCAGATTGAAGCCGAATTTCTACAAAGAAACGACACCCTGCCTGATGCATTCCTCTCCTAATGAGAGCCGACGTCCACAACAAGCCGAGCCAGCTTCAGAGGCAAACAGTGTAAAGTTGATTTGTCGGACTGCTGGAAGTGAAAGGACAACGAGAGCTCGCTGACTCGAGCTTTGTTCCAGTGCAACTCTCAAGCCAGCGTCTGTGTTTCCGGGGGTTGTTTAGTAAGACGCGGAGCCACTTCCCTCAGCTGCGCTGTTAATACATTCGGCGGCGCAGTGACTATGACACTTCATCGTAGCCTATCCGCGCGTCCCCCCGCAACGTTTTTGTCAGAAGGTATGGCGATGAAGGGTGTGATGACACGGAAAGCGAGCACCCGTTTTCGCTCTTTAATTCGCAGGATTTGCACTCAGAGCGGAGCGGGCCTGTACCTGTGAATGACACGCGACAGGAATGATTGAAGAATGAATGCCCACCTTGACATCGAGGTGTGTTAAAAAATTCTGTTTCCATTAACTTTTGATTTAAAAAAAAAAACTTTTCTAACTCAGATAAAAGTAAATACTTCTTTCATTTCCATTGACTCCATTAAACAGGCGGACTGAAAATCCCTGTTCTGTGCTGCAGATTAAAGGTCCCGGGTGGTAAAACTGCTTCGCTTGTGCTTTAACTGATTTTAAACTTTTGATTCTAATTTTTTGTAAAAAATAGTTTTATTGATACTGTTCTGAAGAAATACAAAAGCATACAAACCCTTTTTTTAAAAAAATTTTGGCTTTTATTCATAGCAATCCTGCCTTTAATGAGCACTTCTAATGTCAAACAAAAACTCAGACAGCTGCTTCTGGAGAAGACCAGGTGAAACAACTAAAGTCAAAAAGTTTCAAACTGGTGGAGAAACATGTAGTCAGACTGCAACCACTCATGTTCTGTCGTCCCATAATTAACTGATAGGTGATATAAAATGATGGCAATGATCTGCGTTTGAAGGAAACATCCATAAAAACACTGATTTCAGATTTAAATACAGTACAGTGTACTGTCTGAATATACTCCAGCTTCCATGAAGAGCTCATATATATAATAGAAACTGTGATGTGTGGAATGAGATGACTTCAACAACCTTAAAGCCACTTAAGGGAAAACAACACAAGTGACATTAAAGGGATAGAGAGACGGGGGGGGGGGGGGAATAGAGGGAAAAACAGTAGAGGGAGACAGAGCTGGTGGTGGGGGTGGGGGTAAAGCTCAGGAGGAGGAGCGATGAATTCCCAAAACTAATCTGAGTATAATCAGGGCACTGCCCCAGTGTCCTAACCCCATCTACACACACGTACGCACACACACACCCACACACACGCCAGGATGCCTCTGCCTACCCATAACCCCCAGTGCGTGGGCGGTGGTGTTCCCATGACCCACTTAACACATCTGGGTCAGCTGTATTCAACCACCAACTCGTACACACACCCAGACAGGTACATTAAGACAATGAAAATACACACACACACACACACACACACACACAGGTTCAGATAAGGCTGTGTTATCTCTTTTTTTTTTTTAACCCCACTCATATAACATAAAATACAACACTTATGGCTGTTTCTCTGCTCATTACTGGACAAACACAGCATCAGCGACACATGCTCCACATCTGTTCCACACCCGCCTCCCAGCATTCACGGTTCAGCGGTTGCCGTTGTTTCTCTGAGCATTTAGCCAGGTTGAAATCCCTTCTAATACTCCTCCAAAGGCCCAGCTCGAGCTGGAGCAAGGGGCCGTATACACTTCACACTCCACCGTATATAAAGAGCACTCGGAGACGAACACCTTGGAGAGGCAAAAGGTTGTCTCGCTAGTTGTAGCGCTGGATGTAAACGAGCAAGTTTTTTGGCGCGGTGGGGCCTTTTTGCAGAGGCAGGAAGCGAGGAAAGGGCACATGAAGGGAGCGGTTAGGCTCTTTAAATGCAGGGGTAGCACTGACTGTATCGCTTCCAAAAATAAAAAATGAAAAAAAAAAACTTTTGAAGTGTGTTTGTGTTTGAGGCGAGGGAGCAAAGGTGTGCTTTAGAGTTTGAGGCAAAAGGCAGGAGTATCTTCAGTATGTGTGTGTGCATGTGTGTGCGAGAGCGTGAGTGTGTGCGTGGAAGTCCCTCATGCCAGTTTTAAAAACCATCCGTAGCCCAGGTAAATGGCATGCTGTCCTTTGCACATGCCCGGTGGCTTTCTCTTTCTCTTCACAGGGAAGAGTTCAGAGGGCCAGTTAGCACCGTTCACAGCGGACCCCGAGGCTTCACTCAAGCACACACACGCACACACGCACGCATGCACGCACACACACACAAACTGAAATTCATGCACAAAGATTTCTTTGAGCACAGACACACGAGGCCAAAAACACATTCACACATACTCAGAGGCTCTCGTAAATTCATGCAGCGGCAGCAGTTGTACATGCATACACACACATGTGCGCACGCACACACACACACACACGCACACACACACAGTTGGCCCGTGGCTAGAGTGTTCAAACAGGCGTGATATTGAAATCCAGCAGTAGGGAGAACAGTGGGTTTTGCTGAGGTCCATAGCAGGTTATTGATCAAGGTTAGTTTACTGTGAAAACTCTGCCTGTGGCCAAGGGCCATTCACACCAGAGGTGTGCGTCTGTGTGTGTGCATCTGTGTGTCTTTGTATACGGACACAGGAATGCCGATGTCAGTGTGAAAACGTGTGTGTGTGTGTGTGTGTGTGTGTTTCAGTGTATTTTCGCGCTGGTGTGTTGAAAGTTCCTGAACAGACAGCAGCGCTGCTGAGTTTCATCAGTCAACAGAATTGTTTCTGGACACGAGTTCTTTCCCTTTTTTCTCAAAAACTGAGCTTGTGAACTGTATCTTCATCCCAGGCAGGAAAAAGCTGGGTTTTTAAAGCTTAACCAGCACAACAGTCAGAGGTGCAGCTTCACTGATGCGCAGCAGCAGATCCATGCCTGGGACATGTGTGAAATTTGTAAAAAAGACGTAAGATCTGACGTGGGTCCGTCCGTCCGCGTGCTTCTGTCTGCCTGCGTCTGCGTGTGTGACCCTCAGTACTCCCCTACCACCAGCTGCCCTTCAGTCCTCTCACTCATTCTGAACATTTAACTTCCTGGATGAAGTCCACAGAGGAAGAACTATCAGAAAAACCATCTATATCATCTCCAGTGCCCATTGTTTCTTCAAATACTTGCACCGTATTCTCAGCCTGCAAAATATGCGCTGCACAGGATTTTGCAGCAGGCATCTTCTACCTGAGGCAAGTGACACAAGCATCATTAGCTTCTCCTGCTGTACTACTGCTACTTCTACTAGTGCTACTACAGTACAAAGTACCTGTCCTGGAATATATGTCAGCACAGTTCAGTTACTCAAGAACTGTGTCTAACAATGCAGTTTTAAGGTGCTCACACTTTACTGGATTGTTCCCATGTAATGCTCCCCAACGCTTCTACTCCACTGCATGTTGGAGGCAAGTGCTGTGCTTTTTATACGTTCGTTTGACATCTGTAGTTATACGTCAGGTTGCAGATTTACATGCATTCAAAATGTAAATCACAACTAAACCCGCTTCTACCAGCTGCAACAATAAAGTAATGCGCGTGTTAACGTGTCACTATGAGGAATCCAGTAACGGCCCATTCTTCAGAAGGAGCAGGCAAACTTTTGCTTTCGGTACTTTACTTTGATGCAGCTGTTTTAATTTTAATATATATTCACTTTAAGCTGCAGAATTATTAGTTTAACTGAAGTAAAAGATCTTAATACTTCGTCCATCACCAGAAAAGACTGGATTCAGATGTACAAGCCTGACTGGAAAACCTCTGTGGGTACTTGCTAAAACCCACTGTTATCCCTATTATTTTATTATTATTTATTATTTATTTTCCAACATTATTGTTATTATTATTTATCAGTATTTAAAATATAAATTAAAAAGTGTAAATTTTTGTTAATTAAACTCACCAGAATATTTTGTATCAAATTGTCTTTCAAAGGCAGGTTTTCATTCTGCTTTCCTTTTTAATGTCTTTTAAATATGAATTAAATCATCGAATTGACACACCAGTGACAACACTGTAAAGCAGTGATTCGAAATGAGTCGTATCAGGCCGAGGAACAACCTTTTTTCAGACCAGTGTCTCGAGCAGTGGTGGTAATTGTCTTTCTGCAGTCTGGCTCCCAAAAAGTCCAAACCCACTCACTCTTCAGGCTTCAAATATCGGGCAGTGTGTTTGGGTTTGTGAGAAGTTTAAAGGTTGGAGAAAACGTCTGTCTGGAAGAAAGTCGGAGATGCTTTCTCCTCTCTGAATAGCTGCAGCCAAAATGCCCTTTAGCAAGGCGTTTAACCACCGATTGCTCAGCATGCACCAGCAGAGGGCTTTGCTTGATGTTGGCAGCTGCCAGTTATTAGCGAGTGAACTCCATTAACACAAAGTGCTGCTCAGAAAGAAACTTGCATTAGCTCAGTTAGCTCGGTCCGGTGAGGACCTGCGGGTGATCTCACCGAACAAGAGGGACAAAAAGGAACAAAACTCACTGAGTAAGGCAGACAGGCAGTCCAAGCAATCCGAAGGAATCCAGAAACACGGGACACACGGAGACAGAGGGCAAACACATGGAGGCGATCTGACACACGGACGAGACACAGGTGACAGCAATGAAGACACAAGACTCATGAGGGAAGTGGAAACAGGAACACAGACACAGACAACTCTACGAAATAAAACAGGAAATCACCAAAACAACAGAACTCAAAGTCAAACCGTGACGATGTGCACCTTTTTGTGATTTTTCTGCTTAAAGTGCACCCGCAATTGTGAAATGGCTTAAGGTTTGCATCATTGCTTTGCATGTATGTAACACAGTAAAGTATATATGTGGATTTACTGTATAACCCTTCAGTGTATTTGCCAAATAAAGATTTGTAGACCTGTATAACTGTAAGATATCATTAGGCTTATTTACATCAATAATATGTAGCTTTTTGAATTAAATACATGAAGTTCTGAGGGTTTTTTTGTGATCTTGTGTGTTTGCCTCTTGGTCACTGTGCGTCTGCCAGATAATTTCACACAAACACTGTTTATCAGAAAAGGAAAAAAAAAAAAAAGCAACAATTTGGCCCCGACGTGGCAGAGAAAGATCAAACGTAACAAACATTTCCTCTTCGAATAGCTCTTCAATCATGGGCTCACGATGTTCTAACAAGTCTCGGTGAAGTCTTTGCGGTGCTGTTAGACGACTCCGGAGTTCAGATGTGAGCTTTACAAGCAGAGAGAGGCTCTCCTTCACTGGTGGTGTGGGACCACTCGTGGTTTTTCATGTTCTGTAACTTGGCTGCTACCCCGCTAATCTCTCCGACATGCGCCGCACACACGCGCACATACTAACGTGCACGCGCACGTATAGTTACACCCATGTCGGCGGCTCTCTCCGGCGCCGACAAAAGCAGATGTATGAAATGTGTCTGCTACTCTATTCAGGGGTCTCAGAGGCCTGGCATCAAACGACCCTCATATGGAGATTCAGCACAAACACGCTCTCGCACCTATATGCACATCCCTGTAAGTGTGTGAAACAGGTTTCAGCATGATCTCACACAGGCAGTCAAAATATGGTGAAGTTTACCACACACACACACACACACACACAGGGGAGAAGTCTTCTAAGAGTCCATTGACACATATACATACCTCATACATACACATGCATCCTTCACAGGACGGCATATATATATATGGGTGTGTGTGTGTGTGTGTGTGTGTGTGCGCGCAGGCTGCTTTTTATTCATAAAATGCCAGAGAGATGTCAAAGCAGCACAAAGTTGCAGCCTCCCTCTCTCATCTCTGTTTTCACTTCATCTCTCCTCTCTCTTTCCGACACTGTGTTGCTCATCTATTCAGAAAGTGGGCGCTTAGATGCATTTTTATGCGCGGGCAATCAGTGTGTGATGCACCGGCGCTGCTCACATCCTGGGACTCCTGTGTGTACCTGGAGGATTTAAATGTATACCCACACGGGAGCGCCTTCCACAGGATTTCAAATCCAAACATAACGGTACACATTGTCGCTGGCTTAGACTCTGCTGCTGACTCTGCGTCGATGCCCCCATCACCCAGGGGCTTTAGCATTTTGAGAATGCACTCCATAGGAGTACAGATGATGCTGTGCAGACGTCATGCAAATGCGAACACGCAATTAAGCCCAAGTACGTAAAAGGCTCTAAGAAGTGTCATCAGGAGTAGGTAACAGAGACGAGGCCTGGACGCTGAAGGGCACTGAAGCTCGCGTGAGACTTGCAGGAGGCGTCATGAATGGGCACTGGCTCAAGTCTGATCGCATGTAACCCGACTCTGAGGTCAGCCCAAATGGATCCGAGCTCTCTGGTGTCTGCAGCTAACCATGCGGACGCACGTGCAGCATGAAAAGAAACGGGTAAAGGTGTCAGGTCAAGTGCAGAACTGGAGTCTTTCAGCCAGTCTCATTCTGAAGTGTGCTGGCAAGTGCTTCGGGTTCTCCATCAGCGTGTTTGGAGCTTGAGACCTGTCGGCTGGCCTGGTCTATGAGAGCCTTGGCGGGTTAGCGGAGGCGGAAGCAAATGGACCATACAGACATGTACAGTCAATAAATATTATTATTTATAACAGTTCAATGTCAAATTTATGTACTCTAGCATCAAAGATAGAAAAGATATTCTAAAAATGTACACTGAGTTATTAAAATCCAACCACCCCGCTGTCCGATAGGGTACCACAAGCTGCAGACAGTGAAGGAGGTTAAGCTTACATCCTAGCATTCTAAAGAGCTGTAGAGAAGCTTGTCTCCCTATGTTGTCTCCACAATGGATAATGTTCCTTAATGCGATGATTTGTGATTTTCCCTGTGCTGTTCCCACCACTCCATTCTGCTATCTGTAGGCAGCGTAGTGGCCAAGGTCCCGGCTGTGGTTGCTCAGATGTTGCTGATGTTGAGGACATCATTCTAAATCCCCACCACCAGCTGCAAGGCCTCTTTCTGAAGAGAGCGTACGCATCTATTTGAGGCAGCGTGAATATGCTGACCACAGCAGACCTTCTCTGTATCCGACGGCATCTCCAGACGCTTTTGACAGATGCACTGATGCGGTTGTCCGGAGGAAATACGGTGTGGACCTGAAGGCCTGCTTGATGTCGCATAGACGTAGACCATGAACATCAGTCTTGGGTTCGAGTGGAAGAAAAAGGAGTTTCCGACAGTTCATCCTGACTGAGTGCGCCCAGTGCTTCCTGAAAGGACGTAATATTAGCACACAGTTATAGAAAGTTTTCTTCTGGTCAAATTACGGTACAGCATACTTCAGAAGGATATTCAAACAGATGATGACTCATAAACTTCATGTACACAAATGGTTTCAGCACAATAGGACCAATACATACTTTAATCTGTAGCAACCCATCTGGAGTCCTTGCATGTGTACTGTATTGTTTGCTCCAAAGACATCCAAAGATCCTGCCTGTCTGTCCTTTAATGTCTGGAATTTGTGTCAAATATACAGTTTTTCCATTTGTGTTGGCAAGTGACGTTAAAACTCCCTCTGTTGGACCTGTTGACTTTTTCAGCCAGTTGACTTTACTGGCGTACAACCTCTAACGTGAGGAAGTAGCAGCAACCGGCAATCCTGCAAGACGGAGTGTCATTATGGCATGCAAAAGAAGCCAATGAGCCAAGCGCACCATACCAAGCCAGGAGGTAAAGATCGGCATTCTACATGGTTTGTGCTGAAAACAAAAGTCAGCACGCGGCCCAGTGACCCGTCAATGCCTAGAATGAGTCTGACATCTATGTTTTCTTCATTTTGCTGAACGCGGGAGTTGACCCGTTGGGCCAGTTCCCCAAAACCTTGGTGAATTTCTCTCACCCGAAACCACGACTCCCATCGCTACATGTGTAAATGATGAACAGCCAAAATGTCCTCACTTTGCAAAAATGTCCTCCCTGTGAAGGTCTAAAATTTAAAATCATTCTCACAAGGATTGGCAAGCATGAACACACACACACACACACAGACACATGCACTCCCTCCATCCCCTCTCTTTCCGCCTTCCTCTGTCCGGTCAGTGTAATGGATGGTGAATCTGTTGCTTACTCATGCATACAGCTGACAAATTGTCCCTCTCCGATCATGGCCCCGCCGCTGTGTGATTTGTGAAAGATGGGACGCGACAGGATGAGTCGGCGGCTCAGATTGAAAAAGGGCACGGAGGATACAGACAAACTAAAAAGGTGCATTTGACGAAAATTATATACCCGAGGGCTCGCAGGCCACCGAGGTTTGGCTGAGCTGCCTCCGTGTGCGAGCGTACGTATGTCTGAGTGAGATTAGAGATACGTGAGACACGTTTTAGCAATGACCTTGCTGTGTAGTGGACTATGAGGACTTCCATGGAGTGCACGGCAGTGTAGGAGTGCGCACAAAAAGCTTCCCCAATGAAGGCTGAATCTCGGAGGTGCGCAGGAGCCACCAGCGTGTACAGCGGGCTAAAACTTGAATTCATTTGACTGGATTTAACTGGGAGATATCTTACATCATGCGCACTAGTCCCCATTTAAAGTGTATAATATGACCCACATACAGTCCAACAGTCCCTGCTTACAGTATAATTTAACCCACATAGTACTCACTGCTCCCTGGACCTATTATTGTAATATAACCCATATTCTCTGCAGCATATTCCACTGTTATCTCTGTTACGGGGAGTTTAATATATACGCCGGCAACCTGCTCTTTTATGCCCCCGCTTTTTCAAATCCCAACTGTTTTTCTGAGTCCAACCCGAAAATATTCTCGAAACCACGCTGAAGTTTTTTTTTTAATGAAAACAGAACACGGTGCAGTCGTGTTAAATGGCTTCCAAACAGCAGCTCAACTCCCTCTACACGCTGGTGGGTAAACACAGTGCGCGAGTTCCAGAACAAAGGGGAGACGAGGAGGTCAGTTTTATAGCGAAGTCCCTATGTTGTGTGAATTAATTAGAGCTGGAGAACGTGGAACCATTAACTCCATTATTTTGGGGGAGCTCGCTGTGTGTTTGGAGACAGCATAGGTCGCTTCAGCAAGCGCACCAAAACAACATTATGATGGGGGTTCTCCGCTTAAGGAGAAGGTCAGGGTGGGTGGATCAATCAGCAAAACATCAGCCAGAGGAAAACACTGTTACACTGTTATGATGCCAGTTTTCTATCAACAATCAACCAATTGTTGTTTTTTTTTTCAGGCTTAATCATTGTTCCCTAACCTCAGCATCATGGTTATTACTGCAAATGTGATGATGAAGCTCCCTTGACATCAACAAAGTAGTTATTTTAACCCAAAACCTCAGTGTTTTGCTAAATCTAACCAGTGATATGATTTTTCAGTGGTCCCTCTTGTGAAATCCTCTATACCGATCTCTAACAGGGATGGTTAAAGTTCAGGGTCAGCTACAAAGCTTGAAGCTGGGAGGGAGTCAGTAGGTCCGCACTGTCAATCTGTGTTCTTGTGTATGTTTGTCCTAACCATCAGTCACATCTGAAGACCTGTCCTGATTCAAAGTCTGAGTTTAACTAAGAAAGTAAAGAGGATTTTGCTCTTCCAATGCTATCAGGGATGTTTTGGTGACCTCGGTGGAGTTTGGGTAGACAAGAATCCCAATTTCACTATAACCAGGAGGATCCGTAGTGGAGGATATGACCCAAACTGTTGCGCATTTCCATGTTTTTCATGTCTTTTTAGCCAAGAAATCAGATAGACTTGAAAATGTGGTCATCTCTTCACGATAAAACTCCAATCAGGAAAATTAGCATGTTTTCACACGTGATCTGTGGTCATCGAGGTGAGAACTGCATCGTCAGGTGGTACTGATGTCTTTTTAGAAGATCTAAAGATCCAAGATCTAACTGGTAATGTTTAAAATAGGTGTACTAAAACTTACTGAGGCATGCAGAGTCCAGTCCAGGTAATCCAAAACTGCAGGAAACACAGAGACAAAAGCCAGGCATAAGGAGGCAGATGTATGTAGACTATCCGACAACAGACAAAGGAAGTGACAATATATAGGCAACAGAGGGGAGGTGAAGCAGAAACAGGGGAAAGCAATCAACGAAGGAGACACAGGAGGGAACAGGAAACAAGCACAGAGACAGAGGAGGAGAAAACCTTCCAAAATAAAACAGGAAATGATCAAAAACAGAACTCCGACCCCAAACCAGGACTCAAAACCCGTATAACCAAAGTCAAACAGGTTTCTCTCTGTATATATGTGTGCAAATGTCCTTGCATGCACACAGCTGGCCACTTCTGTACCTTAAATAGTCCAGCCAACCCAGAACAGCCATCATAGCCGACCCCTGCAGATATGTGAAATGTAAAAATGTGCTCAGAAGACTTAAAATGCAGACAAGGACCCTGCAGTGACGAGGTGTTCGCACGGTCGCTCCACTTGTTGCCTGAAAAACCGACGTACGTCTCCACGTCTATAGAAATGAGGGTTTCACGCGCGGAAAGCGAGGCAGCTCAGTTCTGACTCGAAGCCATGGAAACAATCGCATACGCATAATCGCTCATACATTTTCAACTACCCAGAAACAGGCACATGCTCCTGACGCGATCCTTAAAATCACAGGCCAGCACGTGCTTTCATAAATTAGCCTACTTTATGACAATTCGCTGGCTATTAGGAGGAAGCAGGAGGGGGGAAAAAAAGTGTATCAAAGATAAAAAGACAAAGAAAATAAAGGAGGGAAGGTACAGAGGGGTGGGAGTGGGGGTGAAAGGGACCCTCACTAATTTAGAACACTAGACGGAGCACTGTGCCAAGTCTGCCTCTCCTCTCTAACCCCCTACTCCCACCCACCCTCCCAACCCTCGCGGGTAGGTCTGCACTGGGCCTTTGCCACGTTACACATTTGCTTATTTAAAAAAAAAAAAAAGCAATTTCTGGCACAAAATCTGCTTCGCTCCCTCTCCTCTCCCTCTCCCGCTCTCTGTCTGATCATTCCTCGAGGCCAGAGTTGAGGCTGTGATAGAGATTAGGACAGCAGCGCTACTGACAAGGCAGCTAAATCTACAGCGGCTGACAAACCTGGCGGTAGCAGTGTTTAGGGAAGGACTGTTAAAGAAAAAAAGACGGAGAGCGGCTTTGACTAATAGCGAGGGGAGAGACGAGGAGCTGGGCCAGGAAATGGAGCGTTTTGGATGGGGCCAAAATGGTTGATTGGGGAGACTGATCAGTTATGATTTAAGGCAGATGTAGGGCTCCCGCACGGCTGATTTAGGTTTATAAAAGAGCGTGTGTGTGTGCCTGCACGTGTATTTACGTGCAGCGAGTGCATCTGCATCTGCATGTGCGGCTGTTTAAGGCTGACTACACAATCTGTGTACATAAGAGGGTGTCAGTGTTACGCAGCCCGCAGGGACCGACGCAGACAAACAGTCAAACACTTGCAAAACGCTGATTTCACAACACTTCAAGAGGCACCGCTTTGCCACGGTGAAAGCCACGCCACCAGTCGCCGCTTTCAAACACAATATGGTGCCCATATGCCCATGATGGCATCCAGATGAGTCAAATAGAAGGAGCTGCGTGGCGCGGAGCCAAGTTTGGCCTGATTAAACCGCGCGGTGACGGCTCTCTTTGGTTCTTCAGGATGGTGGACGTCCAGCGAAGTTCTACACGATCAGCCGACGGAGGGCGCCCGGCCTTTACGCTCTCACCTGCTTCTCATTTCCCTCAGCTAGGTTTCATGGCTTGATAAGTGCAGTTTATTATGACTTGGAACTTACTTTTGTAGGTGGTGCCATCATTTTATTTGGCTGGGAAAACACTGGGCCAACAGTTGCTGAGAACTGGGAACGCATCGCTAAATCCATCAGACAGGTTGTAAACAAGCCAACAGTTAAGCCTGATTACCTAAACCACTTCAGAGTTCAAACCAAGAGTGAGCCCAGCTACAGTGTTACTACAATGTAATAGTCCCTCATTTCACTGAAATAGCAACCAGAGAAATCAAGAACTGCACTGCAGCCCTCAGTGGCCTCAAAAACCCTCGTCTCACTGTGAGTCCAGTAGTTTAATTTCAGATTTGTTGGGGAATATGTATCATTAAAATGCAATATCTTAATACTTAGGGAGAATTTGCAAATTTTATGAGCCTCTCTTTATGATTTCAGCTTATGTTCTGCCCACATGATCAAATTATATTGCTTGCATTTAAGCAAACTACCAGAACAATCCAAAAAACATAAATTAGGTATTATTCCAGCACAAGAGTGCTGGTTGCACATGATATAGAAGGGGCCCGACTGCACATATTTGACTGGGGGGCCCCAGAACTAAATCCGGCCTTGTTCTAGGCAGAGCAAAGGTATATGTGCACAACTATGGCAAGCAGAAAAGGTCAAACTTGAACCAGAAAAATAACTGTTGTTCTTCACAGTCCTCTTTCATTTTCACGTTCATCGGCAGCAGTGCGGCTGAAGCCACATGCGAAGTGTAAGGCAGGATCATTTGGTCTGAAAGCACCTAACATACACTCAAACACGGCGGCAATCTGCGATAACGTAAAGCAGCACAAATGAATTTTAGCTCCACAGATCAAAAACAAAGCGCTCTAATGATTATCGTATGTGCGCTGTGGGTGTGTGTCGATATGTGTGTGTTTGCTCTGGATCGTGTGTTGTTGCTCTCTCTGGTTCTGTCTCTCTCTCTCTCTCTCACTCTCTCTCTCTCTCTCACTCTCTCTCTCTCTCTCTCTCTTCTCTACACCCACCACCTCATAGTTGCAGATTAGGCCGCTTAGCGCTCACCACGGGGCGAGCTAATCACCAAGGAAAGCAAGGGGTTTGTGGGGAGGAGGGGGGGGGCAAGAGAGAGACAGAGAGCGAGAGAGTAAGAGGGAGAAGGAAGGGGAGTGGTGTGCAACTGCCCCCCCACCTCCCCATCCAACCACCCGACCCCCGCCAATCCCGCCCCCGTACTGCCCGCAGGGCACCGTCACGGTGACAGCGGTGTGACAGTAATCTTCCAGTGACACTTTTCTGTTTTTTCTTTCTTTCTTTTTATATTTTTAATGGGGGTGGGGCTGTAAGGGGGAATGAGGAGGAGGTGTGTGTGTGTGTGTGTGTGTGTGTGTGTGTGTGTGTGTGTGTGTGTTGGGGGGGGGGCATTGTCAACCCCCACACACACAACAACACCCAACCAAACCCAGAGGTACCATGACACTTAGACGATTGTCCCCAGAGAAGGCGACAACACGGCGGCACAATGCCAAGCGTTGTCGGCACCGGCGCAGCCAGCCAGAAGCGCAGAGATGCCTCTTCCCTCCTCTAAAAATACTTCCACACAATGCATCTGATAATAGGTTTATGCAATGATGCACCGGCGCATGGTAATGCATCCGCCCCAACATCACCCACCACCACCGGGAGAAAAAAGGGGACCGCGGCACAGTGATTGATTTGCAGCCTTTTTTGAGAGCAAACAGGCTAACGTTTCCCGAAAGTACCGCGTTGTTTTCATCAGAGCCAAAACGGACAAAGAGAAAAGGCAAAAGGCTGCTGATTGACTCTGATGAAGATGCGGAGCAAACGTCGGAACAAACAACCAAAACGAGACAAACCAGTGAATCTGCTGGGGATGGGTTTCAGGTGGATTTAGCATTTAGCTCCCTGAGGATTGACAGCAGCAAAGCACACTTTATGTCTCAATGACCCAAAATATTTTAATGTTCTGGGGCTTCTCCTAGACTTTGCTCACAATCAGAGACCGCGCTTTGCACGCGCGCGGCGATACGTGACACCGAGAATCCGCAAACTGCAGCGAAAGACGGCGAAACCCACAACAGAGGTCACGGAGTAAGCGCAACCTCTAGCCACACGCGGCGTGAGTTATGATTGCGAAACCACCTGTTTATTGTAAGTTATTCCTCTGCGCTTGTTTGAATTGGCACGCGCATAAGAATTTATCTCCTTGTTGAGCACAATGAGGAGCAATGTGTCTACGCATGTGTCGGTAAGCAGAAGGTAGCACTCCAGACAATAGGAAAAGAGCCAGATTTAAGAGCATTGTCGCTTGGTGTGCGCCAAGCATCTCCATAAATCCTAATACACAGTCGTTCCCTGTGGAACGGGGAGAAAAAAAAAGAAAGAAAGGCAAAGAAAGGGAGGGAATGAATGCATTTTCTTCTTATCTATCTGTCTTTCACTCTCTATCCCCAGTGAGAGAGACAGAAGGGAATAAATGGCTCCCCTCTCCTCTCCTCTCTCCTCGGTGTGGGCTGACAGTGCAGCAGATGGTGGTTTAAGCAGTGAATTTATGAGCGCCACAATCTTAATGTTGCAGAAAGAAAAGAAAAGGACTTGCATCAAACGCCACTGACAAATGCACTTGCTAATATTAATGCACTCCTCATTCATCCAATATGCTGCCTAATTGCTTTTCTGTACACAGTAATATGGCACCTGCTGCTCAAGTCCGGCGCTCGCGTCAGGAGAGGGGAGACTGGGTGGGGGTGGAGGGAGAGAGATGAGAGAGAACGTGTCTCTTGCACTCTCACTCTCCCTCTCTCTCTTTCTTTCTGTCTTTCCCTCTCCCCCTTTCCCTGTGATGGATGCAAGGCTGTGGATCATGCGCCAGACCTGTCAGTGTTCCTAATTAAAATTTTATACTTACAGGCTCAGGGAAAAAAAAAAGGTGGAAAGCACTCAGTAAACAATCAGTTATGAGAGGAGAGGAAGGGAGAGTCCGTCACACACACACACACACACACACACATACACGCTTGCAAAATGCGACGCGCACACGTGATCCAATTTTAAGCACAGCATCATACTCTGAAAATCTGTGGACTTTATTAGAGCTTAACAAGGCCGTCCTGCACGCAGATCAAACCCCGGATCCAAGAGGGCCTGGAAAAGAGCGAGCCGCCCACCTTTGCTGCAAAAAAAAAAAAAAGAAGAAAAAACTCTTTCACGGGCTCTCATGGACATGCCAAATGTAATAAAAGCACAAAGGCTGTTAGGCTGCACGGCTATGTCACCTTCAAAGTATCAGCGACTCAAGTGGTTCTGCAGAAACTCCGGACTGAGCCAGAAAGTTACAACGAGCTGTAAATCTCCTGTGGAACAGTCCTGGTCTGCGCTCGTGCGCGCTGCACGCCCAGATAGGAATCAGTTCATTAAACATTAAAAGCAATATTTCGATCAAGGCCGAATTAAAACCAATCAATACTTCGTGATTGCACATGTAGCATGAATTATTAAGAGCTGATAACTTGCACATCGTCCCAATCAGGTTGTAAAAACACAATCAGCTGTATTACCGGAACCTGCTTTCTCCCCCTCCCCCAGTATCAACTCTCCTCTGTGCTTTTGTTCGCACGTTTCTCCACTTTTTAAAGTCGGACAGATGAATATCATCATCTGAGCGCTCCGCATCATGTTTGGGGTCCATCTGGGGCCCGCGTGAGCCCCCTATAGCCCCACCATTATCTGCCCTCCAGCTGCTGTTAAATGCACTAAATTGTAAAATAATGAGTTTGTAAATTGCACGCAATTACGGATGCAAATTGAATAAATCCTCCAAACTATAGATTGTCCTTTCTCCTCACATCAACACTTAATTGATGCACGTTTGATGGGGAGTAGCAGGTATTTCCTTGAGTGGTCGGGATGAGAAACTGAAAATGCATTTTGTTGTTGGAGGCGTGCGGGGCTGTAAAGAGATGAATTGTGATTTGATGGAACAGAGTGTACCACTTATGGAATGAAC